>QLOH01000432.1:0-600000 GCA_026901365.1 Sesbania bispinosa
TCCATCATGTATGCACCAGAACTCATCATCATCATAATATAACTCAATTATCATCAAGTATAACACATATACATCCATATATCATCATATTCATTATCATCAGACATCATTCATATATCATCATACTCATTACCATCATATCATCATTCATATATCATCATACTCATTATCATCAGACATCATTCATATATCATCATACTCATTATCATCAGACATCATTCATATATCGTCATACTCATTATCATCAGACATCATTCATATATCATCATACTCATTATCATCAAACATCAATACTCCTCTCATCATCTACCCAAAGATCATGACTTGGAACTCCACACAATGGGCGCACCTCGTCAATCACTCTAGTTAGTACCAAGGTGGTCTACCGGTGTTACCACACACTATCCGATAGGTTGTACCCCCTCTATGGGCCCGCACAACGACATTCGACCCTAGGTTGTACCCCCTCTATGGGCCCGTACAATCACTCCTAGGTTGCACCCCCTCTATGGGCTCGTGCATCGAACGCCCCATCTTGATCCCCTGAGTTGTACCCCCTCTATGGGCCCACACAACTCAGTTCACCTCCCGAATTGTACCCCCTCTATGGGCCTGCACAATTCAGGTCTCATCACATATGCTCAATGCATCTCTCCTAAGTTGTACCCCCTCTATGGGCCCGCACAACTTAGATAACATCATCATCAAAAGGTGTCATACACCATCATCATAAATCATCATTATCACGCATTAACATGCTCATCATCAAACATCATCATTATAAAGTGATATACACTTATCATCATCATCATTCACTCATATGCTCATCATCAAACATCATCATAATAAAGTGATCTACACTTATCATCATCATCATTAACTCATATGCTCATCATCAAACATCATCATAATAAAGTGATCTACACTTATCATCATTCACATCATCATACATCATTAACATCATCATCAAGTGACATACACTCATTATTAAACATCATCTTTATAATCAAGTGACACACACTCATCATCAACATCATCATCATACATCATTAACATCATCATCATCAAGTGACATACACTCATTATTAAACATCATCTTTATAATCAAGTGACACACACTCATCATCAACATCATCATCATACATCATTAACATCATCATCATCATCAAGTGACATACACTATCATCATCAACATCATTATCATAAAGTGGCATACATTTTCATCATTAACATCATTATTATCACACTCATCATCAATATCATCATTATACCTCATCATATTCATCATCAATCATCATATAAATCATCATATTCATCATCAAATATCATTAATCATCATCATCCTAAAGCATCCACAATCATTATACTCTAAACATCTAATTAATCAAGCAATCCACAAAACAATAAACATCCAACTCAATTTCATCAATAAAAACCCCAAATCTACAGCTACAGTGCGAACTAAATATCTCTCAACCTAGACTTTATATCAATGATCCAACCGTTCAGAATGACAAACCGGGCGTTCCAAACCAGTTGTTAAACTTTTAGTCCGATCCAACGGTTAACGAATCTGCAGTCACTATTTTACAGTCGCAGCTCTATCTAAAAACGGGAATAACTTTCCTCTAGTGCGAACTAAATATATCCTAACCTAGACCTCGTATCGACAATCCAACCGTTCAGAATGAAGAACCAGGTGTTCCAAACTAGCTGTTAAAATTTCAGCCCGATCCAACGGTGAACGAATCCGCAGTCGCTATTTTACATTCACAGCTCTGTGTAAAAACGGGAATGACTTTCCTCTACCCTCTTCTTCAATACCTACTTAATTCCTCAAGTTCCTAATTCAATTAAACTCGTTTTTACCGATTAAATTCACTAAAATCAACAATCATTCCTATAATTTCCAATAAATTTAACATTTAATCAATTATGGTTCCTTATCTCTAAACCCTTGTTTAACCCCTTTTCACTGTTCTCATTATTTTCATTCAATCCACTCAAGATTCATCAAGAATCATACAACAATCAACAATCCATAGTTTTCATCACAAAACAACACATATTCACATATTGATTTCAATTATTAATCTTTAAAGGTTATTCTCACTACCCATTCACCCCTACATGCATATACAAGCAACACCCTCTTCCCCACCGTACCTTAAGCGAAGATCAAACTGCAACAATCTTGATTCTTGGTTCTTGATTCTCGATCACTCAGCAATCTCCTCTTGAGATGTAGTTTCTCCCCTCCTTGGCTCTTCACTCTCCGACGATTTGAAAAATAAGGATTAGGGTGATTTGGTACCCTTTCCCTATTTAAATACTTAAACGCTTAATGGGCTTGGGCCCACTCTCACCCCCTTATTCTCTTTTCAATTAAAATTACCTTTACGAAACAAAACTAATAATAATAACACTCCTATTATTTATTTCCCATTAAATTAATTATTTTCTAAATTAGTCTCTTTAATTTAATTAATATTTATCCTAATAAAATTTAGGACGTTACAATCTTCAATCCGTTGAAATACCACCGTTTAGAGATAGCATTAAATGCTATTTAATCCGTTGTGAGACATGCTTATGAGAGCTCTGATATTTCTGACACGGTACAAGGTTGCTCTTGCCATAAAGCTGCTACATATGTTGCTGCAGAGGCTGCGTTGCAGAGATTTCCTCAGTGGTGTATGAAATTCAAAAATACCAGGAAAGGTCTCTGTGTTCCTTGCTATAAATGTGTTACGTGCAGCAGAGGTTCAGAAAAGTCTTCACAAGCTTCAGCAAAGAGTGCCACGTCATTAATGAGACTTCAGACAGCTTCAACACTTCAGACGGGTAGTGCACTTCAGACGGCTCCAACGATTCAGACGTGTTGAACCTTCAAAAGGCTTAACTCCTCAGACAGGTTGAAAGCACTTCACATAGTCTTTATATAAGCTTATAGTGGCTTGCTGAAATCATAGATAAATCATTAAAACATATATGTATCTATGATAAATATTTTAACTCAAATTTGTTAAGCATTAAAACTTGGGAATTGAGCTATCTTAAACATCATATTTTCTCTTATGATATTTTTGAGACTCAACATTCTCCCCCTTTTTAATGATGACAAATTTGTTTAAAATACATAAATCTGAAAGGAGTTTTAAAGATAAAAGAATAGATAGCTCCCCCTCAGATGGTGAATCTTTTAAACGTATTTACTCCCCCTGAGTCCTGTGATCACTTCAGATTCAGATTTTGTTAGTTTAATACTCCCCCTTTTGTCATCAATCAAAAGGGAATTCCAGAGCATAACAACAACAACAATCATAGCAAAATCATGAAATATGAAAGAAAACAACAAACATAAACACAGCATGATGTGAGATACTGATAGTATTAATCAAAATGTTAAAAAGAAATTATCACTTAGCAGAAATAAACATGAGACATGGCTACACATCACTGACTACCCATCCTTCCTCAGCAAAGCTTCTTTCATGAAGGAAATCAGCTCATCTTTGGCCTTGTCAATCTGAGAGATGAGAGCAGTCTTCATGTCCTCTTGGCCACTTCTAATCTGTTGTTGCTCTTGAAGAATCTTATCTTGTTTAGTAATGAGATCAGCATTCTTTTTCTCTAGCTTCTCTATCTTCAGCCTGAGCTTTCTGTTCTCTTCTTCAGGATCAGGTGGTGCTTCATAAAGAATAATCTAGATGTGTCTGCACACAAATCTCAGCACATCAAAACCTGGAAGCAAACCATACTCCTGTGGATGATACGCTGGAAAGAAGAATGTTCCAATGGGACACATAATCTTCCAGTCTTCATGAAATGATTCAGACAGAGGTGGGAAATGGTCTCTGATGTAATGATATTTCACATTTATGAATTTCCCATGCCCTATGATAGAATCAGCATCTGGTCCAGTTGACCCAAAAGATGATCCAGCATCCTCTTTGATCTTCCAGTAAGATGACCAGACTCTGTCTCTGAAACTGTGATCCATGCCTCCACCTTGTCTCTTGATCGTTGTTGGTAGCTCCTTCCATTCGCTTGGAGTCAGAGGCTTGAAGGGAACAGGATAGGCCTGAGGTTCCTTGAACTTATCAGCAGGGCCTTCCTTCAGAGAGTACCTAGGAACAATTCTATCAGGTTGCACTAGAATCTTGGTGGTTGGCCTGATGGAAAATGTTCTAGGGGGCCTGTATCCTCTCATGCCAACAGACTTCAGATAATCCCTTTCAAAGAGTTCACCTTTTGTGCATAGATGCCTGACAAAACACCAGTCTTCATTACTCATCTTCAGACAATCAGCATCAGAAAAGGGATCAAGTGGAGCCCACTTGTGAGCGGGTGGTACCACACCCTTTCTGATCTTCTCAAGTTGCCCTGAGTACATCTGATCTAAGCTTCCTTGATACTTTATTCTTTCAGCATCTGAAGTATGTTTGACTAGCCCATGGTGCAGAGAGATGGGGGGTGTATCTCTGAAATATTGCAGCTCTTCATAGAGGTTTGGAAACTTGGGAACCTTTTCCCTTTCAAAGAAAGGTCCTTCATACCTCTTATGGGGCACTTCAGCTTCTTCATCATACTGATGCTGAGTGAAAGGAAATGCATAAGGGTCAAAAGTGGGTTCTGTGAAGAAATCCCTACTTTTAGGTCCTAGCCTAATGTGTTCAGGCAACATGCTCCCTTTCCACACCTTTGAGCTTTCTCCTTGCTGAATCTCGACAATGAGATCTTCAGATTGTGTTGACTCTGAAGATGATGATGATGAAGATGGTGGTGATGATTGAGGTGATGATGGTGATGGTGATGCTGCTTCTTCTTCCTTCTCTATAGGTTGTCTTTCTTCTTCTTCTTCTTTCTCCTCTTGTTTCTTTTCAGGTGAGGAAGGAGGTGATGGAGTCACATTGTCAAACCTCACCCTTGGTCTTTTCACAGGGGGTTTGACCTTCTCAGGTTCAGACACCTTCTCCCTTTCAGCTTGTTTTTCTTCTCTTTTCTTCTTGAAATAGAGGTTGGCCTTTACGAAGTTCTAGTACTTGCTAGCTTCATCCATAGCTTCCATTTGGCTAGCAATGCTCCTTGTAACCCTAGTAGTGGGTTCAGGAGCTGTCTCAAGAATCTTGCTCTTGGTTCTCCTCCTTTGCTGAACCCTAGACCTCTTTCTCTTCTCATTACTTTGATCCAAGGTAGCTTGCCTTTCATCTTCAACTACGGCTAGCTGAGAGGCCACAGCGATAGCATAGTCTGTCTTCTCTTGCTCAGTCTTCATATCCAATTCTTCTTGTTCTAAGGCAGTAGCTATGGCTGCCACTTGAATCAATTCTGGATCAGAGGGGCAAGCTGCCAAAGGTGAAGCTGCTACAGCTTCAAGATCAGCAAGGTTAGCAATCTCTTCCTCATGAGCCTTTCCTTCTATGTCAGAAGTAGGCTTAAGAGGTTTTGCGCCTTCAGAACCCTGACCCACTATTTCAAATGGCTTTTGCAAAGCCTTCTGAACAGGTTCAGATGCTTGAGTGTGCAGAGTAGAGGCTGCTGAAGATACCTTTGCTGCACTCCTCACAGGGAGTTTCTTCAGCTTAGGTTGAGGGGATGGTTTGGTGGCCTTGAACTCTCCTTTTCTGATGTCCCCTTGAAGCTCTTGTTCAAGAATCTCTATTGTGCTTCCTCTTCTTGAGGCCTTCTCCATGAGGACACTCTCCTTCAGAGTAGGAGATGGAGGTCTTGGAGTGAGAGGGTTCTTCAGGTTCATGCTCTTTAGATTCGACTCACCAAAGAATGCGGGTGACTTGTGATCAAACAGTCTTTCAATAGGTACTTTAAAGTGAAAGAGTACCTTTGTAATGAGAGTGTTGTGAGGTAGATTTGCACCAGAGTCTCTAATCTTTTTCTGCATGTAGAACATGATGATGCTGGGAAGATTGACTTTCTTCTTCTGCAACAAGTGAATCATGCATAATCTCTCCAATTCAGACACGTGGTTTCTACTTCCACTCTTAGGGATTATGGAACACCCTAAGATGGAGTGAAGTACTCTGACCTTATCCAGCAAGAACTTAGAATCAGGAGTCTTAGGTTCTTCTGTACCATACAACATCTTTGTGTACTTCTTTTGCCCACCATTCCACAACTCCCATCCAGGAGTAAAGGTTTCTCCTTCAGCCTTGACCTTGGCAATGGTGGAGAGAATCCCTTCATCAACAAAAACAGGGACTCCTAGAACAGTAGCCTTGATGCTTTCATATACTCCCTTGGAGTTAGGGATTCCTCTAGCTGAAGCCCAGAAATCTATGACACTCTGCTCGTGCCATGAACAATAGATGTTGTCAAAGAATGGAGTCCAGCCAGCAGCATCAAATTCCTCAACCAAATCCATACCAAGATTTCGAAGCTCTTCAAGGTCCACACCTTTCGATCTGACCACATTTCCACCGGAACTGGAAGACTTCTTTGGTGCCATTGATGAGTTGCAGAAAAACTTGAGAGAAAACGGTTGCTAGAGAGAAGAAGAAGTTCAAACAGTGCTGAGAGAAAATGTAAGACTTCCTCGCCACTCTTACTCCTGCATTTATAGACTCACTCCTAGCAAATTGATTTAGCTCTTCTTGCATGGCTAGGATCCACCCTTCATCATGCAGAGCTTCATCAATGTTCTTTGGCTCAATTTCAGACAGGAAAGCAAGAGAATTCAGATTCTTGAATTTTGATCTTGTCTTCACTCCTTCTGAAGTGCTTCCAATGATTTGCTCCTTAGGATGATGTGACTTGTATCTCCAGTTAGTTTTCTGAGATACTGTTTGATCTGTCTGAGACTCAACATTTGTCTGAAGAGGTTCAGTGACAGATGGTACTTCAGACACCTGTTCATCCTTCAAGCTATCATGGTCATTCAACTCCATACCTGCAAAATCATCTTCTAGATCTGATAGTTCCCTATCAGTCTCTTTCATGTCATTGAATTTAACATGAATTGATTCCTCTACAATTAAAGTTCTAGAGTTATAAACTCTATAGGCTTTATATGTTTCAGAATAACCTATGAAAAATCCTTTGTCAGACTTTGCATCAAATTTTCCAAGATCATCCTTGGTGTTGATTATGAAACACTCACATCCAAAGGGATGGAAATATGATATGTTGGGTTTCCTTCCTTTCCACAATTCATAAGGAGTCTTTTTCAGAATTGGTCTTACCAATATTCTGTTTTGAAGGTAGCAAGCTGTGTTAATAGCTTCTGCCCAGAAGGATCTTGGTAGGTTGCAAGAGTTGAGCATGGTTCTTCCCATTTCTTGCAGGCTTCTGTTCTTTCTCTCAACAACCCCATTTTGCTGAGGTGTTCTTGCCACAGAGAAATTGTGTGAGATCCCATTCTCATCACAGAACAGTTGAAAGTTTGCATTCTCAAACTCTCCACCATGATCACTTCTGATGACAGATATACAGAATCCTTTTTCATTTTGTACCTTCTTGCAGAATATTGTGAAATTCTTGAAAGTCTCATTCTTGCTTCTGAGGAATAACACCCATGTAAATCTAGAGTAGTCATCAACAATGACCAAACCATATTTCTTACCACTCATGCTTTCTGTTCTAATAGGATCAAACAGGTCAATATGTAGCAGTTCTAATGGTCTGCTAGTAGAAACAACATCCTCACTCTTAAAAGAGTGTCTTGTTTGTTTCCCTTTCAGACAGCTTTCATATAAAATGTCATATTTGTAAGAAAGCTTGGGCAGTCCTTTAACAAGGTTGTATTTTGCTAACTTTGAGATTAATCTCAAGCTGGCATGCCCAAGTCTTTGATGCCAAATCTGTTTTTCATCTTCAACAGAGATGAAACATTTTACATTTTGACTTGCTAGCTCCTCTAGATCAATTTTGTACACATTACTGTGTCTCTTAGCAGTAAAAAGGGTTTGATCAGAGGAGTCTTTGACTATGCATCCTTCCTTAGTAAAGGATACCACATAACCACTGTCACATAATTGACTTATGCTCAGTAAATTATGCTGAAGTCCCTCCACTAGGAGTACATTTTTAATAAGGGATGAAGGAGATATACCTACAGTCCCTATTCCAGTGATCTTCCCTTGCTGATTTCCAGCAAAGGTGACTACACCTCCTGCTCTAGGTCTAAGATTTTGGAACAAAGACCTTTCTTCTGTCATGTGTCGCGAGCACCCACTGTCCAGGTACCATTTGTGGGGTTTCCTTTGTCCTGTTAAACACATCTGCAACAGGAATGATCAAGTTTTTAGGTACCCATATTCTTTTGGGTCCTTTCTTGTTAGCTTTGGGCCTTGCTTTTCTCTTGTGTTTGCACTGAGTCACATTGTGTCCAGGCTTGCCACAGTGAGAACACCCAATAACCTTCTTTTTGCCTTTAGTAAAATTTAAGACAGTAGGAGGTTCAGAGGTATTGTGATCACAAAAGCCTAAACCACTTTTGTCAAGAGGATCCCTTTGATTGCCCAACAATCTGTTAAGGTTATCTGTCCCTTTGACAAACTTAGCTAAGTCTTTTGTCAGTTCCTCAACTTGTTTCTGAAGTTTTTTGTTTTCTTCAGAGACAGTTTGTGAACTGCTGCTTTCAGTTACAAGGATTTTCTCCTTGAGCATAATATTTTCTATCTCAAGAGCCTCATATTTGCTGCACATTTATGTGTGGACTTTGGATAGATTCTTATACTCTTGGAAAAGTTCCTTGGAACTTTCCATCAGGTCATCATACATCTCTTGCAGAGTTAAGGGAAATACCTCAGCTTCAGAGCTGTCTGATGAGGGCAGGCTGGCCATGAGACACAGGTTGGCCTCTTCTGAAGTGTCTTCCTCTTCTTCTGAGGTGGACTCATCAAGATCCTCCTGTGTTGCCATCAGTCCCTTCTTCCTCTTGAAGATCTTCTTCTTTTTTAGGTTGTTTTTCTTCAGTTTTGGGCATTCAGCTATCATATGACCTGGCTGTTTGCATTCATAGCAAGTAATTTTGTCATTTTGAAAATCCTTACCTAACTTACCTACTTTAGAGGTTGAAGGTTGGTTCTTTCTCAGCTTTCCTCTGTTTTGTAGCATCCTCTTGATTTTCCTGCTGAGAAGAGCAAGATCATCGTCTTCTGAGCTATCTTCAGAGTCGTCATCTGCTTATGAAGTTTCCTCAGCTTGCATAGCCTTCATGCTGCCATGCCTAGGCTGTTTGGCCTTGGAGTTTAGTGCTAGAGACTTCTTCTTGTTGTCATCTTCTTCAAGTTCAAGCTCATGGACCTTGAGAGATCCCAACAGTTCTTCCATTCTAAGAGAGTTTAAGTCTCTTGCTTCTTGAATGGCAGTGACTTTGGGTCTCCAGGACTTAGGCAAACTTCTTAGAATCTTTCTATTGTTGTCTCCAGATTCATAAGTTCTACCTAAGGACCTGAGTCCATTAGTTATAGTCTGAAACCTTCCAAACATCTGGTCAATGGTTTCAGATTCCTCCATCTTGAACATCTCATATTGATGTATGAGCATGTTGATCTTGGATTGCTTGACCATTTCTGTCCCTTCATAGGCTGCTGCAAGAGTATCCCAAATCTCCTTGGCAGAAGTACATCCATGAACCTTCTCATACTCTGATTTATTCAAAGAACATATCAGATAGAGTTTGGCTTTGGCATTCATTTGTACTCTAGCCTTCTGCTCTGAGGTCCATTCAGCCTTAGGAATGGGCACTCCATTATGCATAGGCATATAGTCTCCATCAGTGACCACATCCCAGACATCAATGTTGTTGCTCTCAATGAACAACTTCATACGATTCCTCCAGTAGTGGTAATCCACTCCATTGAATGTTGGGGGCCTTGTGATAGAGGCTTCTTCAGAGATGTATTGTCTGTTGTTGTTGGAAGCTTCCATCTGGATCTTTAGTCCTCAACACTTGTTAGGTGCTCAACCCTGAGTTGAGCTCTGATACCAACTGTAGAAACACAGGGAAACACTAAAAGGGGGGTTGAATAGTGTTTCTTAATAATTTATGGAAGCTTTTCACAAAAGATTAAGTTCAAAATAGTTTCAGACAGGTTTAGAAAGTTGTCTGAAGTTAAGAAGACTTCTGAAAGTAATTTTAAATAGGTTTCCTTGCTTCTTTTAAAATTATTGAAACAATCTTCAATACCCTTGGGTTAGTATAAATAAATTGACAAGAGATAAGGGATAGAAGACTTAGCCAAGAAATTTATCCTGGTTCACCCACTAACACAGTGAGCTACGTCCAGTCCCAATGGCAAACAACCACTGGATTTCCACTATATGAATATTCATATTACAGGCTCAAATATGAGTACAGTCTCTCCAGACACAACGAGTACAGTCTCTCCAGACACAACGAGTACAGTCTCTCCAGACACCACGAGTACAGTCTCTCCAGACACAACGAGTACAGTCTCTCCAGACACAACGAGTACAGTCTCTCCAGACACAACCAAGTATTCTTTTTCAGTCTAGCCTCTCCAGGCTCTTCAACTAAGTATTCTTTATCAGTCTAGCCTCTCCAGGCTCTTCAACTAAGTATTCTTTGTTTCAGACAAGCCTCTCCAGGCTCAATATGCAGTATTACAACGAAATGTGTCTAAGCTTTTGAACTACACAAGTTTTAAGCTTAAGCAGACACAGTGCACAATAATAATTGAGGTATACTCAGGATATACAGATGATGTGCAAAGAAGATGAATCAGAAAGTTTTATCAAAGTAATGCTCGCAGCGGAATATCTCTTAGGCTTTCTTGCAATAATTTCTCTATATGTCTCTCTTTGATGGTCTTCATGGAGGGGTATTTATACCCAATCTTCAATCCGTTGAAATACCACCGTTTAGAGATAGCATTAAATGCTATTTAATCCGTTGTGAGACATGCTTATGAGAGCTCTGATATTTCTGACACGGTACAAGGTTGCTCCTGCCATAAAGCTGCTACATATGTTGCTGCAGAGGCTGCGTTGCAGAGATTTTCTCAGTGGTGTATGAAATTCAAAAATACCAGGAAAGGTCTCTGTGTTCCTTGCTATAAACGTGTTACGTGCAGCAGAGGTTCAGAAAAGTCTTCACAAGCTTCAGCAAAGAGTGTCACGTCATTAATGAGACTTCAGACGGGTAGTGCACTTCAGACGGCTCCAACGCTTCAGACGTGTTGAACCTTCAGAAGGCTTAACTCCTCATACAGGTTGAAAGCACTTCACATAGTCTTGATATAAGCTTATAGTGGCTTGCTGAAATCAAAGATAAATCATTAAAACATATATGTATCTATGATAAATATTTTAACTCAAATTTGTTAAGCATTAAAACTTGGGAATTGAGCTGTCTTAAACATCATATTTTCTCTTATGATATTTTTGAGACTCAACAGCGTCGAGATAGAAGAGAGGATATTAGAGAGAATAAGACTTAAGAAAAATTGAAATAAGAGCTCCATAATAGGAGAGATAATGGAGGGGGTGATTGGAAATGGGAGAAGTTAAAAGATAGGTTTTATGCTTATTAACGTTCATAAGAATTTACCTCAAAAGCCTATAATTTTTACTAATCTTTGTTTTACTTAATTAAATAATTTAATTTATTTGAGAAATTACAAATATTAATACATGAAAATAATTAAAAGTGACTTAAATTAATTGCAATAAAATGCATAAATAAAAAAGAGGGGCAATAATAAACATAAATAATACGATATTATTAAATCAAGCATTTTTTAATCAATGGCAATGAAGAATGTTAGTCACATATGAATCTCTTTGATGTAAAATGCTTTTAATTAAATATGGGAGGTGGCGTCGGGATAGAAAAGAGGATATTAAAGGGAATAAAACTTAAGAAAAATTGAAATAAGAGTTCCATAATATGATAGTTGATGGAGAAAATGGTTGGAAATTAGAGGAAAAATTAAAATATGGGTTTTATGCTTATTAACGTTCATAAGAATTTACCTCAAAAGCCTATAACTTTTACTAATATTTGTTTTACTTAATTAAATAATTTAATTTATTTGAAAAATTACAAATATTAATTCCTAAAAAATAATTAAAAGTGGCTTAAATTAATTGTAATAAAATGCATAAATCAAAAAGTGGGGGCAATAATAAAAATAAATAATACAAAATTATTAAATTATGCACAATTTAACAAATGAAAATGAAAATTATTAGTCTCATGTGCATCTCTTTCATATAAAATGTTTTTAGTTAAATATAGGAAATGGTGTCGGGATAGAAAAGAGGATATTATAGGGAATAAGACTTAAGAAAAATTGAAATAAGAGTTCCATCATAGAAGAGTTGATGGAGGGGATGATTGGAAATGGGAGGAGAAGCTAAAAGTTAGGTTCTATACTTATTAACGTTCATAAGAATTTATCTCCAAAGCCTATAATTTTTACTAATCTTTATTTTACTTAATAAAATAATTTAATTTCTTTGAGAAATTACAAATATTAATACTTAAAAAATAATTAAAAGTCGCTTAAATTAATTGTGATAAAATGCATAAATCAAAAAGTGGGGGCAATAATAAAAGTAAATAATACGAAATTATTAAATTAAGCACTTTTTAACAAATCAAAATGAAGAATGTTAGTCACATATGAATCTCTTTGATGTAAAATGATTTTAGTTAAATATGAGAAGTGCAGTCGGGATAGAAAAGAGGATATTAGATGGAATAATACTTAAGAAAAATTGAAATAAGAGTTCATGATAGGAGAGTTGATGGAATGGGTGATTGGAAATGAGAGAAGTTAAAAGATAGATATATTCTATGTTTATTAATTAACATTCATAAGAAGTTGGTTATTTTTCAATATCTAAAATGTTATATATATATATATAAGTCTTCTAAAAATATGATATTAATGGATATTTAGTTATTTAATTAATTGTTGTCGTTTTTATTTTAAAAATATAACATCTTTTTGAATATTTTAATTCATATTAACAGTCCATGTGTTACAGATGAATAATTTGATAGGTTTGATGATATTTATACTTTTAAAATTCTTAGTGCAATTTAGGGCCTATTTGGTTTGTATTTTCATTTCCTGTTTTCATTTTTTGTTTTCATTCTGATTACTATTTTTTGAAATTTTACAAAGGAAAAACTGGAAATGCTGAAAACATAAGGGCCTGTTTGGTTTGCATTTTCATTTCCTGTTTCCATTTTCTATTTCCTGTTTTCTGAAATTTTACAAAGGAAAAACTGGAAATGCTGGAAACAAAAATTTGTTGTTTCCAGCATTTCCAGTTTTTCCTTTGTAAAATTTCAGAAAACAGGAAACAGGAAATGGAAACAGGAAATTAAAATGTAAACCAAACAGGCCCTAAATTTTTTGTTTCCCGTATTTCCAGTTTTTCCTTTGTAAAATTTCAGAGAATAGGAAACAGAAAATGAAAACGCAGGAGATGGAAATGCAAACCAAACATGAAGTTATTTAAAATTTTCAAACCATAACATTAAAATTAAAGCAATATTTCTATCATATTATTGAGAAATATAAATTTGTCTTTTAGATTGTGTAAAATGGTGCATGACTTATAATCACTCAAATGAACACGTATGTTTTCAAAGGAAAAGTTATATTAAAAATAATGTTAGAGAAAAAGTTTTAATTTCAAGGTTTTCATTAATTTCATCAAATAAAAGTATTGTTTTTAAATTTCAACGTAAACAATTTGTAATTGTCATTCTATTTACAATTATAATAAATAAAAGACTTATATATATAATTTATCTTATATTTAACATTAATTTTGTATTTTTTTAACTCTATATTCAACAATTGTTTACTTTATATATTTTAATATACAATTTTCATTAATATTATTTTATTAATTCATATATTATGTCCCGTGCAACGCACGGGTATTATACTAGTTTCTCATAATAACACAGTGTTCTCACATAATACGTCACACACACACACATAAAAGTCAGGTGTCAAACTTTAAAATTTACACCTCTTAATAATTTTTTATAAAATGAGAATTTGATCAATCTAACCATTGAATCACATATTGTATTACCTTCATAATCATGTATATCAAATTTCAGATAATTTGGACATTCATAGGTAATTACCTAATTAATAGTGAAGTTTCACTTATATTTTAAAAACACATTATACATTAAAATAAATAAGTTTGATGAAGTATCAATTAGTTTTCGATTTTTATGAAATTTTATAAGTTTGATCTACTTTATAAGAACTTTCAATTGAACGATTGGATTGGTCAAATTCTCATTTTACAAAAAGTTATTAAGAGATGTAACACTTAAATTTTGACAGCTGGTGCGAATCCTGTTGGCAATTTAGTATATACCATGAAACTCTTCTTTTAAAGGATAAAGTAATAATTTTTTAACTTTTTTTTGGCGGATATATTTACATGGGAAATTTTACATGGATATAAGAATAAAAAGAGATAAATGATAAATGTAATATGTAATGTGATATCAGAAGAAAATGTGTATTAAATAAGTGTCTAATGTCTATTAGTCTATATATCATTACTCGATCTATTTACATCTGTATAGAAAGGTTCGGAAGACTATGAAATATTTAAGCCAACTCAATGTAAAGTGTAAACACTAACCTATAAAAAATTAAAAATAACAATAAAGAAAAAATGATAAGCAATGAGTTTGCACCATTGCTGCTCAAACTTTGATGAACAATAGCTAGAAGTTCCTGCGTATTGCCACATGAGCTTCCAACCGTTCTGGCATCTGTTATAACATTGTACACTTAAATAAGAGCCAATTTAAACTTAAACAAATTGAATGTCCAATCAGCATTCAGCAGGCATAGCAAACATGTCCTTATAAGGCTACTCAACCATTTTATTCGATGCCTTTCATAAGCACTAACTGAAAGCAAATACTAGCCTTCCAACATGGTTGAATTGTAGCTAGCTCAATGGATGTTAAGACTGTCATAATTTTGATAGGAATTATATTCATAAAAAGAAAAATAGGGCCAAAGCTCCTTACAAGCAGACAGTATTATGGAAACTTGGAATGGTGAACACTGAAAAGCATCCAAAAGATTAAATGTGACCTTAAAATGAGATATGTGCTGAACAATACCCTCCCCATCCCCAACAGGCCAATCTAAGATATTCAAAGACATGCTAGAGCTTATCAATGCGTATTGCCACACCATCAGACAACGCATTTTTTTTTCTTATTATTATTACATAAGATGTGCAGAAAATTGGAACCTAATACCCAATAGCAAACTTGAAATCTCATCACCTCATTGTCATACTTGACCATACAGCTAACAGAGAAACAAGCAATTGATATGTCCAAAGATTTTACATGCCTACTTTAGAGAACCTACATATCTCTAAACAATATATTTGGGAGTTGAGACTCTAATGGTGTACGAAAAGTGGAAAGTGGAAACACAAAAACTGAAAACCTACAATTGATAATTATTAAATTCAAAATCTTTTATTTATGGCCATTGATTATCAAGATACTAACTTATTTTTGTATGCTGAGAGTTTCAAAGCTACCTATGAAATCTTAAGTGGGCTTAGCTTTCTTGCATGTATGTCCATACTTTCAATCCTTCCCACAGTTGTAGCAGAAGTTGCATCCACATCTGGAAAGAAAAAAAAAAAGGCCAGTATAATTATTTTCCATACTCTAATTATTATGATATATTATAATGAAATGCATTGATGTGAAAATAATCAAGGATCAATGATATAACCTGCAGTTCATGTGTTCACATCCACTACTTCTTTGGACATAGATAGAGCATTTAGGACATTTCTGCCACATTTCACTTTTGGCCAACTCCAGAAACTTACTGTCCAACTTCTTTTCACTTTTACTCCTTTTGAATTCCTTGCAATTCATTCCTGCATGCCATGGGACCTTACATTGTGCACAGAATAGCCTGTGACAGGAGGGACACTCAGAACTGGTGACAACTTCTGCCCCATCATTCACCAACAAAACAGAGCAATTCTTAAAAGGGCAGTAAATCTTTTGCCTGGAAGCAATAGAAGACTCAACTCTTGCACATTCCCATCGATCAATAACTTGTATAGGCAAAATGCCTTGCAAATATTCTGGCTTCAATTTTATAGAACAATTTGGATGTGGACAATTCACCTTGAGAATATTTTGTTGAATTTGAGTAGCCACATGCTTGGATATGCAATCAGCACAGAATGAGTGGTTGCACTTACTTCTTCTGAACATATCAGCTTCTGTTTTGAAATCAAAGCATATGTTGCAAAAGCATTTTGAGGATTGACCAACCGAGCTTAAGCTATCTATCTTTTTCTGCATGTGCTTGTGATTGTGAGTATCAAGGAATGATCGAGAACGAGAACTCTCAGTAATTTCCTTCTTCTTCTTCTTTTCATCAGAGAGAGATTTATTTACTGCTGGTGTAGTAATTATAATTGGTACAGTGGAAGTGAAAACTCTAAGAGGAACATGGTTTTGAGTCTTTAAGATGTAGCTTCTTGCCTCTGTCTTGTTCTGTATCTCACTGGCTGCTTCGTTGTTCTTTTCATGAGAGGCAGATTTTCTCTGTGGTAGTGGTATCCAACGGTGAATTGAAGCATGGGAAGAGCGAGGTCTTCGAGGAACATGGCATTGAGACTGAATGACGAATCGTCTTCCCTCTATCTTGTGGTTGTTGTGAGAATCAGAACCGTCACTTGATATTGATGATTTATTCTTGTTTTGATCAGAGGGAGATTTTGTCTCTGATGTGGAAATTGTTTGAGGAAGATGGATTTCAGTCTTCATGATGAAGCGATTTCCCTCTGTCATGTTGTGGCTGTGACTCTTGAGTATTTGGGAATGGTTCAGAAGAATCACTGTTTGCTTCTTTCTTCTTCTTATTATTCTTGTTTTCATGAGAGGGAGATTCACTCAATACTCCCCTATTTTATTTTAATCGTGAATAGACAAAAAAAATTGAATCATAAATCATAAAAATAAAGATTTTAGAGAGTTTGATTAGAGATTAAAATTATAAAATAGAATAAATATTTTATTTTTCTATTTTATCCTAACATCTCAATACTTTTCTCTTTCAATCATATATTTTTATCTTCATATCATTATGTATAACTTTCTTATTTTATCTAATTATTTTATCTTATTTTATAAAATAGCCTCAATTGAGGGTATTTCATAGGTAAATCAAAATTTGATTTTTATTATTAATTAACAATTATCTCATTGATTATGGAGATTTCATTGTTTTTTTTTTCCAAAAATAAAGATATATTTTTAAAAATTAAATTCTAAACTCAATTTTTAATAAAAAAATCAGGTTGACCCATTTACACTCTTGCACTGTTGCATGCAAACGGCTAAATGACTAATTTTGATCATTAGAAATAAAAATTATTAAACTTACTCAGTGTGCAATGCCAATATATAGAATGTACAATAATCAAGACTTTGAGATAAGTATAAGAATTGGTAATAATATACCTTACAATTAAAAATTAAAAATAACTAGTATTTTAATCACCAACAAAATTATTCTTCCCAAACAAAAATCAACCAACAAAGTTTTATTTTATTAATACTTCTAACTCAATTTAAAAAAAATGAATATAAAAGATTATATGTTTTAAAATTTAAATAAAAATATAAAAATGATAAAAAGACAATTACATTAAAATTATCAGTGTATTTTTTTAATTAATATATTTAAAATTTGGGTTTAAACAACCAATTCAAATGACAAAGAATAAAAAAATGAAACTACATGAATAGAATAAGAAACTTTTCATTTTTTATTTTTTAAATAAAAATGTCTCCTTAACTTTTAGGATTCCTCGATAAGATAAGAGATTATTTGGAATTTAAAGAGTAAATATTAAAAAAGATGGAAAGAAGAATGTCGGCAAACAATTAAACGTGCATATATTTTCTTCGAAATGTTCGGCTTTGTATAAAGTGTTAAATCATTTTTGGGTTAAATAAGTTTTTTTTGATGAAAATAAGGTGAAATTTGGTTTTGATTTTTCATTTATTTTTTTATTGATTTTGGTTCTACATGGTTTTAGTCATCCTTATTAATTATACTCTGTTAAGTCACTTTCGCGACTTCACTATGACTTTTCAAGTAAAAATTCACGGAAAAAATCTTGTGATTTTTTTCTTGAAAAATCATGTGTAGTGAATTTCAAAAAACTACAAATTTTTTATAGAAAAAATACTGCTATAAAATTTCTTTGCTTTGTTGTAAAAAATATATAGTAAATTTCTCGAAAATTTAGAATATGAACAAAATTTCCTTTGAATTTTAAAATCTACCGGAAAATTTAAAGGAAAGTCCATATAAAAATCTATGAGAAATATCGTTACGTCATCACTTAGCGGAACTTAACTAACGAAGAGGACTAAAATCATGTGATTTTAAAAAATAGAGGATCAAAACCAATGAAAAAATAAATAAAGAATCAAAACAAAATTTCGTTATAATTTAAGGGATTGAAAACATAGCCAATCCATTATCTTTTTTATAAGCAATCAATCAACATAAATTTGTTAGGTTATTTGAATTTTTTTTATGACAAGGTTATTTGAATTTTTTTTATGACAAGGTTATTTGAATTTGATTTTCAATCTACATAAATTATTTTCCATCAAAACAAATTTTAATCTAATCATATATAAGTTGCAATGCCAGTTTATTATTATGAGCAATCAATCAATGTAAATTATTTGAATGTCAATCAATATAAGTGATTTTTAAATTAATATTGATTTCTTTTAAATTTATCTATGATATATCTATATAGAAACAAGTTTTGTTTACAAGAAATCCTAACCCCTGAACCCTATAGTCTTTAGGGTTTAGAGTCAATACCAATGTAGTGACACTAGTAGGGATGATAAAAATACCTGTAATAGATACCCACATGTACATATATAAAATCAGTGAAGATGAATGTTATACTACTCATCGCGTGAATATTCGCATGCTTATTAAAATATTTTTTTTATTTAATATATTAAAAAATTAGTAGTTTTTATTATTTTGTAATGAAATAAAATTTATTTTATATTATTTTATAATGATATTTTAATTTTAATATACTAACTCGTAATGATAGTTAATGATAATTTATATTATATAATATTAATATATAATATTATACTATAGTATATTATTTCTTTTTTGTTAAAAAAAAATATTATAATATATTATATAACATTCTCTCTTTTTATTTTCATAATTTTTTAAATTCTTGAATATAAATGGATACCCGCTATCGCATGGATACCCATTTATTTTAACGGGTATGGATAGGGGTGGAAACATGTCAGGACAGACGAAGCTTTAGCAGGTTTGAGCTTAACCTAAATCCTAATTTTTAAGCACGAGTCTGGCCTGTTACCCATTAAAGGTTTTCTTTTTAAGGCTCGGCCTAGCAAACCTAAGTGGTATTTAGGGTGTGCATGCACCCCTTGACTTTGATAAAATTACAAAAAAAAAATATCTTGAGTTTTGATATTCATTATTTATAAATATTTGAACCCACTTGCTCCAATTTCCTACTTTTATAATTTTTTATTTGATTTGAAATTAATTTTTTTCTTATCTCCAATAGCAGTAGTAATTAGATAGTTTTTTTTCATATCATGTTCCATTCATTTTATATGTATGATAATAATTATTAAATTTTATTTTTTTAAAATATATTTCACCCGCAGACCTAGGGTCCTGGATTCACCACTGTAGCCTAGCCTGTATAGAAGCTTGGCTTGGTCTATCTACACACTTGTTTAGAAGCCTAGTTTCATAAAAAGGCCTACAAATAGGCCAACAAACTTATAAGTCTATGCAGGACAACATGCCTATAACCATAAGTAGGCAGTGTCAACTCAACGTTTTCTCTGGACCTAAAGCGATTTTATGACGAGGCCTTTTTTATCCTTTAATATATTAGTTTATGTTTGTTAGGATAATTTTAAAGACAATATATATATATATAATTATTTGTTTAAATAAATAAATCTACACACAACCAAGTACAAAAAAAAAAACAATGAGCATGTGGATCAACTAATAAGGGGTTGTTCTAGTTTAATCAGTGGTCTCGAGTTCTAGCCCTTGGTATGCAATTGTGTTAAATACTCCGAGGAAGAGCTTTTGCCGCCCATAGAGGTCCTACCCGGCTCGAACAGGATTGTCTCCCGTGAAGGATATATACATTGGTCTTGCATAAGAAAAAAAATGAAGTACAAAAAAGAGAGACTGAGAGAGTAAGAGAGAATAGGTTATATCAATATAGCATAACCTGAAAAAGAAAAGTCATAAAAAAGTAAGTGATAAGACAAATCAATGTTAAAAATTGATAGAATCAATTAATAATAATAATAATTATTTATGAAAAGGAGAAATAAAATATTTTTTATGACCTAAAATAAGGATATTTTTTTGGGCTTAAAGCGGGAGCTTCACTCGCCTTAGGGTTGGGTCGGGAATGTAAGTAGGCTTGCTATCTATTCCTAGGACAACTTACTCACACTAATTAGAAACCCTAAATTTTAACATCCAATTACTAATAAAAAATAAAAATTGTTATATTATTAGTTTCATAATGACTCATGCTTTAATTTACAATTTGGTAGGAAAAATAAAAATTGAAATTATTAACAGTGCAACAACAACAACAAGTGAATTGCTTCAATTCACGGGATAATGAAGAAAATGATACGATGCAGCATTAACAATATGCAGAAGAATAGGATGAGGGAAGAGAGATTTGCTCCTAGGATTTATACTGGTTCACCCTTTAATTTCTAGGGCTATATACGGTCTCTACTTTCAATAGGATTGTCGGAACCGGAATCGTGACGGGACGGGACGGCGAAACGAATAAAAAAATAGTTGTTCAATGGATTCGCCACCAAAATTAATTTAAGGAAAATTTCGGGAAAATCTTTTTAAAGAAGAAAATGGTCTACGAAATCAGAGTTGGATCCGGAAGCCGATTACTTGTAGGGAATGTATTAGCACCCTACAACGTCCGTTTAAAAAACGGTTACCTTAATTAATTGTGAAAAATTTATTAACCTTTTAAAAAATATTTATTTTACCCTAATCGAAGAAAATTAACAAGGAAATGTAAACTATTTTTGTATTTTTGACATTTTGAATTTTTTTATATTTTTCAGAATGGATGAGAGAATTTATTTAAGAAAATAATTGAATGTTATTATTGAAAATGTGAATGATATTTTGGAAAATTCTTCTTTGATATTTTCAACCTTTTTTTATTTTTTTTGTGTGTTTTTTAACTTAAATGACTAAGAAAAATTATTTCAAAAAATGATTGGCAATAAAAAGGAAAAGACATTTTTTTAAATTTATTTTGGCCTGACAGGTCTGGTTCCTCGTTCCTACATATCCCTGGGTGCAATGGAGAAATCAAAGCCACGTAGTTCTTGAGCAACAAATGAATGTAAAATTGATTGATTTTAAGTTTGAAAAAGAGAACTTAAAAACATTTTTTTTTATTTTTTTGAAAGGGATTTTTTTAAATAGAAATTCATTTTATTTTTTTACTTTAAATACAACAAAGTTATTTAAAAGAGATTTAAACTTGACTAAAAATTAAAGGTTTGGCCTCAGTTGCCTATTACTCATCATATTTGAATAATTAAAATTATATTTTTTTAATTAAAAAAATCTATTTTTGAAATAAATGGGACGCATGGTATGCTAGCCCAACTCATTTAGAAGGAAACAATGAACCAAGATACCCTTTAGGAATTAGGGTTATGGTATGAACATCAGATAGAGAGGAAAAGAGAAAAGGGGCGGCTGCAACATTGAGAGAGAGAGAGAGAGAGACGACTGAGAGGCGGCTGCAAGGAGAGGAAGTCGCGCGGCCATGCATGCTCTCCGGTGGCAACAGCCACCGGTTTGGACGGTAACGTGAAGGTGAACAACGGCAGCCACGACTGACAAGTGCTAAAAATATGGTAAATTTGTATATAATTACAGCACTTATCAAGGGTAAAATGTTAGATTTATTCCACAAATTACCTTTTTTTAGTAATAAATTCAGATTTTGTAATTATTTGATTTAAATTTGAATTTGATGTTATTTTGATAAGAATTCTATTGATTTTGTAGATAAAGAGGAAAGTTTTAAATGAAGAAACAAGATAGCATTTATTTGAAGAAAGAATCTACAAGATAAGATTCTAAATGGCAGCAGATCAAGATAAAATCAGCAGTTATTTGGATAAAGATTTTACAGATAAAATTCTCAATTCAAATTGAAGAAAGAATCAGCACAAGATCAAGCTTAAAAGAAGGAAATAAGGAAAGCATAGCAGACAAAGATAAGATCAGGAAGAGATCAAGCTGAAAAAGAGGAAATCAGGAAAGCAGAAACAGTGAGCTGCGCTCCACCTGCGCTGAATGCAAGTGGAGCGCAGGAATTAAAATTGCTCTCTGTTTCCTACGCTTCATCTGCGCTGAGCGCAGGTTGAAGCGCATGAATACGGAAACAGTTTTCCAATAAGATTTGCAACAAGATTCCTTCCAGATTTCAGATAGCTTTCCAACTTCTATTTAAAGGACCTTTTGCATAGATCAAAGAGGAGAGGGAGCAGAGCTGGAGCTAGAGAAAAGTGTGACAGCTTCTCTATTGGTTTGTAATGGCTACCATGAGTAGCTAAACTCTCCCATAGGATTGAATGCAGTCGATTCAATCCCCAATTGTATTTGAATTCTCTTTGTTATTTATGAATCCATGTTTTTATAATATCGGTATTTTTATTCTGTTCTTAAAGCTTAGCTTTCGCCTTTGTGCCGAAGTTATAGGTTGGTTTTATGGGGTGCACTGGAAAGTGGTTTTGTGAAATCAATAGCTAGTTTGGGGGAACCTAGGAATAGGAAACTTGAATTCTGATTGGTGAAAACACTCAAGTTGTCATTGTGGGAACCAGGATGGCTTGATAGCTTTTACAAATTGATCTTTAATCCGGGGTAATTTATCACTGTGGGAACCAGGGTGAATTATTTTTGAGTATTTCATATCTGTGGGAACCATTTTATGAAATAACTTTTATTTGTGCTAAGATATTATAATTCCATACTAAAAAATATCATTGGGTTTCAAATACATGAAGGGTGCGATAGACGAAGTTCAATCCTAGTTCTAGTAACCTGCTCAACCATCTAAATTTACTGCTTTTCTTTATTTACTATTGCAACTCTTACAAACAACAACCATATTCTCTCACTTGATAGTTGTGACCATTAGGATTTACAATTGAATCGTTCCCTGTGGATACGACAAACCCTTTCACTTACTATTATACTTCTGGATTTTGGTACGCTTGCCAGAATTTCAACAAGTATTTTTGGTGCCGTTGTCGGGGAACGGTGTCTCAATTTAAATTCTCGGGAGGTCTATCTTATCAAGTTGTAAATATTTGTATTTGTAATTTTTTGTAGTTATTTTTTTCTTATTTTTCTTTTTTATTTTTCTGTAATTAATTTATTTTTATTTTTTTTAACTAACCCTTGTTCTAGTCCTTGTGATTTATACTTTTGAAAGGTCAGGTACCAAGAGCGCTATTGGAATTTGACCCTGAAATTGAAGAGACATCAAAAGGACGAGTTCAAAGATACAATCTCAACACTCTCTGTTCAACCACCCCAAATGAAGTAGAAGCTGCACCAATCATGACTAGTGAATGGAAAAATCAACCAAGAAGAACATTAGGAGATTATGCCAGGGAGCAAGGATGGCAACGTCCACCGAGGAGAACACTTGGAGATTATGTTCCACAGCGAAAACCAGAATACTTCTCCAACATACCGGTTCATGGTAACTTCTCTACCTACAATAACTATTCTAACAATTCTTCACAGGATTGGGGAAGTTACCAGAATTAAAATTTTGGGTGGCAACAAGATGCTGTTTCGTCCCACATGCAAACTTCTGCAGATGAAATCAAGGCAGATTATAAGATTATAAGGCAGCAAATAGAAGCACTCAACAAGCAGCTAGATAACCTTCCTCAACAATTGCAGGCAATGCAATCCTATCCTAGCCAGTCCCCACAATTAATTTGCGATTTTCGTGGAGGTGACCATCCCAATGGTTACTGTTCTTATCCAAGCACTCAAGAAGGGCAAGTTAATTACATGGGCAATCAAGGAAGACCAGGCAATTTCTCTAATAGCAACAACTTTGCAAACAATTATTCACAAGATTGGATAAATAACCAGTACAATAATTCTGGTTGGAGACAAGATGCAGAGCCTTCTTACATGCAACATTCTTTCTAACAACAGTAGAGTTACTCTTCAGATCAACAAAGGGACTCAAAATTTTATGAGCGTCTTGAAGAATTCAATCAAAGCATTATACAATTTCAGAAGGAGAGAGAAGCAAGAAGATATATTGACGCTTTGCTGGAGCAGATAGCAGAAACAAGAGCCAACCGACAATCAGAACAGATCTCAGCAAATGCACTACCCAACCCCAAAGAGCAGTGTGACGACATTGTTCAACGGATAGGGGAAGGAACTGATGACAAACTGGCTGATGAAGAAGAGGACGCTAAAGAAGAGGAACCAGAAGAAGCAAAAGAAAAGGAAGAAGAAGAAGAAGAAGAGAAGAAGAAGAAGAAGAAGAAGAAGAAGAAGAAGAAGAAGAAGAAGAAGAAGAAGAAGAAGAAGAGGATGAACAGAGAAAATTGTGCTTAAAGGAGAGAGTGACTGTGAAGAGGAGGAAGAGAACAAAGCATATGAGATTGTACATGATGTAATTGTAGAAAAAGAACAAGAAAAAGAGAAAAGGAGCGAGCAAAGAACTTAGAGAGGAGGGGAAGTAGTGAAGGATTCACCAGGTCCTGACAACCCTCCAAAGGAAGGCAAAGACAGACAACATACAAATGTTCAACCTTTCAAGAATCGCAAAAGAAAGGCCTGCGAACACACTGACCAGAACATGGCAAAGAGAAGAAAAGTCAAGCTAACATCACAATTGAAGCCTAAGTTCCGATTGAGGACAAAGTGGTCGATCAGGCATATTCCATACCAAGGACCCTTGTGAAGCAAGAAGAGTAAGATCTAACAATTTTGAATTTTCCAAGCTTCAGGAGGAGAAGACCCATACAAATCAACACAAGACTCCAAAAAAGAGAAAGGTTAGACCAAAGGAGTCAGCAACATGGTCTAACTCCAGACACAAGACCAAATGGGTAAATTCAAGTCACATTCACAATTGGTCTGAGGCAAGAATATGGGTAGGGTCACTGCCCAAAGGAGTCAAAGGTGCGACACAAAGGCTCGCTAAAGGATTTCAGTATCACCCACCTTGAAAGAACAGGTGTCAAGCTATATGATGTTAAACGAGCACTTCCTGGGAGGCAACCCAGTGTTTTATATAATTTCAGTCTTTATTTTTCCATTTGTATGTTTAGATTAGTTTATTTTATTTTTATGCCTGCTTATTTTAGAAATTGTTAGGAAAAGGTCCAATAAAAGTATGGAAGGAAACATGAACTTTGAATGGGGAAGCAGCAGAAAATAGAAATTGTTTTCGATTTTCTGTGCTTCACCTGCGCTGAGCGCAGAATTACAAAATCCAATTCTGTTTTCTACGCTGAGCGCAGGTGAAGCGCAACATCTCACTCCAGGGATAACTGCAACGCGCGCTCCACTTGCGCTGAGCGCAAATGGAGCGCAGGTTGCCGCTCTAACATAAATTCAAAAATTTGGAGCGTGAAAGGTCATTTTACACCTTCCCCTGCTTCTTCTTAGAGTTTTCTCTGGTCTTCTAACCTTCCAAACCCATTCTTTCACTTATAAGCCTCTTCCTTACACATTTCTCTTGCTATTCCAGGTATGTTTTTACAGTTTTGAAAAGAGTTTACCAATTAAAATCTTTAGATCTCTGTTTCATTGAGAAAATCTTAGGATAGAAGACTTAGGATCTTAGAATCATATGATTTTAGGATTAACTGTCAATAGAGCCTTAGTATAAAATGTTGATTGTGGTTGTATGTTTGGTGGTAATTTTTGAAATGCTCAGTAAGTCTCTGCAAATTATTCTAGTTGGTAATACGGGTGTTTTAATTGTGTGAAATTTTTTGCACTAACTACTGCATGAATGATTGTGCATTATTGCATGTCTTAAGGTCGTGATTTTTTAGCATAATATTGTGTACCATTCAATGCCCTGTTTAGAAGTTTATTAGGATTTGCTTTACCTGATCACTTTAGCATGCTCTTAAGAAATTAATAAATTGGCATTGGGTAATATGGTAGTCAAGATTTTAAGTGAATGAACCCAACAGTGCTTGCTGAATTATCGCTTTGATTTTGAATTAAGATGGCCACCATGGGTGTGAATTTCATGAAAATAAGCATGCATGGCTTAATACATTAATCATAAGTTGATGTTCTTTATATGCATTGGAATAATCCTGGTTTTATTTATCTTGCAGATGGCTCGCACAAAGGTCACTAACACTGTCGGCACCTCCAGGAGAGGCAAGGGTGCTAAGACAGCCACCACCGCCACAACAGCAGCACCCACCACCAGCAGACACATCTATCCCATTCTGGGCTCAACACATCATCTCTCAGAACTCCTCTCTTCACAGAGCATTAGTTCACCTTCAGGAGTATCATTATCAGATTCGACCGGACCCTTACCCAGGCATTCTACCAGACCCATTCCAGATTTATTTGCAGTGGCCTGGGGACATGCCTATTGTACCGGGAGAGGGAGGAGCATCTGCTGACAGAGCTGATGCTGAGAGAGACGATGATATGGAGGATGATGAGGATTGATTTTGGTGTTTTCTTTTCTTTTTCCTTCATTTTTCATTTTTTCTTTCTTTATTTTTCTTTCATTGGATTTGTCTGTATCTGATATTATTGACTTATTATTCCTATGCAGTATGGATTCCAATATGTTTATTGTTACATTAGGATTTAGTTAATTATTTTAGGACTTTTTTTTTAGGATTTTAGGAAATAGAGATTAAAGGAATTAAATTTAAAATCTCAAAGCTAGGCAGTCTAACTAACTGAATTAGGAAAGAAATAGGAATTTTGTGATTGAATCCATAAACAGTTAGGATTAGGATATTATGCAGGAAAATATATCAGGGTAGTTAATTAATTTCAATAAGTGAATTCATCAAGGAAATTAGCCAAAAAGTCGGTGAGTTGTGAGACCAAACACTTGATATGAGAGTTTTCACCGCTGCTTGTCAACTGCTATTGCTTGAGTTTTTGGATTTTATTATGCACATGAAAAATATGGAAGTGATAAAGGCAAATTTGTGATTATAAATTATTTGCTCAGTGCCAAAAAGCCAACCCATGAAAAAATCTTTCCAATTTTTTTGGTAAGCCATTTGAGCTTTAATGTTTCTTTTCTTATGCACCCCAGCCAACATTAATGTCTATTTCCTGTCCCTTACACACTTGGGATAGAGAGCAAAGGTGCAATTTGATAAAATGGGAGAATTGGTTGGTTACTTGAAAGTTGAAGAAAAACAAAGAGTAGGCACAAGAAAGCAAAGTGAATCACTCCCTCAAGAATGAAAAAGAAGAACGTAAATAAAAAGGGAGAATCACCAAACAAAGAAAAGAGGCCAGCTGAATGATGCAAATCAGGAATGAGATGGAGAATTGAGAGAAAGTCCAAGAAAAAGAAAAATTCAAAAATGCTCTCTATTCCAGTGTTTCTTTGCATATCCAGAAAAACCACGAGTTCTTGATAGCCCAGCCTCATTACAACCCAAGAAAGACCTTTTGATCCATGTTGACCATGTGCATGTTTATTAACCAGAAACGACTATCAATTTTAGTTGTTCAACTGCTGTGAAAAATTGAGGGAAACACTTACCCATGAGCATAAGAGAATTCCTTGATTTATCACTTATTGTTTTGGTTGCTACTTTTGAAAAAGTTTGAATGTATTTTTATTATTGAGTTTTGGAAATATCACTTAATTTTGATTTTCAATCAGATATTTGGAAAGTGACAGCTGCCTAGCAAGAGGTGATGAAATTATTTCCTTATTTTTTTAGAATCATGAATGGGGATTTGAATTCATTTGATTGCAAAAGGTTTTCTTGCTTGAGGACAAGCAAGAAGCTAAGTTGGGGGGTATTTGATAAGTGCTAAAAATATGATAAATTTGTATATAATTACAGCACTTATCAAGGGTAAAATGTTAGATTTATTCCCCAAATTACCTCTTTTTAGTAATAAATTCAGATTTTGTAATTATTTGATTTAAATTTGAATTTGATGCTATTTTGATAAGAATTCTGTTGATTTTGCAGATAAGAGGAAAGTTTTAAATGAAGAAACAAGATAGCATTTATTTGAAGAAAGAATTTGCAAGATAAGATTCTAAATGGCAGCAGATCAAGATAAAATCAACAGTTATTTGGATAAAGATTTTACAGATAAAATTCTCAATTCAAATTGAAGAAAGAATCAGCACAAGATCAAGCTAAAAAGAAGGAAATAAGGAAAGCGTAGCAGACAAAGATAATATCAGGAAGAGATAAAGCTGAAAAAGAGGAAATCAGGAAAGCAGAAACGGTGAGTTGTGCTCCACCTGCGTTGAGCGCAAGTGGAGCGTAGGAATTAAAATTGCTCTTTATTTCCTGCGCTTCATCTAAGCTGAGCGCAGGAATACAAAAACAGTTTTCCAATAAGATTTCCAACAAGAATCCTTCCAGATTTCAGATAGCTTTCCAAGTTCTATTTAAAGGACCTTTTGCATAGATCAAAGAGGAGAGGAACAGAGCTGGAGCTAGAGAAAAGTGTGACAGTTTCTCTATTGGTTTGTAATGGCTACCATGAGTAGCTAAACTCTCCCATAGGATTGAATGTAGTCGATTCAATCCCCAATTGTATTTGAATTCTCTTTGTTATTTATGAATCCCTGTTTTTATAATATCGGTGTTTTTATTCTGTTCTTAATGCTTAGCTTCCGCCTTTGTGCCAGAGTTATAGGTTGGTTTTATGGGGCGCACTGGAAAGTGGTTTTGTGAAATCAATAGCGAGTTTGGGGGAACCTAGGAATAAGAAACTTGAATTCTGATTGGTGAAAACACTCAAGTTGTCACTGTGGGAACCAGGATGGCTTGATAACTTTTACAAATTAATCTTTAATCTGGGGTAATTTATCACTGTGGGAACCAGGGTGAATTATTTCTGAGTATTTTATATTTGTGGGAACCTTTTATGAAATAACTTTTATTTGTGCTAAGATATTATAATTCCATATTCATAAATATCATTGGGTTTCAAATACATGAAGGGTGCGATAGACGAAATTCAATCCTAGTTCCAGTAACCTGCTCAACCATCTCAATTTACTGCTTTTCTTTATTTACTATTGCAACTCTCACAAACAACAACCATATTCTCTCACTTGATAGTTGTGACTACTAGGACTTACAATTGAACCGTTCCCTGTGGATACGACAAACCCTTTCACTTACTATTATACTGCTGGATTTTTGGTACGCTTGCCAGAATTTCAACAACGAAGCGACTGGTCGCAGCGATGGTGCGGCCGTGATGGTGGAGAAGATGACAGGGACGCGATGGAGCTGCAGATCATGGACAGGCGCACAGTCGCGCGAGGGGTGATCTGGTGACACGATTAAAGGCGCGATGGTGCTGCAGCTGTGGAGGAGTGGCTGGCAGGGGAAGAAGCACCGCGCACGGTGGCTGGACGAGGAAGAGACAATGGTTCTGCAGATCTGAATGCATGACAGAGGAGAAGGTGAACAAGGACGTGCACAGTAGTGACAACAACTGGAGGCGCGGTGGTTTGTGGACAGCCCAATGATGGGTGGACAGAGTTGCGCGCGGTGATTATGGGTTCCGGTTATGGTTGTGTATGGTTGCTGGCCAGAGAGGAAAAAATGAAGAAAATGGTGGTTACCTTCACAGCTGTGTACAGGGGCAGCGAGCAGTGCCGGAACTCCGATACAACAGTGGCTCCCTCTTTACTATTGGTTCTTATTTTCTTTAATTATAACAGGGTTATAATGATTTTTTTCTTTTTAAAATTATAATTTCATTTGGCTATTGTATATAAATTGAACTTTGATATAGATATTTGACATTCATGGTACAATACTAGTTTATATAAATAAACACAACATGGTTTAGGAAGAATAGAAAATATACATACAGATAAATTACTTAATTGAAAAAATGTACCAGATTGTCAACTTTGAATCAGATGTTGAACCCAGTTCTTTTGTCTGAAATCAAAAAGCAAAAATTCTCCTCTAGAATTTCCTTCTGTATCTGTAAGCTCTCTGTTAGAATTGGATATAAGATGTTGAACCCAATTCTTAAACCTGAATTCAGAAAGCGTTCTCCCTCCTTCTTCAAAAATTTTGCACTCGTTTTATAGTACCTTCAGAAGATCTTTCACAAATTTTTTCAGATTTTGTTGTCTGTTCTTTCGGTGCCTTGAGCCATTATTTTTTAGAAAACTTGATGCAATTTGGCATCATTGGGTATTCACGCTTGAAGAGCCATTCATGCTTGCCTGAAGCTGCCAAAGAACATTATCTTGACATTTTCATCATGCTTGCCTGAGAGTAGTTGAGAGGTTGATGTTGTAAATCACGCTCCGTCGGGCAGTTGGGAGAAGCATGTGTTTTCTGAAAAAAAAACAAGACAAATAGCACGGGTGCATTTCCTTTTGATTTTACTTTAATTTTTTTATGTGGGCTTTTCTGCCCCAAAACACCAAAAAATGATGGGTTGGAATTTTACCCAAAAAATAAATCAGAAATCATTAATAAATTAATTTGATAACTATTATCAAATAATTAGAAAATCAATAAATTAATCTTGTGAAACAGAAATGATTTAATACAAAATTTTGACAAGTCTCCGGACAAAATTAGGTGTTCACAAGGATTTCCATTGTATCAAGCTTGACAGTAAAGGTGTTTTCCTCCTCAGGCTCCTTAGTGAAGTATTCTTCTGCAGCCTCTTCAGCCTCACCAACAAGTATTCTTTTGCAGCTTTTTAGGCTCACCACCCAGTATTCTTCGGTAGGATCTTCAGACTTTATAACTCAACACAGAGACAAAGCATACCAAGCTTCTAATAGTACTCTCAAGAAGCACTAATGCAACCTAGTTAGTCTTCAGAGTTACAAATGATAGACATGTAAATTACAAGCAAATATTCAAGTGATTTTTCTATGTGAGAGCACAATCTAATGTATTTGAGCCTATAAACACATTTTTTGTAATTTTGGAAATTTACAACACAAGAATAAAGCTATTACAGAAAGAACTGACTCTCCAGAAGGTAGAAATGGTAATTCTGATGCTTTGTATGCTTCTTTAAGACTATGTTACATTTAACTATTGGTGAAGTACCTATTTATAGTATTCTGTAGTCAAACTAGCCGTTGGGAGTGGTCCAAGACTGGTCAGCAATCATAGAAGCAATCACATATAGGAACTATGAGAATTAAAATAAAAAAGACTTATGTGACATTGTTAATACAGTTGTCAAAATAGTATTGGATCCTTTGTAATAATTTACCCTAGTTATTTTTATATTATAAAAATGAAGATTTTTTTCAACATGGATCATACCACGTGGCCACGCTAAAATCATTCAATTTCTTCCCATCTTTAACAAATTTATCTTTTTAATTATTTTGATATAAACATAATTTAATTCTTCAAATTAAGTAGATGAATCAATTTACTCCTTTAATACATCAAAATTAATTAATAAAAAATTGTTTGAATTTAATTTCAAATTCAAATAAATACAAAATAATTACATAAGTACTATTTATGCACATAATTATTTGAGTTGTGATTTTTTTTACACTCAGATTTTCTACACTTCCCTTGATATCTTATTTTTTTATTCACCTCTTCATTCATTTTAGTTATTGCATCTTTCACTTGTTTTTTTTGTTTACTTTTTATTTATTTTTCTGTTTCTCTTTTTCCTACACTCCCACGCCCAAATTTGGGGGTGTTAAAAGTAGAGGTGTAAGCGGGTCCGATCGAACTCGTGAACCCGATGGATCCAACCCAACCTGAAGGATATCTACCGATTCGGTTCGGGTATTTGGTTCAGTTTAGACATTTTCTTTCAAACTCGATCTGGTTCGGTTCGGGTCTCGGATTTGCCTATGTTGGAACCGATAGACCCAACCCGAATCAAACCATAAAAAGAAGTCCTAATCTTATTTCATTTTCCTACCCGAAGAGAACAAAAATAGGCGCAACGACATCACAAGCAAGGGTGGTTCCCCAAACCCTATTTCATCTGCTCCTCTCATTTTATTTTTTCCTATATCTTTTCTTTTTTTCATTTTATATTTTAATTTCATTTCATCTTCCACATTTTTTTAAAAAAAGGAAAAATGCTCATAACCCGATGACCCAACCCAAACCGGACATATTCGGGTTGGGTTACTTAAAAAATACTAAACCAACCCAACCCACCACAATTCTATTGGTTCAGACTTGATGTCACCCCAAAACCAATCAAATCCAACCAATTACACCCATAGTTAAAAGGACGCCAAAATACCACGAAGGCAAGTAATCTTAAATAGCCACCGGGAGAAACAGAATTATTGTTGTGTTTGGTAGTGTAGAGAGTAATAGGGAAGAGAGAAATGAAGTGAAGAGAAATAGGTGAGAAATAGAGAAAAAAATTGAGTTGTTTGGTAGGAAAGAAATAGAGATGAAATAGAGGGGAGAGAAATAGTATTTTTGTTTAGTAGGAGAGAAATAGAAAAGAGAGAAATTGGATTATAATATATAAAGACTAAAATACCCCTAACTATATTATTGAGTTAATTTATAAAAATAAATATTTTTTTAATTTTAAAACAATAAATATTTATAAAAAATGAAATCATATTATTTTTTAAATATATTAGTTACTTATAAAATTATATTAGTAAATTTTTATCCCAAAAAATTTTAATTTTTTTCTTAAAAAAAACTGATCTAATAAATAATTATTACACTTTTAAATTTTCTCTTCATTTAATTAATTATTTTGATTGCCTACCGTTGCAAATTTGTTTGTCTTTGATTGTAATTGATTTAAATTTGAATACCACATTTAAAATGAGTGTGTACGCTTTACAAAGCACGTTGGATGGAAGTTATTTAAAATCAATTCTACAGAATTGATTCTGGATGGTTCAAAATTTAAACCAAACATGCACTAAATCATTTCTACCCACTCATCACCGTCCAACCACCCACTCATTTATACCACATTTTTGTTTTCCATTTCCAAAAACAACTCCACCAAGTACCAACACACCACACCCTCACCCTCACCCACACACCCAAACTCTACTCTCTTCTCTCACCATTCAGAACACTCTCTCATCCTGATTCACGCCCCCCTCCCCCCCACTTCTCCACACAACTTTGGTTCTCTTTCTTTCTCTCCTTCTTCCTTCACTCTATTTTGAGGTGTGATCGTAGCCACGTTGGAAGGAGGTGCAGATTCCGGCGCGGTGATGGCGGCCACGACGGTGGCTTTGGGGATGTCTTTGTTTCTCCTCTTTTTTGCATCAACCGTCTCTCATCTCCATCCCTTGTTTTTACTCTTTTTTTTCTTTGCTTCTGATTGCTTTTGGGTTATACAAGACAAAAAAAGGTGCTTGCTTTAGGCGGTGGGTAGTAGGCTTCATCGCCTCCAGCTCCGATCTGGTCATGCATGTTGAGGAGGTGGTTAAAGGCACTCCGATTTGCTATTTTCCGGTGTATTTTGTGGCTTTTTTTTACCGATCTGTGCTACTGGGCATTGCAAAATAATTTCTTATATTTTTTTGTAATTTTTCTGATTTTTTTGTACAGGTTATGTAATTTTATTTGGGTGTTCCTTGTATATTTTTTCAGTATTTCTTGTAAATAAATTCTATTCTTTCCATTTTTTTGCAAATATTATTGGTTAAATCCTTTTCTGGATTTTCTGGAGAACAATATTTGATAGAAGGGTTCTTGGAGAGGGAAGGGTTGGAGATGGAAGGGCAACAGTGAAAAAAAAAGCCTCACTCATACTCTCTCAACTTTGTCAGGATTTCTTCGCAACATTCCAGATTTTCTCCTCTATTTTGCGGAGAAATTGCAGATAGTGGGACCATGTCTGTCTAATTCTTTCTTCGTACGTTTCTTCTCTACCAAACTGAAAAACCCATTTCCCTTCCCCTATTTCTCTTCCCTTCCCCCTATTTTCTTCTCTACCAAACAGGGCGTATAATTTTCAAGTTAAAAAAATAGAGGATGCTAGTGATGATACCCGAGATGAGAAAGGTTAATCCAGTTTTTTTTTTTTAAGAATTTAATGGATATACATTTTTAATGTCAAAAATATTTTACATTTACATTGTAATGATATATATGTTGCCATTTTAGTGTATACCCATGAAACTCTTCTTTTTAAGGGTAAAATATTAATTTTTTTAAAATTTTTTATTGGTTTATATTATTTACATGGGAAATTTTATATGGACATAAGAATAAAAAAAGATAAATGATACATGTAATATGTAATGTGACGTGACAAGATGAGAAAAATAGAGAAAGAAAATGATTAAATAAGTGTATGAAATAAATGGATCAATATATATCATTACTCTATTTATATTGATATAAAAAGGTTCAGAAGTCTATGAAATATTTAAGCCAACTCAATGTATTATGGGCCTTACAAACAACAATCTGTAGCTTCACGAATTAACACTAAGTTAGCAGCACGGTATTATGGGCCTTATCAGGTTCTGTAAGTTAGCAGCACGGTATTATGGGCCTTATCAGGTTCTGGACAGAGTAGGGGCTGTGGCGTACAAACTCAAGTTGCCAGTGACTTTAAAAATACATCTAGTTTTCATGTATCCATGTTTAAGAAGGCAGTGGGAAACTACAAGATTGAAGACGAGTTGCCCCAATGAATGGAAGGAGATTAGGCTGACATAACCGAACCTGCAGTTGTGCTTGCCACCAGGTCTATGAATGTGGGAGGAGACATGGTTAATCAGTTGCGGATACAGTGCAAGGAAAAATAGTTGAATATGCCACTTGGGAGGATGAATTCACTATCCGCAGTCCGTTTCCTCACTTCAGTCTTGAGGCTCAAGACTGATTTTGTAGAACGTTAGCACCCAAAAGGCAGGCGCAGGCTCAAGTGAGCAATTGGTTCAATATTTGGCACATGGGCCTCGGGTGTGGAAGGTTTACACTAGGAAGAATAGAAAGGGTTGAGGAAAAAGTATGAGCTAGCAGAGAGTAGGAATATGTTGTTAGTGGAGGGTAGTAACCGAATTGCCATGAGGAGAAAGTAAAATAGGGAGAGTGAGGAAAGAGAGGAATCAATGAGAATATTATCAAATTAGTTATGGGTAGAGGGCTGTAGCTCTCTATAAGAGCACTGCTCTGTGGGTAGATTACTGTTCTATTGCATCTTTTTACAGAAATATCAATCAGTATTTCCAAATTCTTATTTCTGTTTTGCATTGTTGTGAGTTTATTTTATACTGGTTTGTATCATATATACTCAACCATTTTATTTGATGTCTTTCATAAGCACTAATTGAAAGCAAATACTAACCTTCCATCATGGTTGAATTGTAGCTAGCTCAATCAATGTTGAAGTTTGTTGTAATTTTGATAGGAACTACATTGATATAAACAGAAATAGGGCCAAAGCTCCTTACAAGTCAAGCAGACCGGTATTATGGAAACTTGGAATGGTGAACACTAAAAAGAATCCAAAAGATGAAATGTCGCCTTAAAATGATATATGTGCCAAACAATACCCTCCCCATCCCCAAGAGGTAATCTAAGATATTCAAAGACATGCTGGAGCTTATCAATGCGTATATTGCCACACCACCAAACATAGCATTTTTTCTTTTTATTACAGAAGATGTGCAGAAAATTGGAATCTAATACCCAATAATAGCAAACTTGAAATCTCATCAGCTCATTGTCATACTTGACCATACAGATAACAGAGAAACAAGCAATTGATATGTCCAAAGATTTTACATGCCTACTTTAGAAAACCTACATATCTCTAAAGTCTAAACAATATATTTGGGAGATGAGACTTATTTGGTGTATGAAAAGTGGAAACTAGAAGGCTTAATTACACTTTTGATCCCCAAGTTTAGTGTTAGGGCAATTTTGGTTACCCAATTTTTAATTGCTCGATTTTAGTCCTTCTATTTTTTAATTGTGACAAATGTGGTCTTATCGGTAATTGACCATCCATTTGTTAACAAAAATTGATAATATGGCTAATGTATCTCACCTGAATTATATCAATATTTGTTTAAGTTTTCTTTTAAATAATTTAAGAACCTAAGCCACATAATAATTTCATTAACCCTGGTTAGACACATTAATCATGTCATCAATTTCTATTAACAATTGGATGGTCACTTAACGATACGGCCACATTTGTCACAATTAAAAAAATGTAAGGACTAAATTAGAGCAATTGAAAATTGGGGATCAAAATTGCCCAATCACTAAACATAAGGGACCAAAAGTGTAATTAAGCCAAACTAGAAACACAAAAACTGATAACCTACAATTGATAATTATTAAATTCAAAATCTTTTATTTATGGCCATTGATTATCAAGATACTAGTAACTTATGAGTTCCAAAGCTACCTATGAAATCTTAAGTGGGCTAAGGTTTCTTGCATGTATGTTCATACTTCCAATCCTTCCCACAGTTGTAGCAGAAGTGGCATCCACATCTGGAAAGAAAAGAAAAAGCCAGTATAATTATTTTCCATACTATAATTATAATGAAATGCATTGATTGAAAGTCAAAAGTTGTGAAAATAATCAAAGGATCAGTGGTATAACCTGCAGGTCATGTGTTCACATCCACTACTTCTTTGGACATAGATAGAGCATTTAGGACATTTCTGCCACATGTTACTTTTGGCCAACTTCATAAACTCACTCTCCAACTTCTTTTCACTTTTACTTTTTTTGAATTCCTTGCAATTCATTCCTGCATGCCATGGGACCTTACACTGTGCACAGAATAGCCTGTGACAGGAGGGACACTCAGAACTGGTGACAACTTCTGCCCCATCATTCACCAACAAAACAGAGCAATTCTTAAAAGGGCAGTAAATCTTTTGGCTGGAATCAATAGAAGACTCAACTCTTGCACATTCCCATCGATCAATAACTTGTTTAGGCAAAATGGCTTGCAAATATTCCGGCTTCAATTGTATAGAACAATTTGGATGTGGACAATTCACCTTGAGAATATTTTGTTGTATTTGAGTAGCCACATGCTTGGATATGCAATCAGCACAGAATGAGTGGTTGCACTTACTTCTTCTGAACATATCAGCTTCTGTTTTGAAATCAAAGCATATGCCGCAAAAGCACTTTGAGGATTGACCAACCGAGCTTAAGCTGTCTATCTTTTTCTGCATGTGCTTGTGAATATCAGAGAGTGATGGAGAACTCTCACTGGATGCTTGATTTTTCTTTTCATCAGGGCTAGATTTTCTCTCCGTCGTATTTGGTGATGGTATCCCACGTACAATTGTTGTACGAAGAACTGGTCGAGGAACATGGATTTCAGTCTTTCTGATGATGCTCTTTCCCTTTGTCGTGTTTGGTTTGGACCTTTTGGTAACCATGACAGTGGAGGCTTGTTCTCGTTTTTGCATTCTAATTAAAAGAAAGCTTGACAGAACTTTGAGAGTCCATTTGATCGTACTGGAGTATTGACAGTTAAATCTCATAAGCCTATTTGTTTAAGAAATAAAATAGCCTAATAATACTGAGAGTATTTCATGGGTAAACGCTAAAATTTCATTCCGATTAAAAGATTCATACCATCTCATTCAATTCAATGGAATTCGTTTTTCATCTTTAATAATTCTCCAAATGATTAAATAATATGCAAGTAAATATGGATGGAGCAATTAAAAAGGAAATTTACCCGAAGGGAAAGACATGCATGATAGTCCATGTGTAACGCGACATGCTCAAAGTTCAGCAACATTAACAAGTCTCCAATAGGTCATATAAGGAACAGTAGAAAGAACAAGTAAAAGATGGAAAGGTTTCGGGCAATTAAAGGGTAAAAAAAAAGTAGGGTTCCATAAGAGAATAAGGTAATTAATCTTGGATTTCATGTTGAATGGATATTGGTCTGGGCCGGCCCAAATAGGACCACAAGAAAAATAAACGTAGTTTGTTTACACCGAATACTTTAAATTAAAAGAAAAAAAATTGCAAAATAAAAAAGACTGGACAAAACGAGCGCTGATCCGCACATGCCCTACAAAACGGAATCGGACCGTTAAAATTTATCTATCGACGTTCGTGATTTTCCATGTAATAATCCACGGATCACGAATGTCAGCCGTCGATTAGTCCGAATCCAACGAGGGAGATCAAAATTCAAAACTCAGAAGCCTCCTCCTCCTCCCGCTCCAATAAATACCCCGATCACCTTCTTCTTTTCCCATTCGAATTCAAATCAAAACCCTTAATTCCCAATTTCACAGATTTTCTCGGGAAAATGTCTGGTCGCGGGAAAGGTGGTAAGGGACTTGGCAAGGGAGGCGCAAAGAGGCACAGGAAGGTGCTGCGCGATAACATCCAGGGCATCACGAAGCCTGCGATTCGGAGATTGGCGAGGAGAGGTGGCGTGAAGAGGATCAGCGGTTTGATCTATGAGGAAACCAGGGGAGTGCTGAAGATCTTTCTGGAGAACGTGATACGTGATGCAGTGACGTACACAGAGCACGCGAGGAGGAAGACGGTGACCGCCATGGATGTGGTTTATGCTCTCAAGAGGCAGGGAAGGACCCTCTATGGCTTCGGTGGTTGAAGAACCAGTCGTTAACTTTTTGGACCGTGTTATTGGACTATGCAGTTGTTCCTTTGAATGCTCATGATGGTGATTAAGTTCATTTGTAAGGTGTAAATTTAAATAGAAGGAAGCATATCCAATTCCACACAGGTTTAAATAGAAATCAAATGAATGAATGGTGTTTTCTGCCGAACGATGGTGAATTTTTTCTTTTTCTCTTTTTCTTAGTTCTACGATAATATTTGACGGTGAATTAACTTAGAATCAGTCAATCAAACTAATGTTCCATTATGCATCAAAAAAATATGAAATTGCATAAAAAAAAAAACGAATGTTCCATTTTTTAAAGTGATACCTAATTGTGGCTTGTTGACACGAACATGATGAACAGTGTGGGCTCTTCGTAATTAGAGTTTCGCTTTAGTCCTAAATTTATAGTCACTGTTAATGATCTTTTATTTTACTTGCCTTTTGAATTGATTCATCCAACTGCTGGGATTGCGTTTTTCTTATTATATGAGGGTTTAGATAAAATAAAAATCTCAGCATCTACTACTACTAGTACATTGTAAGATAGAAAAAATCAATTTTCAAAATAAAAAAAAAAAGACTAGTGAGTTGAGTTTAAATTTGCTGCCTTTTTGTTTATACATGTTCAATTTTAAAATTAGTAAGATCAGAAAATAATATGTATTTCTTTTTGTAACGAAATATGTATTAATAAATTAATTAAAAATTATACTAACATTTATATTCTTATATTTGAAAATTAAAATAGTCCGTAATTTAGCCATTGTTGATTTGTTTCGATATAGGTAGGGGGAGGAATGAAATTAGGGAAAGGAAATTTTGTTATAGGGGCAATGAAAATGGGGAAGAAAGAATTGGATTTTCTTCACTTGGGAGGGAGGGGGAGCCTGTGAATTCAGTTAAAGTATTTTCTTCTTTTTTTTTTTGGTCAACAAAGTATTTTCTTGTTTAAGAGCGTAGAAAACATATGGGGATGTATCTCCATCAAATTGGTTGTCAATTACATTTAATCAATTAAAAGATTAGATAGATTAATTAACTGATCATATATATGAAAGGTTTCTTTACACTCAATTTCCTTTCCTATCAACCATTCATTATTAGAAGATAGATAATAAAAATACTAAAAATAATTGTGTTGGTGAATCTAAATTGGAGTTTAATCAATTTAAACATTAAACCAGACACACTAAAAATACTTATGAGATGCCATTGAGGGTGGGTCAATGTACGCGGGTTCTTAGTGATAGAATGCCTATTACCTTGAACACCAATCATGCTATAACTATTATATACTATCTCTCCGTTTCTATTTAATTGTCCATTAGGATAAAAAACATTTATGAATGTAATTATTATTCTTATTTTTATGGAAATAAATTTTAAACTTTTTATTTTACCATTTATCTTTCTTAGTGTTATTAGGTCTCATTTATTTTTAATAGTAGGTCATTTATTAACATAGAAGTAAAATGAAGAAATATGTAATTATCATTGCATTAAGTTCATAAATGGATGGGAACAAAATATTTTCTCAAAATAGGAAAAAAATAGTATTTCATCCGTCTCATTTTATTTGACGTTTAAGGATGTGGCACATTAATTAAGGAGTATCATTAATATTTTAAGTTTTATAAAAATTATTAACTAATTTCTTATTATACCCATTATCTCTCATATTAAAAACACATTATTTAAGAAATGCACATTAACTAATTAATAAGGGTGGAATTGGAAAAAGACATTTAATGGTGTATTGGTATTATAAAATGACAATTAAAATGGGATAGAAAAAAATTGCTAAAACGTGAAATAATTGTTAGCTAATAATTCAGTTTTAGGCAGTTAAGTTAGTTACTTGGTTGTTTTCTGTTTGTTTTCCATTATGTTACAGTTGTATAAATAGGAGGATGTAAGCTCTTCAAGATAATAAGATTGAATCATTTTCAGTATATTCTCTTAGTTAACAATAGTCTCTAACAGTGGTATTCAGAGCTTATCGATCAAGGCCTGTGTGTAAGGTACAGATAGAAGTTAGTGCTGTAATGGGTTCCAATGGCAATTTTCCTGCTACTTTGCTAGTGTTAGATGGCAAGAACTATGATCAATGGTGCACCAAGATGAGGTTGATCTTTGGCTTTCAAAATGTTCTTGAAATTGTCAAGGATGGTGTCCAATAACCTGAAAGAGGAGCTACAGATGCACGCAAGGCTGCACATAAGGAGAATAAGAAGAAAGATTGCAGAGCTCTCTTCATTATTCATCAGTATATGGATCCACCCAACTTTAACAAGATTGCAAGTGCTAGTAGTGCGAAAGAAGCGTGGGATTTGTTAGAAAAGTATTATGGTGGAGCTGAGAAGGTAAAGAAAGTCAAGCTTCAGACCATAAGAAGGCAATATGAACTGATGCAGATGGAAAAGCAAGAAACTGTTGGGAGTTATTTTGTTAGGTTACTGGCACTGACAAATCATATGAAGAGCTATGGGGACAAAGTTGTTGAGTCTCAAAATTAATTTAAGCATTTAAAATACATTCAAGACTTATTATCCTTGGTTTTAATAATTAACAAATAAGATCATATAAAAACAGGTTCTACTAAGAAAAGTATTTGCTTTGAAAATTGTGTTTCAGGTAGAAGTATTCATCTGAAGTATCAGAAGAAGAAGAACAAATGCAGAATCAGAAGAAGAAGAACAAATGCGAATCAGAAGATGAAGCGAAGCACTGAATCTGAAGAGAAGTAAAAACATGATCATCTGAAACATCTTTTCATCATTTGAAGACTTGAAGGCGAACTGAAGATCTGAAGACAATTTGAAGACTTGAAGACAAACTGAAGACTTAATCTTATCTGAAGTATATTCATCATCTGAAGACCTAAAGACGATCTGAAAACGTGAAGACAAACTGAAGACTTAATCCTATCTGAAGTATATTCATCATTTGAAGACCTAAAGACGATCTGAAGACCTAAAGACAATCTGAAAACGTGAAGACAAACTGAAGACTTATTTATCATCTGAATAAACTATTCATCATCTGAAGAGTGACTATCATCTGAAGACTTGAAGACAAACTGAAGATTTGACTCCGTCTAAAGAGTGACTATCATCTGAAGATTTGAAGCTAAGCTGAAGAACTCTGTATATCTGAAGGCTGAATGTGTCAGAGTCAAGAGTTGACCTTTTGAAGACTTTGCTAAGTGTGAAGAACACTCTACCCAATGAATTACTCACAAAAATCAGAACTACTTTCTTGCCTCGTTCAAAAGGCTAGCACAAATAAGGAAACCCTGCAACTACTGTTGCACCTGCAACAAAAAGCAATTGCGTGCGCAGACCTACTGCACCTGTTGCTGCCCAGAACGAATCAAAAGTATGAACAAGAAAATGACGAGAAAGATGTTTGAACTAAATTTATTAACTTCAACATCTTTATCCATTTGAATTACAAAAGAATAAGAAGAGACAGAGAAGAACAAAGCTGGAATCATCTGAAGAATAAAAGAAGCAACTTTTGCTAAAAAGGAACTTGCTGAAAGCGTTCTTAGTATGAAGAACTAAGAAATGCTTGGAACAATCATCTCAGATAAGCATATGTTGAAGCTGATGACATCAAGCTGAAACAATGCAACAATCTGAAAGCTCACTGATTGTCTGAGAGTATGTGAAGATTAAAGAATTGAATCTTCTGAACACACATACTCTCTGAACAAGTTGATGAGATATTTCAATCTATCTGAAGACATGAAGACTCTCAATTCTGACAATATGAACAAAGCTCAAATACGAGAAGTCTCAACAAAGGCAAAGACCACTTGTTCAACGACTAGAATATTGTCTAAATATTTGAAGGAACTCTGGTCAAGAGAGAAAAAGGAGAAAACAACAAAATGTCATAAGCTAAGCAGAAAAGAAGCTAGCATAAAGCAAGCTAAAAGACAAATCTAACGGATACCTCCTCACGCTCACGGAGAAGAAAGGTGAAAGAAAAGAAGAAACAGAAAGGGGAGAAAAGGAATATCTACCTGCTAAAGGAAAATCTCTCAAGGTAAAGGAGCTCATCTAAGTGTGTCAGAGCTAAGCTATCTGCACATCTATTCTGCTTAAGAAGAAGCAACCATTTAAGAAGTCATTTCACAACGGCTATTTGAGTCAAATCACTTCTTCTCAATGGTAACCAAGAAATCTTCAAACGACTATATTTTATCAGAACATTTAATAGCCTCAAGAAAGAGTTTGAAGATGTCGGGAAGTCGACCAAAAATTCTCAATGATACATCCAAAAGGTGTCGACCAAAATGGGCGCATTGAAGCCCAAGAGAGAACTGGCTGAAGCTTAATTCAATATTTTACTTAGCCAATTCTTTGAGGATGTTATACCTCACTTAGAAGACGAGATTGTACCCAAATTCATACACTTGTATCTCAGTCTTACCCTTGTACTTAGATTTCAATTCATGTATCCTGAGTTAGACTCAGTAATCCCTTTGTATAAGAAGAATCTGAGTTTATGTTTCTCAGAACTTAAACTTAGTTTATGTTGTAAACACTTTATGTGTCTGAGAGCCTGGAGAGGCTTCGTGGAAGAAAGAATACTTGTTGTTGAGCTTGGAGAGGATTGTCTGTAAAATAATATTGCATGAGTTGCCCGGAGAGGCAGTTGAAAACAAAGGAATACTTGTGTTTACGCCTGGAGAGGCTGTGGCAAAAGAATACTTGTATCTGAGTTCAGATAGTGGAAAATCCAGTGGTGTTTTGCCCTGGGACTAGATGTAGCTCACTGGGTTGGTGGGTGAACCAGGAGAAATTCTTGGCTAAGTCTTCTTTCCCTTAAACTCATTTATTTTCAGCTTTATATTTTCTAAAGGGATTGAAAAGTAATTTTCATATTAAAATTCTAATTCAACAATTTCAATGAAACGGTTTTCAAAGATAAACTAACTTTAATTTATCTCATATCATTTGAAGTATTGCAGAAAATATACTTTGAAGAACCTCTGAAATAACCCTCTGAAGTGAGTCTGAAAAAAACTCAGTTCCGAAGTTTGAAACATACTTCAGACGATTACCAATCATCTGAAGTAGTTTAGAAACAGTTCTGAAGAGATTCTCTGTAATAATCTTCAGAAGGTACTTTGAGATGTTTCTAAATAAATCTGTTTGAAACAAGAAACTAAGTTAATTGGATGATTACTTAAAATCTTCTTAAGTACTGTTAGAAAGTTTGCTAAATTTATCTTTCTTATCTTCCGCACGTTTTCATTAATTCTGATCTTAAGTTTTTATTAATAACTTGTTTTAATGCATGTATTATTTATTTCAAGATTTCCAAAATTATTTAAAAAGTTCAAAACACTATTCAACCCCCCTTCTAGTGTTTCCTGTGGTTCTAACAATTGGTATCAGAGCTCATCTTCGGGTTGAGCATCTAACAAATGCAGAAGGAGTAAATCCTCAGAAGATGGAAATCTTACCAGGCTGAAGCAACTCTGAAGATCAAAGAAATGAGAAAAGAGATTATTTTCTTAAAGCTCATTACTCAAGCTACTGAAGCATTTCTCAGAAGAGCATGATAGGAAAAGGAAAGTACAACCCATCCCAAGTTACATATTGGTAACATCCATCCTATCTCAGTTTAGATGTAGTTATTAAACTGCTTTGAAAATTACGAACTGTTATTGAAATTGTTAATGCATGATTGTCTTAATATGTGTGAAAACCATTTATTGTATTTAATTTAAATCTGTGGTGTGTTAAGTAGTTGAAGAGTCTTTAATTTTTAAATCATTTTCTCAAAAAAATTATGATACGATGCTACGTGAATCAATGGATCATCAACCAGTTTCTCATAATTGGCACGATGCACAACTCTCCATGTCTGTTCAGTGCATGTAACCGTCCTCATCAATGCTTGAAGCACGCTTTATTGCCTATATATAAGGATTAGAAGATCTGCATGGGAACTACACTTCATCAATCCACAAGAACAGAATTCTATCTCTTCAAGCCTCTCAATCTCTCAGTTCAACAGTGCTCAATGGCCAACATGTCTGCATCATCAAATGACTCAAACTCCTCTATGTTTGACGAGAGAATCATCCTCTCAAAGATGGTGCGACTCTTTGACTTCGACGAGGCTGGTCACAGAATATCTGAGTACTTTGACGCCGTTGGATGGACTCCCTTTTTTCAACAACATTTCCTCTCCTTGGCATGAGGAATGTGTGTTGGAGTTCTGGAACAACTCCAAGGTTGTGTCTGAACCAGGAAGAACTGGAATTAATACAACGGTGCAGGGAAGAACTATTTTTGTTGACTCCAATGTGTTGAGCGAAGTGATCAGTGTCCCTGTTAGAGGAGACAACTTCTTTGAGAGATGAGAATCACTAAATGGTGGAAAGTTTGTTCTTGATGAAGAATTGTTTGGCAGAAGACTCCTTGCTCCTTATAAGCATTCTCAACTTCTGGACATCCCCAGAACTCTCCTTGTTGTGCTGAACTGCTGCATCCTTCCAAAAGGAAGCAATAACTTGCTTATCAGCAAGCTAGAAAGGTTTGTGTTGGGTCATCTGTTGATGAAAAGGAGAATCGGTCTTCCCTTCGTCCTGCTGTATCAGATGATGTTCAGAGAAACTTTGGGAAATGAGAACCTCTATCCCCACAACACCCTGATTATGAAAATTCTGATGCACAAGGGTTTTCCTATGGAAAATCTCTTTGACCAACCGCCTCCTTACTTCTTCACTCCGGAAATGTTTGTTGAGTTGGACCGGACTTTATTTGAACAAGAAGAAGCTCAGAGAACCAGGTGGCTATCCCTTCTCTCTTTGCATCCTATGTCAAAGGGAAAAGTGTTTTTGTTCATCTGAGTGCTCATGGAAGGTCAAGAATGGTGTTGGGTGCATATCATCTGAAAAGGGTGCATAAGAGGGTGAAACGGCTTGAAAAGAGACTGAAGGTAACTGAGAAGGAGTTACAAGAACTGAAAGCAGAGAAAGAGAATGCCAATGCTGCTGAGGACCTATCTGATGATGATGTTTGATTTTCTTGTGTCTTGTCATTACCCCTGATTAATAATTTTTTTTAATAATATTTAAACTTTTGCTTTGCTTCAATCAAGTTATGAGTCTCTTCCTATCTGTGTTATTGTATATCTGCATATGGTTAATTGAATCTTTAACATAATACACTTCCTTTAAATGTTAACAGATGATATCCCTAAAGATAAAAACTATTAACTTAATAAAATATGATAAGATTAAAATGTATACTTTAAGATACTTCCTTAACAATTAATAAATGTGTTTAGATAAATTCAGATGCTACTGAAAGGTATTTTTAGTTTGTTTATGTTTGAGAAAAACAGATTTTATAGATAATCCTAAGATGAAGATGGAACATCAGAAGGCAACACCGTCTGAAAGGGTAGATCAAGACAACATTGTCTTAAAGGATGAGTAGTGCGATATCATCCCCATTCTCTGAACCTGTTCAGAAAGTTCTCAATGAACTTACTGAAATTGTGGGTCAGAAATGTTAAGAAGGTTGATACTCTATGCACTAAGCCTGCCTCAATTCTTGAGAAGACAAATTCTGACTTAGTACCACCCCTATTCTCTAAACCTGTTCAGAAAGTTCTCAATGAACTTACTGAAATTGTGGGTCAAGAATGCTGAGGTGATTGATACTCAAGCTGTTGTAGTCCATCTCAATTCTTGGGGATCAGACAATGATGATTGTTGCTTATGAAGAAGAAACGCCTAAATCAAGAAGATCAAAGAACAACAACAAGCTATCTCAGAAAATGGAAAGGACATGATGATCGAGAAGTAGTCAGAAAGGATATAAAGCATGAAGATCAAAGATTATGCTGCTGATGCGCTACAGACAACTTCAGAAGATGAAGATAACAAGACTAAATTTGAAGACAAGATTGAGTCTCAACAGATATACTTCTTCAACCCAGGATCAATAAGTATCTCTGATGGTAACATTTTTCTATCTTGTAACTTAGAAATCTGTGTATGAAAACTGCATCTTGCTTGTGTAAGAATATCTGTTGAACCCTTGTGTATTTCGTCTTGAAAGAATTCACATTTTTTGTTTGTGAGTAATTGTTAAAACATACTTTGTGTCTTTCAGCTAAAACGTTGTTCTCTTTAAAAGTCTCTTATTTCTTGTATGAAAAGTTTTTCTCTAGATCTTTTAAAAGTTTTTTTTGTATGTATTTATGTATCTTTTCTTTATTTTCTTTCAGAAACATTTTTCAAAAATTTTCTTTATCAATGCTATTGACTCAATTTCTTATGACTGATAGCCTTTCATCCTTCCAATCAATGATGTAAGTTTTGGTATTCCCAAGGTCTGAAACTATAATCATTAAAGCTATCCAAGCCTATATGAATCCCGTGAACAACAATCCAAAAGATTCAATCCCTTCACTTCTCACTTTTACCCCTGCTTCAAAGTCCTATAAATTCACAAAAGCTCTTTACACAAACTCATCTCTTCAAAGCTCCTTCATAGCTTTGTCTAAGAGTCTGAGCGTGTTGCTCTCTGAAGGACAATGAAGAAGCAAAGGAATGCAGAAGAAGAAGCTCTGGAACACTTTGAGGAAAAGATCAAATCATCTTGGATGATGTGTGGAAGGATAAGTAAGGGAAAGAGTTCATCTGAAAATCCGTTTCTCTATACTTGGACCATGGAGATCTTGTTGCATCACTAGTGCACTGGAAGACCACTGGTAGAAGCTAGTACAGCCAATCTTATGAGGGAAACCACTTCACATGTGGTCCTGATGATAAAGGTTGTGGCTGGTGGTCGAAACACTGTGTTAAATGATGCACCTCCACTGTTTCAGTTGTCACAAGGGGATTACGTGCTGAACGCACGGTTGGGAGGAGGATACAGGCTCAAGAGGCACTTCTAAGGCTTTTCAGCCAAAGAAGTAGTGGTAACTTTGAAAGAGATGAAAGCTGCTACAAGGCTATGCCTCAGGCCTTCATAGGAATCAAGAGAGGTAGCGATGATAAATGTATTTTTTAGCTTTTCAAGAGAATTTATTTTGTAAATAAAGTCTTTCAAAACAAGTGTTTTTCTGTGTAATTTCTTTTTGCTGAATGTATTTCTTTCCTCTGAATTGCGTTTCAGAGTACGTATCTGTATATTTCTGTACATATCTAAATGTCTTTGGTGTATGTTTTTGTTATATATTTCAGAATCTCTTATTAACTTCTGATTGGAATATATTATCAGTTGATATAATTTAATCACATTTTACTTTTTGGTATCAAGAATCTGAAAAAAAAAATAATAAGGGAGAAATAATGCTTTTTAATTAATGACAAAAGGGGAGAAATATATAACTAACAAAATGCTTTAAGTCAAGTAAGAAAGAAACTCAGAAGATAACAAGTTATATCAAAATACTATCATAACATGTGGTATCCTTAAGTTTTAATAAAGAATAACATGTGGTATCCCTAGATCTTAATGATTAACAAACAATTAACAACTGGTATCTAAAAGATTAACAATTGGTATCTGAAAAGCTAACATTTGGCATCTGAAGAATTAATGTTTTTCTCAGGAAACATTAATGATAAAGAATAACAAATGTTAACAACTGGTATCTGAGAAGCCAACATTTGACATCTAAAGAATTAATGTTTTTCTCAGAAAACATTAATGATAAAGAATAACAAATGTTAACAACTGGTATCTGAGAAACTAACATTTGGCATCTAAAGAATTAATGTTTTTTTCAGGGGGAGCAAACTAAATCATATATCACCTTTCATTTCATTTCCTTTATACATTTTTGTTAGATATATATATATCTTATTTGTCATCATTAAAAAGGGGGAGAATGTTGAGTCTCAGAATTAATTTAAGCATTTAAATTACATTCAAGACTTATTATCCTTGGTTTTAATAATTAACAAATAAGATCATATATAAACAGGTTCTACTAAGAAAGGTATTTGCTTTGAAGATTGTGTTTCAGGTTGAAGTATTCATCTGAAGTATCAGAAGAAGAAGAACAAATGCAGAATCAGAAGAAGAAGAACAAATGTGAATCAAAAGATGAAGCGAAGCACTGAATCTAAAGAGAAGTAAAAACTTGATCATCTGAAGCATCTTTTCATCATTTGAAGACTTGAAGACGAACTGAAGATCTGAAGACAATTTGAAGATCTGAAGACAATTTGAAGACTTGAAGACGAATTGAAGATTTGAAGACAATTTGAAGATCTGAAGACAATTTGAAGACTTGAAGACAAACTGAAGACTTAATCTTGTTTGAAGTATATTCATCATCTGAAGACTTAAAGACGATCTGAAAACGTGAAGACAAACTGAAGACTTTTCCTATCTGAAGTATATTCATCATCTGAAAACCTAAAGACGATATGAAAACGTGAAGACAAACTGAAGACTTATCTATCATCTGAATAAACTATTCATCATCTGAAGAGTGACTATCATCTGAAGACTTGAAGACAAACTGAAGATTTGACTCCGTCTGAAGAGTGACTATCATCTGAAGATTTGAAGCTAAGCTGAAGAACTCTGTATATCTGAAGGCTGAATGTGTCAGAGTCAAGAGTTGACCTCTTGAAGACTTTGCTAAGTGTGAAGAACACTCTACCCAATGAATTACTCACAAAAATCAGAACTACTTTCTTGCCTCGTTCAAAAGGCTAGCACAAATAAGGAAACCCTGCAACTACTGTTGCACCTGCAACAAAAAGCAATTGCGTGCGCAGACCTACTGCACCTGTTGCTGCCCAGAACGAATCAAAAGTATGAACAAGAAAATGACGAGAAAGAGTTTTGAACTAAATTTATTAACTTCAACATCTTTATCCATTTGAATTACAAAAGAATAAGAAGAGACAGAGAAGAACAGAGTTGGAATCATCTGAAGAATAAAAGAAGCAACTTTTGCTAAAAAGGAACTTGCTGAAAGCGTTCTTAGTATGAAGAACTAAGAAATGCTTGGAACAATCATCTCAGATAAGCATATGTTGAAGCTGATGACATCAAGCTGAAACAATGCAACAATCTGAAAGCTCACTGATTGTCTGAAAGTATATGAAGATTAAAGAATTGAATCTTCTGAACACACATACTCTCTGAACAAGTTGATGAGATATTTCAATCTGTCTGAAGGCATGAAGACTCTCAATTCTGACAATATGAACAAAGCTCAAATACGAGAAGTCTCAACAAAGGCAAAGACCACTTGTTCAACGGCTAGAATATTGTCTAAATATTTGAAGGAACTCTGGTCAAGAGAGAAAAAGGAGAAAACAACAAAATGTCATAAGCTAAGCAGAAAAGAAGCTAGCACAAAGCAAGCTAAAAGACAAATCTAACGAATACCTCCTCACGCTCACGGAGAAGAAAGGTGAAAGAAAAGAAGAAGCAGAAAAGAGAGAAAAGGAATATCTACCTGCTAAAGGAAAATCTCTCAAGGTAAAGGATCTCATCTAAGTGTGTCAGAGCTAAGCTATCTACACATCTATTCTGCTTAAGAAGAAGCAACCGTTTAAGAAGTTATTTCACAACGGCTATTTGAGCCAAATCACTTCTTCTCAACGGTAACTAAGAAATCTTCAAACAGCTATATTTTATCAGAACATACAAATAGCCTCAAGAAAGAGTTTGAAGATGTCGAGAAGTCGACCAAAAATTCTCAGTGATACATCCATAAGGTGTCGACCAAAATGGGCGCATTGAAGCCCAAGAGAGAACTGGCTGAAGCTTAATTCAATATTTTACTTAGCCAATTCTTTAAGGATGTTATACCTCACTTAGAAGACGAGATTGTACCCAAGTTCATACACTCGTATCTCAGTCTTACCCTTGTACTTAGATTTCAATTCATGTATCCTGAGTTAGACTCAGTAATCCCTTTGTACAAGAAGAATCTGAGTTTATGTTTCTCAGAAACTTAAACTTAGTTTATGTTGTAAACACTTTATGTGTCTGAGAGCCTGGAGAGGCTTGGTGGAAGAAAGAATACTTCTTGTTGAGCCTGGAGAGGCTTGTCTGTAAAATAATACTGCATGAGTTGCCTGGAGAGGCGGTTGAAAACAAAGGAATACTTGTGTTTACGCCTGAAGAGGTTGTGGCAAAAGAATACTTGTATCTGAGTTCAGATAGTGGAAAATCCAGTGGTGGTTTGCCCTTGGACTGGATGTAGCTCACTGGGTTGGTGGGTAAACCAGGATAAATTCTTGGCTAAGTCTTCTTTCCCTTAAACTCATTTATTTTCAGTTTTATATTTTCTAAGGGGATTGAAAAGTAATTTTCATATTAAAATTCTAATTCAACAATTTCAATGAAACAGTTTTCAAAGATAAACTAACTTTAATTTATCTCATATCATTTGAAGTATTGCAGAAAATATACTTTGAAGAACCTCTGAAATAACCCTCTAAAGTGAGTCTGAAAAAACTCAGTTCAGAAGTTAGAAACATACTTCAGACGATTACCAATCATCTGAAGTAGTTCAGAAACAGTTCTGAAGAGATTCTCTGTAATAATCTTCAGAAGGTACTTTGAGATGTTTCTAAATAAATCTGTTTGCAACAAGAAACTAAGTTAATTGAATGATTACTTAAAATCTTATTAAGTATTGTTAGAAAGTTTGCTAAATTTATCTTTCTTATCTTCCGCACGTTTTTATTAACTCTGATCTTAAGTTTTTATTAATAACTTGTTTTAATGCATGTATTATTTATTTCAAGATTTCCAAAATTATTTAAAAAGTTCAAAACACTATTCAACCCCCCTTCTAGTGTTTCCTGTGGTTCTAACAAAAGTACTCAGAACACTCTCTCCTAAATTTGATCATATAGTGGTTGCTCTTGCTATAGAAGAATCCAAGGATATTGAGTCTCTAAAGGTGGAAGACCTACAATGCACTTTATAAGCTCATGAATTAAGACTAGCTGGAAGAAACTTGGAGAAACTAGTATATCAAGCTTTACAGGCTCAAGCTTGGAAGAAAGGAGATTACAAGAAAGGAAAAAGAGAAGATGAGAGGTGTCAGAAAAACTTCAACTTTGGTAGTTCCTTAAGGTCTGATCAGAATGAAAAGTTTACAAGACGATGGGAGACCAAGCCAGATTTTGAGAAGAAAAAGTGATTGATTGAAACAAGGTGCAATGTTGGACATGCCATAAGTTTGGTCATTTTGCAAGTGAATGTGGAAATCATAGAGGTAATGGTGGTGAATCATCAAAGCTAGGTGGTGAGGCACACATTGCTGAGGAAGAAAGTTCAGAAGAACAAGTTCCACTTATGGAAAGAACTGATCAAGAACTGAATGACTATGATGTATGGTATATGGATACAGGTTGTTCCAACCACATGACTGGTCATAAGGAGTGGTTTGAGATATTGGATGAAACAACTAAAAATTGAGTAAGATTTATTGATGATAGTGATGTGCAAGCTGAAGGAATTGGAAATATTTTTTTTCATAGGAAAGATGGGAAGAAGTGTTGTATCTCTAATGTGCTTTATGTGCCTAATATGAAAAGAAACTTGCTAAGTTTAGGCCAACTTCTTGAAAGAGGATGCACCATGAAGATGGAAGAAAGACTATTATCAGTTTTTCATAGTAATGGGAGATTAATTTTGAAGGCTCATCTCTCAATAACAGGACCTTCAAGGTTGGCATACACACAAATGGTAAAAAAATGTCTCAAGTCCACAATTGATGAGGTGAGTAGGCTATGGCATCATAGATTTGACCATTTGAATTTTAAAAGCCTAAATCTATTGAGTAGCAAGAATCTGGTTTCTGGAATACCAATGATTGATGCAACTAAGGAGCTATGTGAAGAATGCATTTTCCAGAAAACAGGCCAGGAACTCTTTTGCCTCTTATGGTCCTAGTAAAACTAGAAAATCACTTAGAGTGATCTACTTAAATGTGTGTCCTTTGGAGAAAGCTTCTATTGGAGATAATAGGTACTTTATAACTTTCACAGATGATTTTTCTAGAAAATTATGGGCTTATTTCTTAAAAAAGAAAGATGGGGTGTTTGATATTTTTAAGAAGTTTAAGGCAATGGTCGAAAGACAGAGTGGAAATCCCTTGAAGAAACTAATAACTGATGGTGGAGGAGAATATACTTCTCACCAATTTTCTTAGTTCTGTGAGAAGTTTGGAATAGTTCATTATGTAATAGTACAATACACTCCACAGTACAATGGAGCAGCTGAAAGAAGAAATAGAATTATTCTTGATATGAGAAGAAGTATGCTTAGATCAAAGACATTTCCAAAGGAATTCTGGGGAGAAGCCGTATGTATAGCAGCTTATATTTTGAACAGGTGCCCAACTAAAAGGATACAAGGAATTACTCCTGAAGAGGTATGCTCGGGTCAAAAACTTGATGTCAGGCATTTTAGAATCTTTGGCTCAATCTGTTATAGTCATATACCGGATGTTAAAAGAAAAAAAAATTAGATGATAAAAGTGAGCAATTGATTTTGTTGGGCTATCATCCTACTAGAGGGTACATAATGTTTAATCCAATCATAAGAAAGGTGGTTCTGGGCAGAGATGTAGTGTTTGATGAATCAAAGGCTTGGGATTGGAGTGTTACACACACAGATGATTGTCACAGACTCCAATTGAATCTAGATATTGAAGAAGAAAGATTAAATGTTGATGAATTTCCAAGAAGATCACACAGAGAAAGAAGACCTCCAGTAAGATTGAATGATTTTGAAATCACACATGACTCTAAAGTTACAAGGGAAGGAGAGCTTACATTCTGCCTTGATAGCCGAAGTAGATCCTGTGACATTTGAGCAGGCCATACAAGAGCCAAATTGGATAGAAGCTATGAAGGAAGAGCTGAAATCCATTGAGAAGAACCATACTTGGTACTTTACTGAATTGCCATAGAACATGAAACCAATTGGAGTAAAATGGATCTTCAAGGTAAAAGTGAAGCCAAATGGTGAAGTGATCAAGCACAAGGCTAGATTGGTGGCTAGAGGTTTTAAACATAAACCATGAAGAGATTATGAAGAATTCTTCTCTCCAGTAGCAAGGCTGGAGACAATCAAATTGGTGGTTGGCATTGCTAGTCTAAATCAATGGACCTTATGGCAGAAGGATGTAAAGTCTGCATTCCTAAATGGACCTCTAGATGAAGAGGTTTATGTCACACAGCCACCTGGTTTTGAGATACCTGGTGAAGAAGGAAAGGTTTTCAGATTAAAGCAGGCACCAAGGGCCTGGAACAGAAGAATTGACCAGTTTATGATGAATCAAGGGTTCCATAAATGCACATATGAGTATGGTTTATATGTGAAAGGTTTTGCTATTGAAAAATTAATAATTATTTGCTTGTATGTGGATAACTTACTTGTAACAGGGAGTCTTTCAGAATTCAAGGCAAAAATGAAAGAAGAGTTTGAAATGTCAGATTTAGGGAAACTATCCTATTTCTTAGGCCTAGAATTTGTTACAACCAGCCAAGGCATTTTGATGAGACGGAAAAAATATGTGACTAATGTATTGAAAAGGTTCATAATGCTCAATTGCAATCATGTAACCACACCAGTAGATACAGGAGTGGAGCTTGGACAGGATGAAGATGATCATATGGTGGATGCTACACTCTATAGGCAGATGATTGTCTCATTAAGATACATATGCAACAGCAGGCCAGATTTGGTTTATGGTGTTGGCTTGGTCAACAGATTCATGGACAAACCAAGAACTACTCACTTCAATGTAGTAAAGAGACTACTTAGATATGTGAAAGGAACACTAAACTATGGTTTAATATTTCTAAATAAGTTGGAAGGGGATAAACTGTTGGAACCACGGGAAACACTGGAATGGGGGTTGAATAGTGTTTTATAATTCTTTACAGATTTTAAGAAAACCTTTCACAAGCAAAGTGATTTTCAAATGATTTAAGCAACCTTCCGAAACTGGAGCTTTCAGCAACTTGCTGATATGATTCAGTAGGCTCAGTAAAATGAGTTTGAAATAGTTTTACGTGAAAAACAAAGTTATTTTGCTGTGCAAATTATAATATCACTTTTCAGAACCCTCCTTGGTTAGTTATAAACTGAAAATAAAGAGATAAGGGTTGAGAAAACTTAGTCAAGAAAATTATCCTGGTTCACCCACTAACCCAGTGAGCTACGTCCAGTCCCAGGGCAAACACACCACTGGATTTCCACTATCTGAACAGATACAAGTATTCTTTGCACATCTAGCCTCTCCAGGCTTTAAACCCAAGTATTGTTTTACAGACAAGCCTCTCTAGGCTCAAACCCAAGTATTGTTTAAACACCAAGCCTCTTCAGTCTCACCACACAACCTGTGTATAAAAAGAAAGATTGCTTAAGCTTTTAAACTATAAAAGTTCAAAGCCTAAATTGTGTAAGATGTACAAATAACTGAGTAGAACTCAGGATAAGAAAGTGTTGTACAAATGGAACAAATGAAAGAATAACAGAGTATTTTTGAGCAGTGATTCAGCAAGTATGTTCGTTCTATTCTGCTCTTCTCTTCTGCATAAGACTTGTATTTATAGGATTGGGAAAGAGGTCCGTTTAGTTTTGATGAAGTTCCCGTTGAGAGATAGCATTTAATGCAAATGCTCCCGTTGAGACACATGGCTTTGGTAGCTTGCAATAGCAGGTGCAACAGGTAGTAGGTGTCAGCAATGCATACTCCACTTTTTCTGAGCACAGTGTACTTTACAGCAGACTTTGCTTCCTTGGTGAATGAAAATTTGAAATGTGTCAAAAAGTAACTGATCTGACTTTCTAGAAGAAGCACAAACAACTGTGAAAGTCTACGAAAGACTTTGAGTCTCCAAAGGGAATTAATCAGAGAAGCACTTTCCCAAAAAGGTACAAGCTTCAGAACGATGACTCTCAGCTTTAGCAGGTTCCCTTACTTCAGAAGGTCTTGATCTATCAGCAGGTTCCTCTTCATCAGAGGGTTGTATGTTTTTTGGAGGGTTGCTGCATTAGATACCTTCTGAAACACAGAGATTACCTTAAGCATAAAACTATTCTTTTTCATAATTATGTTAAACAAATTTGTTATACATTAAAACTTAGGGTTGTGAGACTTAAACATTATTATCCTTTTAATAATATTTTGAGACTCAACATTCTCCTCCTTTTTAATGATGACAAATTTGTTTAAGAACATAATCAAATATCTGAAGGGAAAAATAAAGAAATGAGTTTAGAGTATTTCTCCCCCTTTATCAGATACTGAAACCGAGCTTCTTGCTACAACTTGCTCAAGTCTTGCTCCCCCTAAATCAATGAATCCTTCTGAAACACTTAGCTTCAGATTTTGTTAGTTTCTTAATACTCCCCCTTTTGTCATCAATCAAAAGGGTAAATAGAGCTTACTGAAGAAGTGAAAATAAGAAAGAAATAGATTCAGGATACCACTTGCGCATATCAACATTTTTAGTGAAAATAAAATCAGTAAAATTAATTTTCAGAAAGTGTGAGAATGTTCAAATTTTCTCTGATAAATTTGAACCTATCTTCAACAAGTGATTTAGTGAATATATCAGCCTATTGATGCTCTGTGTCAATGAACTGTATATCAATAACTCCTTTCTGAACATAGTCTCTTATAAGATGATGTTTCATCTCAATATGTTTTGCTCTAGAATGTTGAATTGGGTTTTTGGAAAGGCTTATTGCGCTACTGTTATCATAGAAGACTGGAACAGATTTAACAAAAATATTAAAGTCCTCTAGTTGATATTTTACCCAAAGCAGCTGTGAACAACAGCATGTAGCAGCAATATATTTAGCTTAAGCAGTTGAAAGTTCTATTGTGCTTTGCCTTTTGCTTGCCCAACTGATTAGGTTGCTTCCAATGAAGTGACAGCCTCCACTAGTCGACTTCCTTTCAACTCTATCTCCAGCAAAATCAGCATCACAAAATCCTACTAACCTGCAACCCTTGCTATTCTTATAGCACAAACCAAGATTAGTAGTACCTTTCAAATATCTGAAAATCCTTTTTACAGCTTTGTAATGAGTTACTCTTGGATCAGATTGAAATCTTGCACATAAGAACACACTGAACATAATATCAGGCCTACTTGGTGTAAGATACAATAGGGATCCAATCATACCTCTATACAGAGTTGAATCAACACATTCTTCCCTTTCATCTTTGCTTAAGATGGCAGAGGGATGCATTGGAGTTGACATAGGCTTGCAATCATTCATATTGAACTTTTTAAGAATTTCCTTTGTATACTTCTCTTGATGGATCCATATACAATCAGAGTCTTGCTTAATTTGAAGTCCCAAGAAAATTTTAGTTCACCCATTAAACTAATTTCAAATTCAGATTGCATAAGCGTTGAGAACTCAGTGCACAGAGAGGAAATTGTTGATCCAAAAATAATGTCATCAACATATATCTGGACTAGAATCAAGTCTTTGTTAGAAATTTTTCTAAAACGAGTTGTATCAACTTTTCCTCTTTCAAAACCATTTTTGAGTAAAAAATTGTTCAATCTTTCATACCAAGCTCTGGGAGCTTGTTTCAGACCATACAGAGCCTTTTCCAGTTTAAAAACATGCTCAGGAAAAGTCAAATTTTCAAATCCAGGGGGTTGTCTAACAAATACCCCTTCCTCAATGAAACCATTCAAGAAGGCACTCTTAACATCCATTTGATACAGATTGATGCCATTATTTGCTGCATAGGAAAGTAAAATCCTAATGGCTTCAAGCCTAGCTACAGAAGCAAAAGTTTCAGTGAAATCAATACCTTCTTGTTGATTATAGCCTTGTGCAACAAATCTGGCTTTGTTTCTGACAACTTGACCATCTTCAGAGAGTTTTTTTCTAAACACCCATTTGGTTCCTATTATAGTTTTCCCATGGGGTTTAGGAACTAGAGTCCAAACATCACTCCTGGAAAATTGATTAAGCTCTTCTTGCATGGCTAGGATCCACCCTTCATCATGCAGAGCTTCCTAAATATTCTTTGGCTCAATTTTAGAGAGGAACGCAAGATTATTGACTTCTCTAAGTCTTGATCTTGTTCTTACTCCTTCTGAAGTGTCACCAATGATTTGCTTTCGAGGAAGATGAGTTCTGTATCTCCACTCATGCCTACGAGGGAATATTGGCTCATTCTGAGTCTCAACATTAATTCTGTGAAGAAAATCAGTTTCAACAGGTTGATGATGAGACCTTTCAACAGGTACGTCAGATGGTCCTTCAGCAGGTTCTTCATCCTTAGCCTTTGAAGTCTTTGAAGTGGGGTTCAGCTCCATTCCTGCAAAATCATCTTCTAGATCTGATAGTTCCCTATCACTCTCTTTTACATCATTAAATCTAATGGTTTCTTCAACAGTTAGGGTTCTAGAGTTGTAAATTCTATATGCCTTAGAGGTTTCTGAATAACCAATGAAGAATCCTTTATCAGATTTAGAATCAAACTTTCCCAGATCATCTTTGGTGTTGAGTATGAAACACTCATAGCCAAAAATGTGAAAATAAGAAATGTTGGGTTTTCTTCCTCTCCATAATTCATAGGGAGTCTTTTTGAGAATAGACCTCGGTCAGAGATTGCAACTGCAACACTTGCAACGTTGACCTCACCATCATACAGAAGCTAGGTTGTCCCTGCACCTACATGCTCCCTCACCCCACCATGTATGCCCCCTATTTCCCTAACCCCACACCATGTATGCTCCCTCCCTCCCTTGCCCTGTTGCCGTTTTTAGATAGATTTCTCCCCAATTTTCTTTGTCTTTCCTTAGCCTATAAATAGGAACCTCTTGCACCAAATCAGGTGTGCACGATTATTGTAATTCAGTTATATTCCAGTGATAATGCACCAATTCTAATTTTAGAGTAGGAGAGGAGGAGCGCTTCACAAAGATTGAAGATGGTGACATCATCTTCGGTGGTTTGTATGGCTATCTTGTGTAGTTAACTCTCCATTAGGATTGAATGTAATCGATTCCATTCCCAAGTGTATGTTGAACTCTATCTATTTATTTATGCAGTTCCCTAGCTATAATATTGGTAATCTTGTTCTGTGCTTAATTCCTAACTTCCGCGCTTGTGCCGGAGTTATAGGCTAGTTTGTAATTAACTTTACGACTAGGATTGAGTTTGGAGGAGCCTAGACATAGGAAACTCAACCTCTGAGTGAATGAGAATACTCGGTTAACCAGTGACTGAAACATGGGTGTTGCTAATGATTGATGGGTAGTGTGAGTATCCTAATGAAGGGCATCTAAAGGATAGGCATTGTCTAATGGATCGATAGCAAAGGATTAGTTGATTGTCAATCCAGGAAGCGAAACGTGGATGTATTCTAATGAGTGATGGGTAGTAACAGTACTCTAGCGAAGGTGCGTCCAGAGGAGTAGGCCTCGTTTATCAATTAGTTATTTTACAAACGGAATAAAGAAAGCATAATAAGCCGAGGGTAAGTCTATTGTTTGGGAGAACCCACATGGATTACCTTTGAGTGCGAGTGGCGCCTGGTGACTCGGGGTCTTAGCAATATAGTTTGTCTACAGTGTTATAGTTCAAAGCCTATAAATATTAGGTAGTCTCGACATACATGAGGGGTGTGATGAGATGAAGTTCAATCCTAATCCAAGTAAAGTGTCTCTAACTCTTCCTTTTCTAAATTCAATTGATTATTCATTTGCTATCTACGTTTTTCGCACAACAATATTCTCAAAACCCATTTTTTTCCCTTGATAATTAGATCACGAGTATATGTGAATTGACCGTTCCCTGTGGATACGATACTTTTCTTACTATTATACTACTGGATTTTTGGTTCGCTTGCCAGAAACCCATCAGCTTCCCCTCGTAGCCCTGAAACCAGTGCCACCACTTAGGGCTTGCGATGGCAACCATCAGAGTTTGGTTGCTTGCAGAAGGTTGGGGGTTCTCGGCATTCCCATCTTTTTGTCCCGAGGCCGAGGTTGGATTTGTACTTGTGTACATTTTTTAGGGGCAATCTTGTCGGAGATGGTGATAGAAGACACTTCATGATCGCCATCTAAGTTTACCACGTTTTAACCTTGAACGAGCTCAGAAGTTTGTGGATTATGTTTGCGCTTCCCCGTTCTACTGAAGGCCTTCATCGCCTTAGCATCCACCTGTGGGACAAAAGAATCACCTCTCTTCGGCATTTTCACTGCGTAATAAGCAAAATGTGTTAGAAAATTAAGTCGGTTTGTGAAGAAGAACATGAGGCAATTAGATTTTACCAATAAGAGGTCGGAGAGGTTCGATATCTCCTTCCTTCTCAATAAGTTGTATGCAACTCACGAGATAAAACGACTGTAAAAGGGTGGCATCTAATTGCTCTAATTTAGACAATTTTCCTATGTCTATACTCAACACCCTAGTCGAATTTTTAGTCCAGTATAAGGGAAATTTGGCTTCCCCATCTACATTAAAAAGTAAAGCAGAAAATGCCTCATCTCCCCTCATCCTAAAATACCTAGGTTTGAAGTCTTTGTATGAGGAGTGAATGGCCGTTAGGATTGGCCGACCGGAAAATGTAACATCCAGCTATTTAAGACTTGAGTTCATAGGAAATTTATAACATGATTAGAACGAAGTAAGGAATTGATAAGGAAAAACTTAAGAGACAAAAATAAGGGTTTCATGTATCAGGGTTTTTGCTCAAGCGAGAAAGGTCTCGCTTAAGCGAATTATGCAACAAAATTTTAGAATTCTTATTCTGCACGTCTCGCTCAAGCGAGAAGCATCTCGCTTAAGTGAGACACAGGGCAGAAATGTGTTGTTCTCTGGATGATTCTCGCCCAAGCTAAAATGGTTTCGCCTGAGCGAGAATGACCATCTCGCTTAAGCGAGAAGATCTCGCTTAAGTGAGGAAACAGTTACAGAATTTAAAATACGAATTCATTCGGTTTCCACTCAGTTCTATCTCCTTATTTTCGATATTCCAGAGAGAGAAAGAGAGGTTTTTAGTGAGAGGAAGTCCCATTGAAGATCAAGGAAGGTTTTTCACCCCTATGATCAAGTTCTCCATCATTCTCTTCACCCTCAACGTTCCCTATTTCCATTTTTCCTCTGTTTTCTCAACTCTAAGGTGAGTGTGGTTATGTGCTTCTTGCGTGGCTGAATTCTCAAGTATGATCCCCTATCTTCATATCCCTTTCCTTCACCGAATCATGATGAATGTGTTTAGATAAACCTAGGGAATGTTAATGTGTTGATTGTTGAATGTGATGTTTTACAAACCATAGGGTAGAGGATTTGATTGACTATGTGTTATGAACCTTGAGTAAATTATTATGAAATCATGGGCCTTTGGCCATCACAATCATGAATCATGAGTTAAAATATCACAGGGCTTATAGCCATCACAGAACCTCTGGGCTATCATAGGGTCTCCGGACCATCACAGGCCTTCGGGCGAATTATTTAAGAAAGACGGGGTAATCACATCGAACCCATGGCCAAAAGGGAGATGGGGTCCCCAATTAAGAATGAATTATGAATGAGAATAATTAAGACTTAATCATAGGTAGCCTTGGATGACGGTCCTTGGTTACATGGTCGAGCGCTCATTACAGTCACGTTACAGAGAAAAGACCCCAGGTGTCGGGTAACAACACCGTCATAGACATGCATCATTATCATTGTTAGGCATTGAATGTATGTGAAGTTGATGATTGATTATAAATGGTTGTTTGAGATGCATGATATCTGCCTGTATGTCCCCCTTGGTGTGTCTTTGTTCACGCTCACTGGGACGCTGGTCTCACCCCACTCCGTGGGAATTACATTTCAGATGTGCAGGACACCCCGCAGGAAAGCGATGATCAGTAGGAGACTTATGGACATTGATAGCTTGTTGTTTTGTATGCTTCGATGTATTTAAAACTGTTTAGATCAATTACTGTTAGTGACTAGGATTCCCATAAGGATTTACTATATTAGTTTATTTTATTGATTGGAGCCTTTATGGCAAACATGTTATTGATGTTATTTTGATTCATGTATGTAATGTATTTGGAGCTTTAGTAAGTGTTGGATTACTTAAGCGAATATTTGTTGTATGTCGATACGCGAAATGAACGAATGAATTTCACGAGTTTGGAAATAGTGCTCCCAACAAGCAATATTTCTGAATTTAGAAATTAGGACGTTACAGAAAATCCATTTAGCGAAGTCCACCCAACAGGTCGGTTCTTCCCTAACTTCGCTTAAAAAAAGTAAAAGAAAACATTTATAGAAGGGCTTAAGTTATGAAAATGACACAATATTTCAAAAGTCCTGATAATTCCCCAGCTATTGGGATGAAGTTAGGTTGGAGCCACATTTAAGATTTTTAGAATTTTACATTGAAAATCATTTAGTGGCAAGGGTAGATTCAGTTTTGCAAAAAAGCTTTCATAAGCAAAGGTAAAAGGAAGAACGAAAGAAGAAGATAAAGGAGTAAAGCAAATGAATTCGCCAAGGGTACATGCCTCCAAAACAATGTGAGAACTAATACTAGGAAACTGTTGACGAATCAACTGCCTAAGGGGGTTCAAAGATTCAGAAGTAATATAAACGGAGGTGCGAAGGAGGACTTGAGAATCAAGCCAAGCTAACCCAGGGGGAAGAACAATATTAATGTCCCCAACACCTTCTAAGGTGTCCCTATGATCTGAACTATTTCCCTCTTAAGACATTATGGTGTAAACGGAAGGGAAAATCAAAATCTAAAGGAAGAAGAAAATGCCTATTGAAAGGAATGGAATGATGCAAATGGAAGTGCGAGGAGAGTGCTTTAAAAAGAGAAGAAAGAAAGTGAAGAAGAAAAATGAAAAGCCAGAGGAGATTGCATAAAGTAGTAATGGAGCACTATATAATTAATTTACGGAGAATATAAAATGGGTATTAATGAAGCACTAAGTAATTGGTTTTCCTGGACAATTAATTTGAGCGTTTTCAGTTACTAAATTTTTAATGGTAAATAAATGAGTTAATGATGAGATTCATTCATACAGTCATAAACACATTGGAAAATAATAAATAATGATTATAGTGCAGCAGTAATTGCTGATTTTTTCAGAAAAGGTGCATGGGAAATAGCAGAGGGTCATGTCATGGGAACCCGTGCTGCGAATCCAACAGCTCAGAGTCCATGCACGTCAAATGGATGGATTAGATTGCTTGATCCTTGGCATTCAATTTATCATTTTTATTTTTATTTTTACTTTTATTTTTAATGTATATAGGTTATTACAGAATAGATAAAGGTACATGTGTACATAAGAACGGTGAATTGGAAAAACAAGAAAACAAGAGACTTGGGATTTAGCTTGGACCAACCTAGGCTAATATATCCCGATGAGGAATTCACCTCGGCCATAATTTAGATAGATATTTAAGAATGAGAACTCGGTTCACAACTTAGAGCTCTTCGCCTAGAGCAATCTAGGCTCGAACTCGGGGGGCTGTGTTCCGTTGGGAATACTTGAACCTCGGGCCTGACCTCAACCTTGTGGTCTGATTCAGTGCATTTCGCCATAAAGGTGACTCCAGGAGCCTATGGTGAGGGGCCCACAACTTAGATCTCTTCACCTAGGGCAACCTAGGCTCGAGCTCGGGGGGGCTGTGTTCCGTTAGGTATATCTAATGTTAGGAATATGCACTAGAGACTTATATATTTATGAACATCCATCACTTGTATCATGTTATTTTATAAAGGCAAACTTATTCTTTTAGAATATAATTATTATCCTTAGAATGGTAAACGTAAACTTCATAAGAAATCAAGTAGATGAATTAATCGTGAGATCTTATGAAGAACTATTCTTAAATAGTCCCTAGTCAAGTATCATATTAGGACAAAGATGCATTTAGACTAGTATGTGAGTTCATCAATGATCACATCTCACAGATCATGGATATGAGATATCATGTTCTCACATAGGTACACATTAAGAGTAATGGTGTACTGGACAGACCCACCTTAAGAACGTTGCATGGGTTGTTACATAAGTGTCATGAACGTTTCTTAAATTGATAGATGTTATATGAAGTCCTTCGACCTGAAATCACTACGATTCCTACATAAGGAATTATATGTTTTAATTATCATCAAACGTTACCTGTAACAGGGTAATCATAAAGTTGGTTTTTGGACATGTAATAAATTATGTGGTGGAATGTGAGTGCCCTAGATGGGATTTGTCCCTCCTATGTAACAGGAGTTATATCTGTAGGCCTCTTGATAAAGTGAGACTGCAAAATGCATGGCCATGCTCAGGAGGATAAATATGAGATATTTATTTTCTGTACAGTCTACTTGGGGATCAAGAAAATATAAATTGAACTATACAAGGTTGACACAATCCATGCCCTTGTGTTCAATTAGATATTTGGACAAAGGGACATATCATATAAATTATTATCATAAAATAGGATTTATCAAAGTTATTGATAATCTCAATATTTGGATAGTGATGTGTTGCTAGATACCGCTCACTATTTATGATATTAAATATAAAAGGGTTTTTATTTTAATATCATAACCAAATATTAAAATCCTATTGGGTCACACGCATACAACAAGCCACTAGGAAAAGAATAATAATTCTAATTTAATTTAATTAGAATTATTATAACATAATGGGTCGGGCCCATAAGTGTGAGGGTTAAGTGAGTGAGGGGGTAAAACCCTAGCCACCACTCTATAAATAGAGCATAAAATGCACTACCCCAAATACACATGAGCAATCGCTTTTTACTCTCTAAGGCTACTAGCAGAGTTGAGGAGGATTTCCTAGTACGGTTGTTGGCGTGGATACCAATAGAGACGTGGCTACTCTTGCCTCGTTTGTAATCCTAATAAGGTACGACCTTTTGTTTTAATACCTTTTATACCTTGATTCGTGTTTTCGCAAAACGATCATAACAAGGGAGGGAATCCATTTATTTCCGCTGCACCCTGACCATATGTTTGATTCCCTTCATCTAATCCTGGGGCCGATCTCAATTTAAAATTTAGGGCATCTTTTTAAAGGCTTTTGGGCCACCTAGGTGAGGCCCATTAGCCACAGCCTATAAATAGGAGACCTGCTGCTCACCTAAGGACATCTGAGACTTCTCACTTTGACATCTGAGTTTAACGCCTCCTAGGCCTTGAGCTCGGCCCTTCAATGACATTTGAGAACAGCTTGTAATAATGATGTACTTTATATTATGTAGTTTTTTTAGGTGTACTTTGTATTAGGTACGTTGTATTAGTTTTATCCTTAATTTTAATTAATTATGTACTTTTTGCACTTTTATATTGACTAAATGAAATGTTATATGAATATTTAATTAATTTTTATTGACGTATTCTTGTATAGATATTTATTTACTTTTTAAGTAAAATATTGTATAATAAATTAAATTAATGTGATGAAATATAATAGTTTTGTCTCTGTATAAAATTAAAAATTATTTAAATCTTTGTATAAAGTAAAATAAAATATTTTTTTTTAAAAAAAATAATGAAGTTATAAAAATTGAATATTTAAATCTTTAATTATTGTATGTATTTCATGTTTTAAAATTAGAAAATATAATAGTATTTTAAGTTGAACTAAAATATAAAAATAATAAATGTTGGGTAGCCTATGGGGTGTATTTTAGAATTCTTGTAGAATTGCTCTCTTGAAGTATAGAGTTGCTTAAATTGTAAGAGTTGCTTAAAAAGTAAAAAAAAGATTATGTGCATAAATGGGACCCACATAAAATTTAATATAATATCTTTTAAGCAACTTGGGAAGAATTTCCCATTGCAGATAATCTTAATCTTCGATTTCATGTTGAATGTGATATTGGTCTGGCCCGGTCTAGGGATGTAAAAAAATACGTAACCGTGGATATACGTGCTATGAGTACCTGCATATTTATATAATGGGTGGTGACAGATATTATACTACCTATCCCGCGACTACCCACATATACTCATCAAAACATAATTTTTTATTAAATATTAAGATTTTTATTATTATTTTATGATGTGATATAATTTATTTTATATTATTTTATGATAATATTTTTAATATATTAACACATAAATTATATTATAATATATTATATAACATTTTTTTTATATAAAATTTAAACTTTTAAACATTAATAAATACTTAAAAATATCCACAAATACTTAAAAACATTAAAAATACCCATTAATTTTAATGGATACTAATACTTGTATTGCATTATCCACTCCGTACCGCGCTTGTAACATCCCTAGCATGGCCCAAAAGAGGACCAGAAGAAAAATAAATGCAGTTTACACCGATTACTTTTCGTCCAAAAAAAACAAAACACCGATTACTTTAAAAAAAAAAAATGCAAAAAAAAAAAAAAAAAGACTGGATAAAGCGAGCGCTGATCCGCACATGCCCTACAAAACAAAATCGGATAGTTAAAATTTATCTATCAACGTTCGTAATTTTCCATGTAATAATCCACGGATCATGAATGTGAGCCGTCGATTAGTCCGAATCCAACGAGGGAGATCAAAATTCAAAACTCAGAAGCCTCCTCTTCCTCCCGCTCCAATAAATACCCCGATCACCTTCTTCTTTTCCCATTCGAATTCAAATCAAAACCCTAAATCCCCAATTTCACAGGTTTTCTCGGAAAAATGTCTGGTCGCGGGAAAGGTGGTAAGGGACTTGGCAAGGGAGGCGCAAAGAGGCACAGGAAGGTGCTGCGCGATAATATCCAGGGCATCACGAAGCCTGCGATTCGGAGATTGGCGAGGAGAGGTGGCGTGAAGAGGATCAGCGGTTTGATCTATGAGGAGACCAGGGGAGTGCTGAAGATCTTTCTGGAGAACGTGATTCGTGATGCGGTGACGTACACAGAGCACGCGAGGAGGAAGACGGTGACCGCCATGGATGTGGTTTATGCTCTCAAGAGGCAGGGAAGGACCCTCTATGGCTTCGGTGGTTGAAGAACCAGTCGTTTAACTTTTGGACTGTGTTATTGGACTATGCAGTTGTTCCTTTGAATGCTCATGATGATGATTAGATTCATTTTGTAACGTGTAAATTTAAATAGGAAGGAAGCATATCCAATTCTACACAGGTTTAAATAGAAATCAAATGAATGAGTAGTTTTTTCTGCTAAACGATGGTGAAATTTTTTTTTATGTCTTTCTGTTTGTTTTTCTCTTTTTCTTAGTTCTACGATAATATTTGACGGTGAATTAGCTTAGAATCAGTCTATCCAAACAAAATTTCCATTTTAAAACTGATACCTCATTGTGGCTTGTGGACACGAGCATGGTGAACCGTGTGGGCTCTTCGGAATTAGAGCTTCGCTTTAGCCCCAAATTTACAGTCATGATTAATGACATTTTATTTTATTATAAGAGGATTTAGATAAAATAAAAATCTTAGCATCTACTAGTACATATTGAAAGATAGAAATAATCAATTTTCATTACGGCTATAGTTCTTTTGTATTTTTGTTAGGGAAAGGAAATGAATTAAGTTTGTTTAACAAATATTGAAATTCGTGTACATTATACTTTTCAGACTAGTGAGTTTGGGTTTTGACAAAAAAAAAAAAATTAGTTAGTTTGGTTTAAATTTGCTGCCTATTTGTTTATTTTTTGGTAACACTACCTATTTGTTTATACATGTTCAGTTTTAAAATTAGTAAGATAAAATATAATGTATTTTTTTGTAACAAAATATGTATTAATAAATTAATTAAAAAATTAGACTAACATTTCTATTCTTATATTTGAAAATTAAAATAGTCCGTAATTTAGGTAGGGGGAGGAATGAAATTAGGGAAAGGAAATTTCTTTATAGGGGCAATGAAAACGGGGGAAGAAAGAATGAGATTTTCTTTCACTTGGAGGGAGGGAGGGAGGGGAAGCCTGTGAATTCAGTTAACGTATTTTGTTGTTTAAGAGCGTAGACAACATATGGGGATGTATCTCCATTAAATTGCTTGTCAATTACATTTAATCAATTTATAAGATTTAGATTGCCATTTAAGTTTATCAACGGGTTGGTTCAAGTGGTACATACTTGTTTTCCTCTAAGTAAGGTCTCATGTTCGAGTCTTATGAATGCAAAAAATCCCCGCTAGGAGAGCTAGCCCCACCATGATGTGGATGTTCCCGACTCGAACAGGATTGGTCAAACAAAAAAAGATTGCCATTTATTGATTTAAGTTTAACATATATATGAAAGGGTTTCCTTTACACTCAATTTCCCTTCCTATCAACCATTCATTATTAGAAAATAGATAATAAGAGTTTGTTTGATTTAGGATTGAAACTAGATTTGTCAATTTAGGCTATCCGGCCCGGCTTGATGTGGGTAACGAGATTTATCGAGCTAGGGTAAAAAGCTTGGAAGTTGTTAAGGCTTCTAAAATAGATACCTGAGCCCTATCTCTTTGCGGACTTTTGGCGGGTAACTTTTCTTGCGGACTACCTGGCCTTTTTGCGGGTAGAGGGCTTTTGGCTAAAAAACCTGAGAGTTATTTGGAGATCTAAAATTAGTGCCCGACCACTACATTTTTTCCGGCTTTTGTGGGCCGGCCTAATTGGGCTTGCCCATTTTATCGGCTCTAGTTGAAATGTGTAAATTAACATTGAAAACACCAGAAATAATTGTGTTGAGAAATTTAAATTTGAGTTTGGTCAATTTGGACACTAATCCGAACACACTGAAAATACTTACGAGATGCCATTGAGGGTAGGTCAATGCACATGGGTTTCACCTACCACCAATGTACGTGGGTTTTCATAGATAGAATGCCTATTACCTTGAACACCCATGCTACATTATGTACTACGTGCCTGTTTGTTTTGAATTGTGATAGGACAAAACCATTATTTTGTAGAATTGATTTTAAATCACTTTCGTCCAATGTAATTTGTAAAGCGTGCACCATTCATCTCAACCATTCATTTCTAGAATCAATTATACCCAACTGTAAACCAAACGGACCCGTCTCTTTGTTACTATTTAACTGTCCATCTAGATAAAAAACACACATATTTAGGAATGTAATTATTATTCTTATTTTCATGAAAATAAATTTTTTATTTTTTATTTTACCATTTATCTCTCTTAGTGCTATTAGGTTTCATTAATTTTCAATAGTGGGTCATTTAATAACATAAGAGTATAATGAAGAAAGATGTAATTATCATTGCATTGGGGGGGGGTTATAAATGGACATTTAAATAGGAACAAAATATTTTTCTCAAATTAGTCAGTTAAATAGGAACGAAGTTAGTACTTCATCTATCACATTTCATTTAACGTTTAAGGTTGTGGCACAAGAATTAAGGAGTGTCATTAATATTTTTAGTTTTATAAAAATTATTAACTAATTTTCTATGAGTTTAATATATATACACCGTCAGTGTAAAGAAATTTTACACAGACATTCAATGATAGGCCGCCATATAATTTAATGAATTTAATACAACATGAGGTGTCATATTCATTAAATGATGTGACGGCATACCATTGGATGTATGTGTAAAACTTCTTTACACTGACGGTGTACATAAAATAAATTCATTTTCTATTATACCCCTTATCTCTTATATTAAAAACATATTATTTAAGAAATACACATTAACTAATTAATAAGGGTGGAATTGGAAAAATGACATTTAATGGTGTGTTGATATTATAAAACGAAAATTAAAATGAGATAAAAAAAATTACTAAAATGTTAAATAATATGAGACGAAGTGAATATTATTTAATATTGTAATGATGATTACTGTTTAATTAGCGTTGTATTGACGGTGGGTAAAGAAGTTTTGGAATATGAAATGGTGATTGGTAAAAGACATATAACTGAAGACAAGTCGTCAACATACATATAAGCAAAATTGCTGATTTGAAGAAATTAAATAATAGTAAGGATATGTCTCAATTTTAATATAATATAATATAGATGAATAATAAATTGTTTGAATCCTAGCCTTCAAAGATAGTTCTTATTCCCGTCACGAAAAAAAAAAATCCATTATCTCCAAACTAGGAAGCATGGTACACTTTAAAGTGGTAATCTTGTTGGTTCCCACATATATTTATGTCGAACACTCATAACATTTTCACTTCTATTAGTATTTTACAATTTTTTCTTTATTTTTTAAAACTTTGTTGGATTTATTAATTATTTAGCTTACCTAAGCTTCTTTTATGCTTCTATTGTGTTATTGTTAGTTACATTTCTGTTAGCTTTCCCATTTTAGTCTTATGTTGGTTGGATAATTGTAATAGTTAGGTGTTAGCTTTTCCTTTCTTTTAGTTGAGGAATGTGCTTGTATATTAGACTTTATCTGTATTCTTTTTATTCTATGTGTGATTTTTGCATAGCATCAGAGCTCAATCTGTAGGAGCTCCACCATTGCTACTGTTGTGTGTTGATCGATGAAAATTCTCTGATTCTCTTCTTTTGTGATTCTTTCATCTTTATGCTTTTTATCTTTGATTTTCTTTGAAGATGGAAATTAAATGATAATATTGATCCATTAGGCCCATACTATTTATATATGAATGAAAATCCAACATCATCTTTGGTCTATAATCTTTTAGTTGGTGACAAATGACAATTACTACTCTTGGTCGTTGTAATACCCTAATTCCGTAAACATAAAAATAATGTCCGTTGGAAGCACATTCCTAGATTTACAAAATTATTTTTCGCGACATTACCGATATCGATGAACATAGATAGAACTCGCTTAGGTAAACCAACGTTTTACATAAGCCAACAAGCGCATAACTTACATAGACCAACTCTTGAATTCTTACTGTACCTAAACAACGGAAGACTGTGCCAAAAACAACAATCTAAATACTATTGAACCACTAATTACATGGTTCTATGAACATAACTCAATTAAGAATTCCAATATTGATGACGATGGAGGAAGTTTTTGATTCAGCCACAACTCCTAGAGATCTGGGTCTTACTATGTGTCTTGCATATCTAAACATAATAAAATTTGTATGAGACTAACATATCAATGAGTATAACCGGTGCACGCAGGTATAGAGAGGCATACAATGAGGTATAATGATGTATTTATATTAACAACTATAATTCAAATGTAAGCAGGAATAATTTAAAGTAAGCAAATGCAACATGAACATGAATGAATTAATTAACATGAAACATAGTTGAACATGATCTTGAATTACTTGATTAATGAAACATAATTGTACATGAACTGCAAAACCCAACAACAAGGGTCTTATCACTTGACATGAAGCTAGACCTGAGCTCACACTACAAGGAACGTCTTCCTTGGGAACATATAGTTGTCGCCATTACCTGAATCAATTACTATTACCTTTAAAATTATGGTCCAAGACCCGTGAGGCCAAAGTCGAAATGTTTAACTGGGGCCGAAACTCAAATGCTTTCATTCTCCATATAAATAATATAACTGACTTTTGTATGACATGAAACATATTTTTTCCAATGGAGTCTTACAAAAGGAAATCGCATGATGAACATAGGGTAATTTCTACAATGTGTGATATTCCTATTTTACTTGAGTGACATGATTCATATTCATTTAAATTGAAGACAAAGGTAAAATAAATTGCATGATAAGCCTAGTGTGATTCATACAATAAGTTGATGATTCCCAAAGAAATATCCTTATTCACAATAATAAGGGAAACCCTAGGTTTAAACATTACAAATTCAATATTCAACACTCAAACCCTAGGGTAGACATAATCAATGCCAATGAGGCATGAACCACAAGCAAAAGGATCATAGGGATGAAAATGAGCAAACCCTAACATACATAAATTCCTAATTCATACTTCTAGCACATACAAATCATACGTATGGACATACATAGGGAGAATGCATACAATCAACATAAACACAAACTAAAAGAAGAGAGGATGAAAGGATAGGGCTCATTGAGGACTTCCATACAAGTTGAGAGTGTGGGTGTGAGATATACTCACCTAAATAAGCTCCAAGGGAAGTAAGGAGACTCTTGAAATATGGTGGTGGATTCCTCTTCTCCTTCCCCTCCTCCAATCCAAAACCCTAGCACACCCCCTCTCCTTTCTTCCTCTCTCTAAGTGAGAAATGAAGGTGAGACACCCTAAAAATTTGTTTTTAAAAATTGGCCTCGCATTTTTTCGCTCAAGCGAAAACAAGACAGTGGCATTTTGCCAAATTTTCACTTGAGTGAAGGAATTTTCGCTCAAGCGAAAATGACAGCATTCCAAACTGTTGTTTTTGCTGATATTTTCGCTCAAGCGAGAAATCCTTCGCTTGAGCGAAAATGAGACAGTGTTACTATTGTGTAGAATATCAAACTGAAGCCCCAAATCTTAGCTTTCTAATGCCACTAGAATCACCTAAATCATCCACCTACAACTGTAGATATCATCAAATTAGTGCACAAAGGTCATTAGGCTCAAAATTCGAAATTAAGCAACAACTTTAATTGAAGCCTAATGGGGTACATTCCAAGTGAACAATGATATAAATCCTCAATTCAATCCAATAAGGCTAAAGTTAAAGGCGCTAAGTGTCTATAAAAATACACCCATCACAATGTTTTTCCTCTATTTCCTCACTGCTAAAAACTTACTCCCCGTGTCCTAGCTTAATTTTCTCCTGAGTTCATTTATGATTGGAAACGAGGACTTAATGTTGGGCTTTACGTTTAGGATTCTCTCTAGAACTCATGGCCTTTCTTAAATTCTTATTCTCTCCCTCTGAACATAGTCCTTAACCTGTGATTTCTCTTACATTTCTAAGAGTCCTAATTTTGAGGATGTTACAGTCGTGGGCCATGAAGATGGCTCTTGATTCGAAGAATAAACTACAATTTTTAACGGAACCATTCTGAGACATGCCAATGCAAATTCAATGAGAAGTGCATGGAAGAGGTGTAATACAATGGTAATTTCCTAGATTTTTCACCCCGTAAATACAAAAATTGCACAAAGTATCCTTTGGATAGATTCGGCTGAAATTTTTTTGAATGATATGTATGTATGATATTATTAAGGTGATAGTTTTAGAATATCTGAATTGCAAGAGGAATTGTATTGTTTCAAACAAGGAGATCATATGATAACTGCATATTATACTCAATTAGAGATTTTATGGCAACAATTATATCACAAATAATGTTGATGAAGCCATTTCCAAATATAGCTAAAGTGTTCTCCATGCCAATTCAGCAAGTTAGAAAGACAAATTGGAGCAAATTACAGCTCAAAAGACGAAAAGATTCTTATAAGTACAACCGAAAGAAATTCTGCATGAAGAAACAAATTTGAGCAAATTACAGGTCAAAAGGAGGTCAATGCTATAGATCTTTTACTCAAAATTTTAGAAGAAGAGGTAGAGGACAAAAGGTTTGTTATTATTGCAATAAAATTGGGCACACAGTTGATTAGTGTTACAGAAAAACATAGTTTTCTACCTTGTGAATACCCAATTTTATCCGGGCTAGGGGTGAGCAAAATCCGACCCGTCCAACCCAAGTTACTCGGGTCGGGTTAAACCATGTCCCACATGAAAGGCTAGGGTTAGATCGGGTTTCATTCGATAACCCGATATCAGGTTGAGGACGGGTTCAGGTTAATCTTCGGGTTAACCAACTCGTCCCATATACGTGTATATATATATATATAATATTTAATATTTAGAATTTTATATTACTTAAAGGCTTAACGTCATTTTAATTTTTTGAGGATTTTTTTATCTACTTTGAAAACACATTCCATACATAAAGTTGTATAATGATATAGTGATTTTTTTTTCTCTTAACAATATTTGAAAGGTAATAAGAAAGTAAAAAATTAGGATTTAGGGTTTGTGGACGGGTTTAGGTTTTAATTAGTCTTATACATTGTCAGGTTTCTTCAGGTTTATGGATGGGTTCGGGTCTGAAAATTTGGCTCGATAAAATATTAGGGTCGAGAACGGGACGAACAAAACCCGTCCCACGCTCACCCTTACGGGCTAATATATTAGCTTTGATTTTAATTTCACTTTTCTTTTAATTTTAATTTAATTTTTAAATAAATCTCAAAATAAAAAATAGAAGAATTAAAAATATTAAATTTGAAATTAATTTTAAAATTCAAATTAAAAATTAGAAAGAAAGTTCAAGAAAATATATGCTGAATTTTAAAATCCAAAAAAATAAGTAAATAAATTTGAAAATATAAAAAATTATAAAAAACCAGAAAAAATTTAAAAATAAAAAAAAGAAAGTGTAACATGTTGAAGAGTAAGTTTTAGTTGAGAAAATCATGGGGTGTTTGTCGTTAGTAGGATAATTTGATAAATTGAGGTGAGAAGGTGGGGGAGATTGTTTCAGAAAGTGGTTACAGTCAAGAGAGTATAAAAATACTAGGAGACTACGGAAAGAGGACGGCTACACATAGTTACATGAAAGAAAATTGGAAAAAAAAAAGAGGCTATGGGCTATGGAGTTTAGCCATTTGCTAACGAATAATATTTTTATCGTTATTATTATTCCAATTATATAGGACTATGGAGTATAGTCATTTGCTAACGAGATAGTCCTCGCAAATTGTTAGTAATTTCACAAACAAATAAAAAATACTTTTCTTATAAATAAAACGTTAATGAATAACATTTTTACCGTTAATGAGACTATGGAATATAACCATTTGTTAATAAAATAGTCCCCGCACTTGTAAATATATTTTTTAAAAAAATATTTTTCAAAATCAACAACATTAAGACTAGGGCTGGTAGGATACTATAGTACATGTCCCCATACCCGCGTTTTGTAAAAATACCCGGACCCGGACCCGGACCCATACCTGGCTGGGTAGTGATTTTAATATGTGTATCCTTACCCGCTAAGTACTTAAGTACCCGTACCCATTACCCGCACTTTTGTTAACTATAAAAATAATAAATTGATTAGAAAATAAAAATTAATTAAAAAATCACTATACAACAAATGAAAAAAAAATCATATATAATTGAAGTTTAACTATAATGGATAAGAGATGGGAACAATGAGAGAGAAAATGGAAATTAGTTCAAGTTTACTTATTTTAGTGTTTAAGAATACATAATTATAACATTTAAATTAATTAAATTAGTAATATATATTAATGTTTTTTGTGACTATAATATATACAATAATATTAATTAAATTTTTGAGAAAAATATTAATTAATAATATAAATATATATTAAATAAATCATAGAAAAATAAATTACATTAATTATATATTATATAAGTGCTAGTATGAATATGGGTAGGATAGGGTACCATAGTACTCGCACCCGCATCTGTACCCATTAAAAAGTGTGGGTAATTACCTAGACCCGGACTCATTTGGTGGGTAATTTCCCTGTCCATTGCGGGTACCCAATGGGTCTGGGTCCAATTGTCATCTCTAATTAAGACTAGCATTTCTAGCAATACCATTGTCTCTTAAAAATAAGAAAAAGAAACTTTTTTTAATAAAAAACTCAATTGAGAATAAATTTTGCTTTAAACTAAAAATTTACTCAATGATACAATGATGTTAAATGAATAGTGATTCTATCGTTTAATGTTATTTGAATCAGAAGGGTTCATTGTATAGCTATTTGTCAACAAAAACTCTTTATGAGTGAATTCATTCTTCAAAATTAATTCTTTAAAAAATAAATAAAAAAATCAATCTTTTTTAAGAAAAGAAATCAAACTCAATCAAACAACCAACAATCATTTAGAACTACGTGGCTTTATTTACCTATTGCAGTTGGGGATACGTAGGAGCGGGAACCGGCCCTGTCAAGCCCAAATAAATCTTTTCTAAAATTTCCCAAAATCTAAATAACTAAAATTTGTAAATATGTTTGTAAATAAACTTGTAAATAAAAATAGTAAATAAAAACATAAATTTATTTTTTTAAATGGGGTAAAATAGATATTTTTCAAAAATTAATAAATTCACGCAATTAATTAGAGGTAACCGTTTTATGACGGATGTCGTTGGGTGTTAATACATTCCCTACGCATAATCGACTCCCGAATCTAAATTTGATTCCAAATACCACTTTTCGAGAGGGTTTTTTTCATGTATTTTTCCCTCAAAATAAATATTGGTGACGACTCCATTGAAACGATTTTTCAATAACCTCGTTTCGCCGTCCCGTCGCGACCCCGATTTCTAATTAATTGTGGATATTTGAGTGTCAAACCTGTCATAATTAATTTTGTAAAGTTGTTAACTTTTGTATTTATTTTTCCCCTTTTGTTTTGTTCTTTTTCTTCTGTTTCTCTTTGTATACATTGTTGTAAATATTCTTATCCATGTATTTGTAAATATTCTCTGCTTCTTTTCCTTTTGACTTATACATAATATGGGGTGTGTTTTTTATATTGTAAATATTTCCATTTCAACCTTATGGTAGAAGACTTCATCTCTGTATATATTTGTGGTGCCTGATTTGTTTTGCATATGGGGGTAGTTTTTAGGACTACAGGTTAGTATGCTCTTTACACACACCTCACAGTCACTTACCTCACACACCTATTGGGCTCTATACCCGAGCCTGTGTGAACCAAGGAGTAGGAGATGTCTCAACAATTGTCAATTGAGGGGCTTTATGCTCACTTGACAATAGTTGATTCATCACTCAGATTGTTACCAGTTTCATCGGTTAGTCATAATTGAGATGGGTTCCTCCATACTTATGGATAATTTATGAATCGGGTCATTTTCTATGTGATGAGAGCAATCTGGAAGCTATGACCTATAGAAGTCTAGACCCATCCTTGAGAACCATGCACACTACTTAAGCTTAGTGACCACCAAAGTTAGAGTCATAACCTTAGGGATACCTCGCCATAGGGTTTTACCTAACTTATGACACATGAGAGCATATTCCTTCCTTTCCTTTCATTCTTCATTATACATACTTACTGTAGCATTTATCAGTAGGACATAACTTTTCATTCACATAAAACATTTTTTTCAAAAAAAATAAAAAAAATGAGTGGATAGTTTTTTTCCTTTCAGAAAAAGTAAAAAAGTAAAAAATAAACAAAAGACGTTTTCTTCTTCGTCACACATCTCATGCATATCATAACCGTCTTTAGTTAGATATGTCATTATACATTAAAAATAAAAAAAATTCATGCATATGGAGTTATCTCTTCCATTTTATTTCACTCTTCGTTGTCCGTATTTAGTTTAACATGTAACAATAAGACACGTTCATGCCTGAAAGTCCTTTTTCCTAAAAAAAATGGAAATGAAAAATCTTCATCATCTCTTCATTAGCTTGCATCCCATACATTTTTTTTTGTGTGTAAATCTCATACATTCATAAAACATGCATTTTAACTTATGTGGTCAATAATTTTGTTAGATGGAAAAGTAAGACTCATTCATCCATGAACATAACATATTTTTAGAAAAATAAAAGAAAAAAAGTGATGGTGAAAATCTTTCTTTTTCCAAAATAAAATAAAATAAAAGCAAAAAAAAAATCTCCACTAGCATTATCATGCATCTCATATATCTTTCATCTATATTATAATTATTTTTAGTCATATCATTATTGCGTTATCTCATTTTGCACAAAAAAAAAAATTCTCCTTTAATAATGTCATGCACTCCATGCATCTTTCATGCATATCTTAATCATCCTTAGTTTTTCATGTTATCATTTAGTTCTATCATATCATATCTCATGAAAAAAACAAAGTTCATGCATTTTCACTTACACTATCCATAATAATCATGTAAAAAAAATGTTGCATATGCGTAAATTTTAAAGGCATAGTGGGTTGCATTCCTCTTGCATGATAACATTTTCATTCTAATAATTTGTTTTTCTTTTATAAAAAAAGAGAAATGAAGAAATTCATCAAGTGATTATTTCCTCATCACCCTTACAAGACTTGTGCCAAGCAAGAATCATGGATGAACTTGAACACAATCAAGAGAAGTTGAGAGACGACTTTAACAAGATGAAGGAGCAGATGGCAAGATTTTGGGATTATTGCAAAAGAGAGACATGGATGAGAATCTCTCATGGGTAAACCAACAACGCTCAGTCAAACATGCTAATCCAATGAGCTTTACATTGGTGCCCATCCAGTTTCATGGATTAAATCCTCAATGGACAGTGGTTTTATTGGCAATGCATCCGCCCAACCCAATCCAATCACCCATCACCAATCCTCAAGGAACACAACATCCACCATATGGCCTTCCACTCAACTCACCATTTTCACTTCCACCCTCCAAAACCCAACCCAACCACCAGAGTCTAACCCAAACCCATGAAGAAGCCTCATATACTATCATTTTCTATCTTCCTTTCATTTCGATTCCCACTTGACCATGCGTCAGTTCATAACACCAACTCCCAAGAAATCAATATGTTGGTGGTACTCTAACATCCAAGTCACAAAATACCCTTCAACCACAAACTTTTCCACCTAAATGTCTAAGGAGGTCCCTCAACACCATAACTCAAGATCATTAGTTGAGGATTCTAAATAGGAGGACATACTTATGGCTTTGGAGAAGCTTCTAATATGTCTCATTCCTAATTTAGTGATTTCCCTCGGAGTTCACGATAACCGATTTTGGAAAACATAGAAGGAGAATAGACCCAAAGAGTCATATGAATATGCATTGAAAAGGGAGTGAGGACTCTCACACTCATGCTTATGAACTGTTGATCCCTTTCATCCAAGAAATCATAATTAACTGGGGCAGTTGCAAGTTTGCAGTATATTCCTGTAGAACATAGTCATATCCGTTGGAAAGATGGCTCATAGTTCAATGGAAACAGACAATACAAGGAGTTTCTTTATGGAAGCAAGAGAGGAGGCCAAGGCCTTAACATTTGATCATGGCAAAACCACTCAAAGGATACCACATAATGCGTCCAAACCCTATACCTTACCCCAAATGTTGCCAAAGCTTCATATACATCATATCATTAACCAAACTCTCAAATGATGCTTGTTACCCTCCACCTCCCACCCAATGCAACCATCCATCTCTGCACCACCTTAACCCAATCAATCATGAAGCTAGCCAAAAGCCAAACCCTAGCCTAAACCAAATAAGGCCAAGCAAAAAAAAAGAAACCTTTCTAGTTTGACCCATGACTCACATCGAGTCGATATCCCGCCTTACCCGCAACTCATTGATCGTCCTTCACCCATTATCTCTAGTTGGGTTACTGCATCAAAAAGGGTATGATCCATATGTCAAATGTGACTATTTTGTTGGCACAAGGAATGTTATGTTGTGGAGCATCAAGGAAGACAATCCCAATCATCTGCCAAATCAGGGGTGTTATGTAACACCCCAGCCTTCTCCTGGCACCCCCTCTCAGGGCCCATGACCTTACTGAGCATGTTACCACACTTTAGCTTTGGCACCCCCTAAAGTGCCTTATTCCCCCTCTCAGGGAACCTCCGTGGGTTTCGAACCCAAGACCTCAGGGATATAGTCTTAGATTTCTTAATTGGTAATGGGTTTGAGGAATCTAAGACTATATCCCTGAGGTCTTGGGTTCGAAACCCATGGAGGTTCCCTGAGAGGGGGAATAAGGCACTTCAGGGGGTGCCAAAGCTAAAGTGTAGTAACATGCTCAGTAAGGTCATGGGCCTTGAGAGGGGGTGTCAGGAGAGGGCTGGGGTGTTTCATAAAAAGGTGCCTTTTTATGTAACACCCCAGCCCTCTCCCGGCACCCCCTCTCAAGGCCCAGGACCTTACTGAGCATGTTACCACACTTTAGCTTTGGCACCTCCTAAAGTGCCTTATTCCCCCTCTCAGGGAACCTCCGTGGGTTTCAAACCCAAGGCCTCAGGGATATAGTCTTAGATTCCTCAAATCCACTACCAATTGAGCTAGTGCCAAAGATAAAGCGTGGTAACATGCTCAGTAAGGTCCTGGGCCCAGAGAGGGGGTGCCAGGAGAGGGCTGGGGTGTTACATGTTCTGCAGTTACTGCTATCAAAGCTCGATAGTTTAGAGTCTGTCAAATTCCTTATGGTTCTAAGGGTTTGTTAAAACAATTTTGTAACACTAATCCTATTGCTTAGAAGGGTGGGGAAGTCAGCGGGGAAGGGGGAAAGGGAGGGCAGCGGGCAGGGAAGGGGGAAGAGGAAAGGGAAGGAAGGGTGGGGGCGCCTGCTGCTAAAGGAAAGGATAAGAGAAAAGGGTATATGGGAGAATGTGTATTTGGGAAAATGGGGGCATGTGGGAAACCCCTTATGGCTTCAAGTTCAACCGTGTAAAAAAATAATAAAAAAAGTGAAATAAAGAATTATGCATTAGACCGTTTGATGTTTGATTGGGTAAATGCAAAGAAAAATTACAACGGAAAAAAATTGTACCGTTTGATTTCTTACCGTTGGTTGCACAATGATAGGAAATTTTGGGCACTATATAAATCTATTTTGGAGTAAATTATCAGTCACTATTTCACATCATTATCTAACATTCTCTGTGTCAAAAATTATTTGTTTTTTTTTTCTCAAATTCCATTGTTTACTTCCTTGTCAAATTTTATTGTTTGGGTTTTTTTCAATGGATCCCAATCGATTTAATATGCATCCCTTTTGGAATTGCATGCAAAATTCTCAATCCCATCCTCATTTTCCAAACCATGAAAATACTCCAAATTCTCCACTTTCATACCAATTTTCAAAAGTTTCCAACTAACCCCACAAGTACACCTAGAGAGTCTTTCTCCGAGTCTCTAGTCCCTCCATTTTCCTCCCAAGTGGGTTTGGAAAATATTACCCTTGATGAAGAGCAAGGGGATGCAACTACCAAAAAGAAAAGAGTGGGGTTTTTCGACAAGGAGGATAAACTTCTTATCCAATCGTGGCTGAACATTTCAAAGGATGTTATAATTGGAGCCGATAAAAAAGCTGATGGGTTTTGGTTGAGGATCACCAATAGCTACAATGAGCACCACTACTCTCCACAATAAAGGAAAGAGGGACAATTAAAAGCTCGATGGCAAAAATATAATGTCGTTGTGCAAAAGTTTTCTGGGTGCTACAAGCAAACATGCAGTGTTAAACAAAGTGGCTCTTTAGAGAATGATATCATGGCAGCTACGTACGAGATATATATGAAGGATGAAAGAAAATTTTTTAAATTAGAGTATGCATGACGACTCTTGAAGGATGAACCATAATGCATGACAGAATCAACTCAATCCTCTTAAGAAAGAACAAAGATTTCTGCCTCCGGGGTATACTCAACATATAACTCGGATGCACCGACTTCTGAGTACAACCCAACATCACCTACTTTTATTCTCCCAATGGGTAGAAATGCTGCAAAAAGGAAGGGAAAAGAAAAAGCAGGTGAAACTTCCTCTCAAAATGAGTCATTTGATCTTCAAGGAACATTTAAAGCAAGAGCGGACCTTATTGACAAATTGGCGCGTATAAAAGAGGAAGAACTAAAAGTGAAGGAGGAAGAAATAACAATGAATGAGATGAAGATTCTCTTCAAGGACACAACTCGGATGAGTGATACACAACTTGCCATACATGAATGGTATTGTGAAAAAATTAAGAAAAAATATGGAATTCCATGATTTGCTTGTAATAATGATGTACTTTATATTATGTAGTTTTTTTAGGTGTACTTTATATTAGGTATGTTGTATTAGTTTTATCCTTAATTTTAATTAATTATGTACTTTTTGTACTTTTATATTTTTTTGGGTTACCACACTTTTATATTGACTAAATGAAATATTGTATGAATATTTAATTAATTTTTATTGACACGTTCTTGTATAAATATTTATTTTATTTTTTAAATAAAACATTGTATAATAAATTAAATTAATGTGATGAAATATAATAGTTTTGTCTTTGTATAAAATTAAAAATTTATTTAAGTATTTAAAATATTTTAATCTGTGTATAAAGTAAAATGAAATATTAATTTTATTTTAAAAAATTAATGAAATTGTAAAAATTGAATACTTAAACCTTTAATTATTGTATGTATTTTATGTTATAAAATTAAAAAATATAATAGCATTTTAAGTTAACTAAAATATTAAAATAATAAATGTTGTGTAGCTTGTGGGGTCTATTTTGGACTTCTTGTAGAATTGTTCTATTGAAGCGTAGAGTTGCTTAAATTGTAAGAGTTGCTTAAAAAATAAAAGGGTTAAATATGTTTTTAGTCCCTATAATATAGCGAAATTTGGTTTTGGTCCCTCATTTATTTTTCATTGATTTTGGTCCTCCATTTTTTAAAATCACATGATTTTAGTCCTCATCGTTAGTTATATTCCAATAAGTGATGACGTAGTAATATTTCTTGTAGATATTTCTATGGATTTTCCTTCAAATATTTCTACAGATTTGAAAAATGAAAGAAAAATTGTTTAAATTCTAAAATTCACAAGAAATTTCCTGTAAATTTTTACCCGGGTAAAATCATAGTGGAGTTGTGAAAGTAACTTAACATAGTACAATTAATAAGGAGAACTAAAAGCATGTGATTTTAAAAAATGGAGAACCTAAACCAATGAAAAAATAAATGAGGGATCAAAACCAAATTTCGTCATATATTTTGAGGGGCCAAAAAAATATTTAACCCAAAATAAAAAAACTGATATGTATAAATTGAACCCACGTAAAAGAATTTCCTACTGAAAATGATCTTAATGTTGTTGGATTTCATGTTTTTTTTTTTTGTCGAAAGAAAGCTAATATCATAACTTGAGGCCCCAAGAAAAAAGGGGCAAAAGGCCCAATGGCCTAATACAGAGAAAGTCATAGTATCCAAAAGTGAATAAAACATTACAAACAAGATACGCTCTCTGATATAGGATCTAGAAACTACATCTTAAATTGAGTCTTAAGTACAAAGCATAAAGTAAAGACACCAGGAGACACACGCCGCTAGGGTTCCTGTAAAGAGTTCTCAGAGAAGTTGGGGTGGTGAGCCGTTGCTAACACAACATCTTGGGATGTGAGACAGTTAAGATTTGGGGGAGGAAAGAACTGCCAATTAGGTGGTAAGGACTGCGATGCGGCAATAGCAGCTAGCTGGTGAGCAACTCTGTTCCCTTCTCTCCCTACCCAAGTAAAACCACAGTGAGAGAAGGAAGCTTTTAAATCATTAATATCTTCGATCAAGTTAGCTATTTCCCCATTCTGAAGCTCTCCTCTGCAGGCTTGAATGAGTTGCAGGGAATCACTTTCAAAGGCCACATGTTGAATTTCCAGGTTGTGGGCCGCTGTAATGGCATCTCTGAGAGCCAGGGTTTCAGCCATTAGAGGGGAAGCAGCAGCTATTGTGCAGGTACCCCCAAATTCTATTTTCCCCTTGTAATCCTTAGCTATGTAAGCTATGATCCCCTTCCCGGTAATTACTGAGTATGCTGCATCTGTGTTTATCTTGATAAAACCTTCTCTAGGGGCTTTCCATATTTGCTTGATCCTCACCCCATTTGTTTGGTTTGGAATGCGATAATTAGTACTGAACATAGAGCAACATTCACTGTGAAGTGAGTTTGCTTTGATTAGGGTCCCCATAGGGTTAGGAGATTCCCCGCTGAAGACCACAGAATTGCGATCTTTCCAAATGTTCCATAAATAACAAGCTAACAGGGATTTAGCAAAGGCACCTTTGTCCTCCCATTCCTTGAATTCTGTAAATTTCTGCATTAACCATATAGGAAAGGCAGATACGTTGTTTTTATCAGGAATTCCTTGTAACTGGTTGCCAAACCAGATAGGTGTAGTCCACTTGCAGAACAGTAGGGCATGTTCAGTTGTCTCACTCTCCTCCCCACATATGGTACATAAGGGGCTTGGGGTTAACCTTCTCCTGAATAGATTGTCTTTGACCGGTACAATGTTGAGGCCAGCCTTCCAAAGAAACATTTTTATTTTTTGGGGCACTTGGAGGCTCCATATAGATTGCCATAATTCTGGTGGCAGGTTGTTTGATGTGGACGGAGCCTGAGATCTGTTAGAACCACAGGAAACACTAGAAGGGGGGTTGAATAGTGTTTCAAACTTTTTGATAGTTTTTGGAAATCTTTAATTTAAATCATGAAGATGAGCACCGTTAAGAACAAGTCTTAAGATCAGAGATAGTTGAAACATGCGGAAGATAAGAAAAATAGTGTTTCTTCTAAAGCTTAAGATTGTTTTAAACAGAGGTTTCTTAAAGTGTCTTCTGAAGATTATTACAAGGAGTATTTTCAGAACGGTTTCTGAAATACTTCAGACAACTAGAAGTTCTCTGAAGTTTGTTCCTGATTTCTGAACTGATCTCTTTCAGACTTGCTTCAGAGAATTTATTTCAGAAGTTCTTCAAGGAACATTCTTTGTAAAGCTTCAAAAGATATAAGAGCCATCTCATGTTTTATACATATGAAAGGTCATTTTATTGAAATATTTGTGTTAAGTTTATTATAGAAAATACTTTTCAAACTCCAACATAAATATGAAAACTGGAAATAAAGAGATTAAAGAAAAGAGAACTTAGGCATTTAGACTTCAGACAGACTTTTACGGGGCTGTCTGAAGTTTTCAGACGGCTTGTAAAAACTATTTTTAAAAGATGGTTTGTGCCTTCAAAAATATCAGATTAATTATTCTGACCCCTTGATTAGTATAAAAAGAATTGATAAGAGATAAGGGTAAGAGAACTTAGCCAAGGAATTTATCCTGGTTCACCCACAAACCCGTGGGCTACATCCAGTCCCAGAGGCAAACCACCACTGGATTTTCCACTATCTGAATCCACAGATACAAGTATTGTTCACAGCCTCTTCAGGCCAACACAAGTGTTATTTTGTTTTCAACTGCCTCTCCAAGCAACATATGCAGTATTCTTTTTCAGTCTAGCCTCTCCAGGCTTTGCAACTCAGTATTCTTTCTTCCACCAAGCCTCTGCAGGCTCTCTGACACTTATTCAAATGTAGAGTATTCTTTCTTCCACCAAGCCTCTCCAGGCTCTCAGACACATAAAGTGTTTTTAAATTAAACTAAGTTTAAGTTTCCACGAAACATAAACTTAATCTTTTCCTGTACTAGAGGTTAACTGAGTACTACTCAGGATACAATGGATAAATCTAAGTACAAGGGTAAGACAGTGATACAAGTACATAAGTTTAAGTACAATTCCTGTCTCTGATATGAGGAATAACATCCTCTGAGAATTGGCTAGGTAGATACTGACTTTAAGCTCCAGCCTTGTTCTCCAGCCATTGGTTTCCATGGGCTACATTCTCACCCGTATCATTGGAAAAACCAAGGCATACTTGCAGCTTCAAACCTTCTTGTCTTCATATGGTCTTCACGTCTTTAGACAGCTTCTTTATCCTTGATCCTGCATTTGTTCTTCTGATCCTAATCTTCTGATTATTATTTCATCCTGAAACACAATCAACAAACCAATACTTTTCTCAGTAAAATCTGTTTATATAATCTTATTTGTTAATCATTAAAACTACAGGATATTAAGTCTTTGAGTCAAGTTTGAATGCTCAAACTGATTAATAGACTTCACAAGATCCCCCTCCCATCGATCTTTTGAGCAAATGGTACCCAGTTTTAACTGAATAGATGCCTGATTGTGTATGAGGCCAGATGAAGAGGTCTTCTCTTGTTGGTCTTCCTGTTGGAGTATGGATTATTTGCCCTATGCAAGTGGGATCCATGAACTCCCTGACCTTAGATAGGTCCCATCCCCCTGAAGTTGGATTGATAAGGTCTTTGACTTTAGAGCCCTGGCAATTTTCTTTAACAGCTGCCTTCACACCTGCAGCTAACTGTTAGCCTAGGATCTTGTCCATGATTATAATTCTGTCCAGATTGCCTGGGATTTTGTCCATATTTATTATTCTGTCCAGATTTGCTATCTGTCTAGGTTCATGTACAAATATGTAAAATAATTTTGTTCCTGTTATAGAATCCACAAATTAGGAATCGTAGATAATCAGCATTGATTGTAAATAGGAAAATCATATTCAACATTGACTGTGATTGGGAAAATCTTCCCATATTTGTTGTTGTACTGTATCTATTTATTGGAGGAAATAATACATTCTGAGACATTCAGACAATTTGACATGGTATCAAGAGCCTTCTCTGGTACCCAAGGAAATCACGTTCTTGGTCTCTTGGTTTAGCCCAATGGGGCTTTTAGATTTTTTTTCGTTTTCTTCTGGTTCTGGAATTTGCTTCCAGATCCCGTGTTTTCAGTCTCGCAAGGTTATGTTTTGTCACAATGACAACCGAAAATTTTTCCGTTCGTTTTAATGGGAAGAATTATCCAGCCTAGGAATTTCAGTTTCAGATGTTCGTGAAGGGAAAAGGGAGGTGGGGTCATATTGATGGCACCTCTACTGCACCTGACGACGGACCCGCGTTAGCTACGTGGGAGACAAAGGATGCTCAAATCATTTCCTGGATTTTGGGATCCGTTGAGCCCCAAATGGTAAACAACTTGCGGTCTTTTACGACAGCCAAGGCGACGTGGGACTACTTGAAGCGCATATACAATCAAGATAACAATGCAAAACGTATTCAGTTGGAGTTGGACATTGCAAATTATAGCCAGGGTAATATGTCCATTCAAGAATATTACTCTGGTTTTCTCAACCTTTGGGCTGAGTACTCGGCTATAATACATGCAAAAGTTCCAAAAAAAGCGCTGCCTGCTATTCAAGAGGTTCACGAGGTCAGTAAACGGGATCAAATTCTCATGAAACTCAGACAAGAATTTGAAGTTACAAGAGCTGCCCTGTTAAATAGGAATCCAATTCCTTCATTGGATGTGTGTGTTGGAGAGTTACTTCGCGAAGAGCAGCGTTTACTAACTCAAGATGCTATGGCACCTGATAAATTTACTTCAGCAACTGTAAATGTTGCTTATGCAGCACAAGGAAAGGGAAAAGCAAGGGATATGAAACAGGTTCAGTGCTATTCTTGTAAGGAATTTGGCCATATTGCACGAAATTGCAGTAAGAAATTCTGCAACTATTGCAAACAGCGTGGTCATATTATTAAGGAATGTCCTACTAGACCAAAGCAGCATCATGCACAGGCGTTTCAAGCTACAGTCCATCCTTCTCCTACAGGACCAGCGGGACTGTCTTCCACAGCAGCACCTTCGACAGTCTCTAATCAAGCTGTATTAACTCCAGAAATGGTGCAACAAATGATAATATCAGCACTTTCTGCCTTAGGAGTTCAAGGTAAGCCTAAACACAATTCTAAACCATGGTTTGTTGATTCTGGAGCCTCAAATCATATGACCGGTACATCAGAGTCTTTGCACAATGTTCACTCTTATATGGGTGCACAACATATTCAAATTGCGAATGGTAGTACTCTTCCAATTGCTGTTGTTGGAGATATTAATTCATCATTTCAGAATGTGTTTGTGTCCCCTGGACTTTCTTCCAATTTAATTTCAGTTGGACAATTGGTAGATAACAATTGTAATGTGCATTTCTCTCATGCTGGTTGTCTTGTGCAGGATCAGGAGTCGGGGAAAGTGATCGCGAGGGGTCCTAAAGTGGGCAGATTGTTTCCAATCCAATTTCCTCTTCCTGGTCTTTTTTCTTTAGCATGTACTGCTGTCACAAATCTAAGTGAGGTCTGGCATAAGCGGTTGGGTCATCCAAATTCACTTGTCTTGTCTCATTTAGTGAAACACGGATTCTTGGGAAATAAAATTTCACCTTCCACTTTGTCCTTTGATTGTTCTGTATGTAAACTTGCTAAAAGTAAGACTCTCCCATTTTCATCTAATGGTCATCGTGCACAACAAAGTTTTGAAATTATTCATAGCGATGTTTGGGGTGTTTCTCCCGTCATGTCCCATGCACATTATAAATACTTTGTGACGTTTATTGATGATTATAGCAAGTTTACTTGGATCTATTTTCTTCGATCCAAAGCAGAAGTTTTTTCAATGTTTAAGATCTTCTTGGCCTATGTTGAAAATAAATTTAATACATGTATCAAGATATTGCGTATTGATTCTGGTGGAGAATACATTTCTAATGACTTTCAGGCATTCTTACAGCAAAAAGGAATTATTTCTCAGCGTTCATGTCCATATACACCCCAACAAAATGGGGTTGCTGAACGCAAAAATCGACACTTGCTCGATGTCACTCGAACCTTGCTGCTTGAATCCTCTGTTCCTCCACGTTTCTGGGTTGAAGCACTATCCACTGCTGTTTACTTGATTAATCGTCTTCCCTCTCAGGTTTTAGATTTTGATTCACCCTTCTCTCGCCTCTATAAAATGTCTCCTAGTTATGATAATCTTCATACTTTTGGTTGTGTTTGTTTTGTTCACTTACCACCAATAGAACGTCACAAACTTGGTCTTCAATCTGTTTTGTGTGCATTTATGGGTTACAGCTCCACCCAAAAAGGGTTCTTGTGTTATGATGCAACTGCTAATCGTTTTCGTGTCTCTCGAAATGTGATTTTTCTTTGAGAATAAATATTTTTTTTCCATCTCACACTGTTTCTCCTGTTCTTCCTATGCTTCCTGAATTTAACAATGATCCTTGTTCTATATAACGTTTTTAAACCAGGATTTGTGTATACAAGACATCAATCCACTTTGCCCCCTCTCGATCTTGACCCTTTGCCCCCTCTCGATCCTGACCCTCCACCTGAGCCTGCACCTCAGACACTAAGGAGATCTGCTCGTGTTTCTCGTCCACCAGAGAGGTATGGGTTTTCACACACTTCTCTTAATGTGACTCTATCTGCCATTTCTATCCCTACTTGTTATTCTCAGGCAGTTAAGGATGCGCGTTGGGAACAAGCCATGCAGGAAGAGTTACAGGCTCTGCAAGAGAATCATACTTGGGATATTGTCCCCTGCCCTCCTGGTATTAAACCCATTGGCTGCAAATGGGTGTACTCTGTGAAGTTTAATTCAGATGGTTCTCTCAATCGCTACAAAAGCTCGATTGGTTGCTCTAGGTAACAAACAGGAATATGGGGTAGATTATGATGAGACGTTTGCTCCAGTGGCTAAGATGACTACAGTAAGAACTATTCTTGCTATTGTTGCTTCCAATGGATGGTATCTTCATCAAATGGATGTTAAAAATGTGTTTCTCCATGGTGATCTTCAGGAAGATATTTTCATGACTCCTCCTCCAGGCCTATTTTCTTCCTCTGAGGGTGTGTGCAAACTCAAACGTTCTTTATATGGTTTAAGACAGGCTCCTCGGGCATGGTTTGAGAAATTTCGGTCTACCTTGCTTGGCTTCTCTTTTACCCAGAGCCAATATGATTCTTCTTTGTTCATTCCTAAAACAGCAAATGGTATTGTGCTTCTTCTTATTTATGTTGATGACATAGTCATTACTGGCACTGACCTTGCCTCAATACAGCAACTTAAACAACAACTCCAAGCTTCTTTTCACATGAAAGACCTTGGTTGTCTTCACTATTTTTTGGGTCTAGAGGTAAATTCAGATTCAAAAGGTATTTTTTTACATCAGCACAAGTACACACAAGATTTGATCTCTTTGGCTGGCCTTCAATCTGCTTCTCCGGTTGACACTCCTTTAGAAGTCAATGTGAAATATCGTTGTGATGAGGGTGACTTACTCTCCGATCCTTTGCTGTATCGTCAATTAGTGGGAAGTCTTGATTATTTGACCATTACACGTCCTGACATCTCCTTTGCAGTACAACAAGTGAGTCAATTTATGCACTCTCCTCGCCACCTTCATTTCGCTGCAGTTCGTCGTATCATTCGTTACTTGAAAGGTAGGGGTTTATTTTTTCCTGTTGGCTCATCTCTCCAGTTACTTGCTTATAGTGATGCGGATTGGGCTGGTTGCCCAAATACTCGACGGTCAGTTACGGGTTAGTGCATGTTTCTTGGCCCAACACTTATTTCTTGGAAAAGCAAAAAGCAGGCCCGAGTATCGAAATCTTCCACTGAGTCTGAATATCGAGCCATGTCTACTGCTTGTTCAGAAATTTTTTGGCTTCGTGGTTTGTTAGCTGAGCTTGGATTTCCCCAAACTGATCCCACACCACTCTATACAGACAATACTAGTGCTATTCAGATTGCTGCCAATCCAGTGTTCCATGAGCGCACAAAGCATATTGAGGTGGACTGTCATTCTATTCGTGAAGCATTTGACAATAGAGTTATCTCTCTTCCTCACATCACCTCCGAGCTTCAACTTCCAGATATTTTCACCAAGGTCGTACCTCGCCCTCGTCATCAATTTCTCACATGCAAATTGATGCTCCTAGACCAGCCGCATCAATTTGAGGGGGGATGTTAGCCTAGGATCTTGTCCATGATTATAATTCTGTCCAGATTGCCTGGGATTTTGTCCATATTTATTATTCTATCCAGATTTGCTATCTGTCCAGGTTCATGTACAAATATGTAAAATAATTTTGTTCCTGTTATAGAATCCACAAATTAGGAATCTTAGATAATCAGCATTGATTGTAAATAGGAAAATCATAATCAACATTGATTGTGATTGGGAAAATCTTCCCATATTTGTTGTTGTATTGTATCTATTTATTGGAGGAAATAATACATTCTGAGACATTCAGACAATTTGACACTAACCATATATCATCTTTCAGATCAATTAATTCCCCCGAGTTTACCAGTCACCTCCCATTCTTTTTTAGTGCATTAGCTCCGTGGATTAGACTAGCCCAAATCCAAGAATCCCCTCTCCTCCTCTTGGCATGGAGAAAATCTGTTGTTGGGCAATATATCCCCTTTAGAATTCTTACCCAGAGAGCTTGTGGGTTTTTTTGAGCCCTCCAGGCTTGTTTAGCCAGCAAGGTTATATTCATAACACTGAAGTCTTTAAAGCCCATACCACCAGATTTCTTGCTAGATGTGATGAAATTCCAGCTTTTCCAGTGTATTCCTCTATATTTGCCTTTGTTTGTCCACCAGAACCTTGCTATATGTGAGCACAATTTGTCACATATTTTCTTTGGGAATTTTAGTATAGACATAGCATAAGAGGGGATTGCTTGTAGTACAACCTTTATCAGAATCTCCTTCCCAGCTTGGTTTAGGAATGACTCCTTCCACCCCTCAATCTTTTGTAGAATTTTGTCCTGCAACCAGCTTAAGTCATTAGTCTTGGATCTGCTCCAATCTCCCGGTAGCCCAAGATATTTTCCCGGGCTCTCCCACTCTTGCATATTTAGGATATCTGTTATTCTGTGTCTTGTGGATGGTGGAACCCGTTTGCCAAATATAACTCCAGATTTGGTGAGGTTGATCTGTTGTCCTGATGATTTGGAGAAGCATTGGAGAATTTTGGACATCTGATAAATTTCCTCCGGGCAGGCTTGTGAGAATAGGACTGCATCATCTGCAAAAAATAGGTGCGTCAGTGTAGGGGAAGAGGGAGCCAGAGTGATACCATTGAGGACCCTCCTCTCCATAGCTTGTGAAATCATATTAGATAAAATATCAATAGCAAGTAAGAACAGGTAGGGGACAGTGGGTCCCCCTATCTTAAGCCTCTCTCTGGAAAAACTTTTTTGGTCTCCACTCCATTTATCTTATAGGTATAGGTAACTGTGGTAACTAAGGCCATGATTTTCCCCACCCAGGTTTGGTTGAAGCCATAGGTCAATAATGTATGTTCAAGGAAATTCCACTCTAACCTATCGTAGGCTTTGGCTAAGTCAATTTTAACTACTGCACCATTGCTGGCCCTCCTGTCTTTCTTCTTAAGCCAATGAAAAATTTCCTGAGCAATTGCCAGGTTGTCTTGTATTTGGCGGCCCCCCACGAAGGCACTTTGATTTTCTGAAATGAGTTGGCCCATAAAAGGCTCGAGTCTTTTCACAATTATTTTGGATATGATCTTGTAGACATAGTTGCAACAGCTTATTGGGCGAAGCTGTTGTACATTTTCTGGGCGCAGAGTTTTGGGAACCAATGCCACAACTGTCTCATTAATCTCTGGTCTCATAATCCCCTTCTGAAAGAAGTCCTGCACCAAGTTTACCACTTCCTGCTTAACAATCTGCCGGTGTTTTTGATAGAAAAACCCATTCAGCCCATCCGGGCCAGGGGCTTTCATTACCCCTAGAGAGAATACAACATCTTCAATCTCTATGTCAGTGACATCCCTTGTTAAGGCCTCATTCATTTCTGTAGTTACCTTAGGTGTGAACCCCAAAAAACATTCAGGGGATGGATTACTATGGGAAGTGCTATATATGTCCTGAAAGAAGGTAGTGATTAGTTTTTCAATGTCATCCCGACCTTCTACCCAGTTACCTTGACTGTCCCTGATCCTGTAAAGTTTATTCTTGTCCCTTCGTTGTACTGTGGTAGCATGAAAAAACCTTGTGTTTTGTCTCCATGGTTCAACCATTTCAGCCTGGACCGCTGGGCCCAGTATAATTCCTTTTGTTTCCAGAATCTGTCAATTTCTTTTTTGAGGAATTGAATCCTATTCCAGTTAGTTGAGGCTGGGTCTGAATTTTGAAGTGCCTCTAGTTCCTTTTTTAGGGCTACAATTTGGGAGTCAGCCTTTTTGAAAGTTCGCTGATGCCAATTCTTAAGGGATCTCTTGCAATTCTTAGCCTTCTTTAAGAAATCTTCCCACACATCCTCCTGTGTAGTTGATGAACTCCATCCCTCTTCTATGACTTGAGCACATTCAACATGCTCTTCCCATATAGCTTCGTATCTGAATGGGTTATCACCTCTCAATTTTGGTTTGTGCCATAACACAATTGGGGAATGGTCCGAGGATATAGCTGGAAGAGCTGTTGCAATAGCATGTTCAAACATAAATCTCAAAGCCCAATTGACCAAAACCCTGTCAAGTCTCTCTCTTGTTATGAAACCATTCCTTGGGTTGCTGGACCAAGTAAACCTGCACCCTTTTGTTTCTAGGTCCATAAGCTCATTAGCATGCAGGAATTCTCTAAATAAGTCCATTCTATTTTGATTTTGTGGATGTAAGCCAACTTTTTCTGATTGGGACAGAATTTCATTAAAATCTCCTAGGCAACACCAAGGTCTAGATAAACTTACTTGGAGACAGTTGAGTTTGTTCCATAGGTTCCTACGCTGGCTAAAAGTCGGGTTTCCATAGACAAAAGTACAATCCCAATCTTTTATTTCATTGGAGTCATAAATAGTTGTATGAATGTAGTTCTGACAATAGGAGTATACCTGGATATCAAGAGGTTTTTTTTCCAGAGTAAGCACAATCCTCCTGATAGCCCACGGGGAGGGACACAATAAGAGAAATGAAACTGCAGTTTCCTTCTGATCTTTTCTACCTTATCTTCATTTGCTCTGGACTCAGAAATGAAGATAAGGGATGGCTTATATTTAACACATATCTCCTTTAATTCCCTAACTGTAGAGGCAACCATCAGACCTCTACAGTTCCAAATTAACCAACTCATGGCTGAGGGTGGGGCATGGTTTGGCTCGCCTCCTCAACCTTTGTCAAGTTCCAGTTGTAGAAATTCACTGTCCTTGTCGTCCCTGATTGCTTTCCTTGATCTCCACTGTCTTCCCATTCCAGCTTGTGAATTCTTTTTCTTGCATTGTTGCCAACTTCCTGTTCTATGCTTTGTTGTTGTCCTTCCCACTGTGATCTTCCTCGCTTGAGGGAGAGAGAGTGGTTCCATCCCAGAATTAATTGCCTTTCTTCGTCTTGGTGTATCTGAACAATTGTTGGTGGTCTTATGTGGGTAGTGGGAATGTAGTCCTCATCATCCGGAAATTGTACATAGTATCCCAGCTCCCCCAAGGTATTGTTATTCATGAGTGTGATATTAGTTGTTGGTGACCCCTGAGTTTGACAAGCAGCCTTGACTTTCAGAATAACTTCATGAGAGAGATTAGCTACATCAATTTTTCCAAATGTTGGACTTGGGTAGTCCAAAATAATTTGGGCCTCCTTGAGGCCAGTGAATTCTTTGGCAATGTGGAGGTCTTCTAGTCTCTTGGGCCCCAGCCCTGCTCTCATTTGTTTAGTGATTAAGTCTGTTTGTGTGACATATGAAGGGGTAGTATCAGTACCTGTGGGAACCTTTGGGCCCATTGGCAGTTGTGGTTGGGTCAGGTGGCCCTTAACACTTTGTTGCTCCCTTTGGGCTTGGCTGTTGCTGGGTATACCTTTGTTCCCCTCCTGTTGTATATACACCTCTTCTTCTGTCGTATCAACTAGGGCCCCCTCTGGTACACCTGTATTTTTGTCTGCCAAATCCACTGCTGTCTCCCAATTTTTCTCCCCCGTATCAGCATCAGAGGTGGTTGTGGTTAGCTGCTTTTCTGTTGGCTGCAGGTGTTGTCCCCCATTATCCTTCTGCTGTTGTGACAACGTATCCTCTGCAATAGTAGTGGTCCCAGTATTATTGGCAGCTTTAGCCACGTCAGCATCTTCTTCCTCAGCCATCTGTGACCTTTGGCCTTCCTCCATTGTCATCTTCTTCCTGTTATTCCATAAACCTTTTTCCTACATGAGAGAGGAGATTGGTTTTGCTGGGGGAACCCCCAATTTGGCGCTGTACTTAGGGATCCCCGGATTAAAGGGAGCCATAACCTTATTTTCTTTGCATGATCTCTGTTCATGACCCACAATCCCACAATTAAAACATAGAGCTTGTAACTTTTCATATCTGAATAGTATCCATAACTTGGGAAGGCTTTTTCTAGGGACCCAACATCCAGTAGGTAATGGTTCCTGGATATTAACCAACACACGAATTCTGATAAAGGTCCTCAGAAGGTTGCCCTCTGCACAAGGGTTTTCCACTTCCATGACTTCCCCCACTTTGCTCATTATTCTAGCTGCATTTCCTGTGCTCATCATATCCAGAGGTAGCCCGTGGATCTGAATCCAGAAAGAAGTTCTGCTAAAATCAATTTCATAGACAGATGCCTCTGGTACCCAACATTGTAGACTTAATAGGTGACCCATTACATACCATGGGCCTCTATTCAGAACATCATTCATCTCCTTCGTATTCTCAAATGTGAAGAGGAATAAATTCACTCCCATGTCTGTAATCTGTAGTTGTTTGGGATCACCCCAAGCTTTAGTTAAGATGCTCCTGACAACTCCTTTGTTTAGGGGTTTGTTTGAGAGAATTTTTCCAGCTAGAGATCTTTTTGCTAGCTGTAAACTGGTAACTTCATCTGCTTCAAGTTCCACTGTAATCTCTGCATTGGTAATATCCCCCTCATTGCATAGGGGTAGCTATCTTCTATCCATAACACCAGGAAATAAATGACAGGCAGTAGTAATAGAAAACTTAGTAGCCTACGATCTAGGGAGAGATGAGATAAAGGGTTAAGGCTAAGGGATAAACATGAAGGTAGGAGGGTTATGGAAATAAAGGGTTGGGTGTGTAGGGGTTGGTTTGTTGGTTAAGGTTTGTGGATTAGTTGGGTTGGTGAGGTTTAGGGCGGAAGCGGTTGGGTCAAAGGGCTGAGTGGGTGGGACGTAGGGGTTAGAGGGAGAGGTTAAGACTTAGAACGACAAACTAAGGGATCCCCGGTGGAGATAGGAGCTCTGGCTATTCCAGAGAGAGAGCTCTGGCTATTCCAGAGAGAAACCCTGGGATTTCATGTTAAATGTGATATTTGTCTAGCTCGGCCCAAAATAGGATCACAAGAAAAATAAAGGTAGTTTACACCTATTACTTTTCGTCCAAAAAAAAACCGATTACTTTAAAGGAGGAAAAAAAAACTGGACAAAGCGAGCGCTGATCCGCACATGCCCTACAAAACAAAATCGGATCGTTAAAATTTATCTATCGACGTTCGTAATTTTCCACGTAATAATCCACGGATCATGAATGTGAGCCGTCGATTAGTCCGAATCCAACGAGGGAGATCAAAATTCAAAACTCAGAAGCCTCCTCTTCCTCCCGCTCCAATAAATACCCCGATCACCTTCTTCTTTTCCCATTCGAATTCAAATCAAAACCCTAAATCCCCAATTTCACAGATTTTCTCGGAAAAATGTCTGGTCGCGGGAAAGGTGGTAAGGGACTTGGCAAGGGAGGCGCAAAGAGGCACAGGAAGGTGCTGCGCGATAATATCCAAGGCATCACGAAGCCTGCGATTCGGAGATTGGCGAGGAGAGGTGGCGTGAAGAGGATCAGCGGTTTGATCTATGAGGAGACCAGGGGAGTGCTGAAGATCTTTCTGGAGAACGTGATTCGTGATGCGGTGACGTACACAGAGCACGCGAGGAGGAAGACGGTGACCGCCATGGATGTGGTTTATGCTCTCAAGAGGCAGGGAAGGACCCTCTATGGCTTCGGTGGTTGAAGAAGCACTTGTTTACTTTTGAACCGTGTTATTGGACTATGCAGTTGTTAGGTACATTTTGTAACGTGTAAATTTAAATCGGAATGAAGCATATCCAATGCTACACAGGCTTAAAGTTAAATAGAAATCAAATGAATGATTAGTGTTTTCTGGTAAACGATGGTGCATTTTTTTTTCGTATGTCTTTCTGTTTGTTTTTCTCCTTTTCATTGTGCTATGATAATATTTGACGTTGAATTAGCTTAGAATTAGTCTACCAAACAAATGCTCCATTTAAAACTGATACCTTATTGTGGCTTGTTGACATGAACATGATGAACAGTGTGGCCTCTTTGGAATTGGAGTTTCGCTTTAATCCCAAAAATTTACAGTCACTTAATGACATTCTATTTTTTTTCCCTTTTGCATTGATTTGTCCAACTGCTGGGAATGCGTATATTTTATTATAAAAGAATTTAGGTAAAATAAAAATATACATTGAAAGATAGAAATATGAGTTTACTATATACATTGTGAGTGTAAAAGTTTTACATAGATATCCAATAATGTGTTGTCATTTTATTTATTGAATTTAATAACACATGATGTGTCACAATAATTAAATGATGTGGTTGCATATCATTAGATATATATGTAAAATTTCTTTACACTGACAGTGTATTTCAATAAAATCCATAATTTATTTTCATTACTGTTAGTTCTTTTTATTTTTGTTAAGGAAAGGAAATGAATTGAGTTTTGCCGAAAAAATATTGAAATTCGTGTAGATTATACTCCCTTTGTATCCTTTATGCACTGTTTGGTGGTTTAATCGAAGGAAGGGGAGGGAATGAAAAATAACCCCTTACATGTTTGGTTCACAAGGGGACGAAAAATAAAGCTAATTTATTTATACTCTTTATTTTTTGTAACACATAATTGTATTAATATAAGTATATGAGTATTTAAGCTATTTTAATTATTTAATTTAAGCTCTTCCTCTCCTCCAAATCCCCCATTATTGGAGGAGATCAAAAATAGTCTTTCGAGGAATTTTGGCCCCTCCCCACACCTCCTAAAAATTCAATAAAATATAAAAACTCATTTAAAATTCCTCACATCCCCTTCAAATTTGTTAGAGAGTGGAATGTGAAGAAAGAAAGTAGGGAGAGATAGATAGGCGAAAAACTTACCTATCACTCGCATTTGGTTTGTATAGATGTATGGGTGAGAGAAATAAAAACGTGGGTCCCACTATTTTTCACACTCCACCCATGTCAAAGAAGAAAGTGTGGTGAGACGGAGCTAACATGGATATTACCATTTAAAACAATGAATATTATACTATTATGCATAGTATATAGGGGCATAAATGTCTATTAATAAAAACTTTTTCCTTTGAATTTTACATTTCTTTCTTTTCACTTTCTCTTATGACAAACAACTTATAAATTTATTCTATTTCTCACTATTTTCTCTCTTCCCTATTTCTCTATTTACACCAAACACAGTGTTAAAATTCTCTTATGAATTTTGTTTTGAATTTTATTTTGGTCAATTTTTAATATTTTTTACCAAATTTTTAAACTATACTATTTACTAGTTCTTCTTATCTTTACCTTTCATAATTAATGAACCTTTGTAGTTTTCAAGAGTTAATTAATGTGAGTAATTGAGTAAAGTTTAATTTTAAACAGGGCTAAATTTAATAGTCAAAGGAGACTTTAAAAAATTAATACATTAAAATATGTTTTTTTAATATACGTGTTTGGATCTAGAGAGGATGTTATAAAAGGATCCAATGAAGTACTTTTTAGATAATGAGTTGGGTTTAAAATTGCATTATAATAACTATATAATAATACAGAATTTCTGCCTTTTGTTTATACATGTTTAGTTTTAAAATTAGCAAAATAAAAAATAATATATAATTTTTATGACAAATATGTATTAATAAATTAATAAAAAAATTATACTACTTTCAGTCCTATTTATAAGAGACACATTTACTTGGTCCTAAATATAAGAACGATTTTTCTAACCTGTGCAACATTGCACATTCATTGTACATGATAATAAATTAAAAGTGGAAAACTTTTATTAGAAAATGTAGTAACATTTAATATTATCAATGTATTGAATGTTGTAATAGTTGCATTTTCCAATAAAACCTTTCTACTTTGGGATTTATTATCCAGTCCAATGTTGCATTGGTTAGAAAAATCGATATAAGAACATTGTTATATTTTGAATTGTATTTCCTTTTATACCATTACTTTATTGTCCACTACTCGTCTATTAGAGCATAAGTTATTACTTTAATGATAGTTTTAATTAGGAGTGATTTTGCTACTATTTTAATTATTTAATATTAATGATAATTTTGGAATCTATTATATATATTAATGAGTCGCAAGCTCACATGCTACCATGTTATTCATACTATTGCCACATGCCTTTATTTTTGCCACATCAAGAATAGTGTGATGTGTCATGCCTCTCCTTGCAATTCATTCATTCTAGACCATCCAAAATCTTCAAATGCACACACCAACACCTCTTCCCACATTCATAACAAACAATAATAAATTAATATGTTACAAAATAGTTACATAATGTAATATTCCAAAAGACACTTATCATATTACAAATTCTTTTCTTATTATATATTTTTTTTCATATTATCGCTATTATTTCTACACTATAGACATTAAATTTAATTTAATATATTTAATCTTATTCACCTATCATAGCATAACTAAAAATTTAATATAAAATTCTTAATTCACTTATATTTTAATATAAACCTACTTATATAATATCTTCTACAACAAACTTTCTATTTTCGTACTCTTATAAAAAAAATTATTTCACAAGAACTCAAAAAATAAAACCATCTATTCTTTAAATTTCTATTATATTTATACTTTGATTAAGATAAAACAAAATTAGAAGATTATATTATAATTATATAATAATTAAATAAAAATCATTTCAAATATCATATGAATTGTGTAAAAATAAAAAAGAAGTTCAAATCATGATTTATAAATTTAATAAACTATATTATATATATATATACATATATATATATTAAAACTAAGACACGAATTCTGATATCGCCACATCAAATTGTCACCTTACACAAAATTTTCCAACTTAGCATATTTGCTAGAGTTGTCAAATTTCTCTCATTTCATTGTTTTCTAATCCATTTACTCTCATTAGTCATTTACTTAATCTAATTAAACGTTTTATATCCCAAAACTCAAAAGTCACGACTCAGTAATTTAGTTATGAAAAAACTTTATTGGCGAAATTGTGTAGACAATTAAAATGCAGAAACGTTACACTTTCTGTTTTAAAACATGGTTTAAGGGTTGAATACACAGTTACACTCACAAGACAATAGACCATTACAATTCTTAGAAGGGATGTGTTTATGATTGCAATTTGTAAGCAATTGCTAGAAGCCCCTGGAAATAAAATCAAAGAGATTTAGGGAGTCACGTTATTTTTAGGGTCTATAGTTTCCATTATTTTTATAAATCAAATTATACAAAATATTAGTACCCAATAAAATAAGAAGTCAAATGTAACTTAAGCTACCATTTACGATTGGTATATATATATATGACCAAATGACAACTCCACAAAAAATACCAAAATAACATGAAAAAATTTAATATTAGCTATTTGACCATATTTTCTAATTATTTAAATCCATTTTTTAATTATATTACTTATTGAGTCGGATCATTTCACAAGACTATGTTGGAAAAATAAATGGAAGGAATATAGATAAACAATAATATTGAATATTTCATGTTCACATTTTTTAACTCAATTTTTCCTTGCATTTTCTTTTTTAGATTAAGTTTTATCTCCCTTTTAATTGTGTGTCTTATGGAAGCGATTTTTAATTGGGCTTTCTATTATTACACAACGCAACAAACCTAAGAAACAAAGGGAACTTGATATTTGTATCTAATGTTGTGAACCTACATTAAAGAATGAATAAGCATGGAGTATTTTCTATAATTTATCAAAATTATGCGGTGAATATTAATATTATATTATTTTTTCTTTTCTTTTGGTTGTTTTATTTTGATAAAAAATATTTTTCCCTAAACCGTTTTAACTTCACCTATACAGTACTAAGATTAATTAAAATTAAACCAATAAAATAAAACAAAAATGTAGAGTTATGTCTATAAACTAACATTTGAGTAGTACTGCCACTTAACACAATTGTTAACAAAGATTATTTGCATAATATAAAGTTTTATGCGAGTTACTCTTATTTTTTTTTTTTGGTGATGGAAGGAAAAAACAAAGGAGGAAAAACGAAAAACAAATAGAAAAACTAAGATCTAACAAAAGTAGTCCCAAGGGAGTCAGCCAACAAGCAATCCCTTAATTCCACTGGAGGGTCGTGAAGCAGGGAGTTACTCTTATTTGCTTCTATATGATAAATTAAAATAATTTATTTTACTTTTTACAATAACTCATAATACCAAAAAAAAACCTAATGAAGGTAAAAAAATAAAGGATCCATAAATTGCAAAAAGTGAAATAACAAAAAAGAAAGAAAGAATAATAAAAAGTAAAAATAACTTTGTAAAATTTAATGGCTATGAAATGAAATTCAATTCCACGAGTATATTTATAATTTCTCATTCAAAGTTAAAGGAGAAACGAATCCAACCAAATACAAGTTATGTGCGAAAATAGTGTATATAAGGGGGAAAAACATAACCACATGATGGTGGCATCAAAATCCACAATATTCATTGAATGCTATTTACATAAATGTTCTTTTTCCATGGACTTTAACATCAAAAATTCAAATTTTCTTTAAAATAATTGTAATTTTTTGTTACATTTTATCTTTGAATATTAATTATATTATTTTATACTTATAACACTCAATAATAAGTTTTAATCTAATAAAATAAAACAAGAAAATATTCTTCTACCGCGCAAAGCATGTGTAAATCTAGTAAATTTAAAATGATGATATTATTAATTATAAATAATTGGTTTTAAGGCATTTGCTTGATCTTGATGATTTAGTGCTATGTTTTTTTATACCAACATTCAGTGAATCAAATTGCTACTGTTTCCATGCAGCCTGGAGGTGTAACTGATCATGTGTGTTCTTTATCAAGCTATTTGCAATCTTTTAGAAGAATTAATCATATCATCATTAATATCCTTAATGGGAGTCAAGTTAGAACTTCTCTTTGTGGTCCAATCTTTTTCTCCAATGACTTATATCTCATTGATGTGCTCTATGTTCCATCCTTCAATTTCAATTTGATTTCCATCTCAAGGTTGACAAATGGCTTAGCATGCAAATTTGGATTTCCTAACTCTACATGTCAAATTCAAGATCTCAAAGCTTGAGGGTGATTTGTGCAGCTGAAATTTGAGCAGGTTTATATGTTCTAAGTGATCCAATGCAATCAAGAATAGCTTCCAGATTTTCTTCCGATTTCAAATCGTTTTTGTAACTAATTTTTGTAGTTATGATAATAATTTGTGGCACAAGAGGCTTGGCCACCCCTCTCACGCTAATCCCTTTATCAATTGTAAAAGAATAATTAATGAATCCTTATAATGCTTGTCATTTGGCAAAACAGAAGAAGCTTCATTTCCCTTTAAGTGTCTCAAGATCATTTTATGTTTTTTATTTGATTCATATTGACATATGGAGTCCTATATCTACTCCTTCTATATTTGGTCATAAATATTTTTTTTACCACAGTGGATGATAAGTCAAGCTTTACTTCGATTTATTTTATGAAACAAATTACAAGCTCATTTTCTTGTTCGGTCTTTTGTAGAATTGGTTGCCACTTAATTCAAGGCTCAAGTGAAGTGTGTAAGGTCAAATAATGGGCTTGAGTTTAATCTTACTTCTTTCTATGCTTCTAAAGGGATAGTTCATCAAACAACCTATGTTGAAACCCCTAAGCAGGATGGTATAGTTAAGCCAAAGCATTAACACATTTTGGAAGTGGCCAGAGTTCTCATGCTTCAGTCTAGTATGCCAAAAAACTTTTGGACTCATGGAGTGCTCATGTTGTGTGTTTGATAAACAGACAACCTACTAGATTCCTCTCTAATTACTCAATTTATCAAATATTGTATGATGTTACAACTGATATTTCTTATGTGAAAGTGTTTGGGTATGCTTTCACTTTGGTTGTAGGTAGAAAGAAATTGGATTCAAGGTCTAGGTCCTTTATATTTATGGGTTACAAAACTCATACAAATGGGTATCACCTATATGACATCAAGACAAGATAGGTTTTTATTTCTAGAAACACATCTTTCTATGAGCACATTTTCCCTCCTCTCAACTTTCTAACCCGCCATCATCCACCAATACAAACTTTTGTTCAACTACTCTATACACTTATACCAGATTCCACATCATTACCAAAACTTGAACCTACGTCAGAAACACCTATTAAACCACCAACAACATCACCACAACCTCTTAGACACTCAAATAGAATCAAAAGAACATCTTCCTATCGTCAAGACTACCATTGCTCCCTTTTACATAATCTACATCAACCATCAAATATCCTCTGGCCTTAGTTTTATCCTATGATAGTCTGTCATCACCATATAAAAAAAATTCTTTAGCTATATCTTCTCACATTGGACCTTCTACTCATCATGAGGCTATGATTGATCCAAATTAGAAAGCTGCTATTCAATTTGAATTGGATGCTTTGGAAACAAACAAAACTTGGGAGAGCTTACCCTTCTCCTTCCTGGTAAGAAGATAGTTGGTTGTAAATGGGTATTCAAAATTAAACATCATGTTGATGGATCAATAGAGGGATATATATAAAGCTAGATTAGTATCCAAGGGCTACACTCAAATTGCTAGAATTGACTACATGGAATTTTTTAGTCCAGTGGAGAAACTAACTACTTCGAGTTCTAATTTCTCTTGCAATTTCACACAAGTGGTATCTTCATCAACTTGATGTAAATACTACATTTTTGCATGGTGATTTGAAGGAAGAGGTGTGCATGGTTGCTTCACCTGGCCTCATTGTTTCTTATTCTAATCTTGTCTGCAATTTGAAGAAATCCCTCTATGGATATTGAAGCAAGCTAACAGACAATGGAATGAGAAACTCACTATTACTTTGCTTGCTTCTGGTTATATTCAATCTAAGGTTGATCATTCTCTATTCATCAAATCTCAGTCTTCTTCTTTTATTGCAATTCTTGTGTATGTTGATGACTTGGTAGTTGTAGGAAATGATTTGGATGAAATTTCTAGTGTCAAACAAATCTTTCAACACAAATTCAGTATTAAGGACCTTGGGAATTTAATATTTTCCATGGTTTGGAGATTGCAAGATCAAATGAAGGGATTGTTTTACACCAAAGAAAATGTGTAATTGATCTTCTTTCTAATACAAGTTTACTTGCCTCAAAACATGTTAGCACACGTATGGAGTCTTTCCTCAGATTACACAGAACTCTTGGAACTCCTCTACATGATGCCACTTCCTATCGAAGATTTGTTGGAAAATTATTGTATCTTACAAGTATTAGACCATATATTTCCTTTGTTGTAAGTCTGTTGAGCTAATTTCTTGATTGTCCTACTGACATTCATCATTAGGATGCAACTCGTGTCCTCAAGCACATCAAATCTGTTAATGTATGCACTAGAGACTTATATGTTTTATTTTGAACAATCATCACTTGTATCATATTATTCTTATAAAGGCAATTCATTTTATTAATTCTTTTAGAATATAATAAATGTCTTTAGAATAGTAATCTTAAACTTCATAAGAAATCAAGTAGATGAATTGATCATGAGATCTTATGAAGAACTATTCTTAAAATAGTCCCTGTTCAAGCATTATCTTAGGACAAATAGATGCATTTAGACTAGTATGTGAATTCGTTGAGGATCGCATCTCACGGATCATGGATATGAGATATCATGTGCTCACATAAGTACATATTAATAGTAATGTTGTACTGGACTGACCCACCTTAAGAACGTTGCATGGTTTGTTACATAAGTGTCATGAACGTTTCTTATATTGATAAATATTATATGAAGTCCTTTGACCTGAAATCACTACCATTTCTACATAAGGAATTATATGTTTTAAATATCATCAAACGTTTCCTATAACAAGGTGATCATAAAGTTGGTTTTTGGACATATAATAAATTATGTGGTGGAATATGAGTGACCTAGATGGGATTTGTCCCTCCTATGTAACAGGAGTTATATCTGTAGGCCTCTTGATAAAGTTAGATTACAAAATGTATGGCCATGCTCAGGAGGATAAACATGAGAAGTTTATTTTCTGTATAGTCTACTTGGGTATCAAGAAAAACATAAATTGAACTATACAAGGATGATACATTCCATGCCCTTGTGCTCAATTAGATATTTGGACAAAGGGACAAATCATATAAAGTATTATCATAAGATAGGATACGTGAAATTGCTGACATTCTCAATATTTGGGTATTAGTGATGTATTGCTAGATACCACTCGCTATTTATGATATTAAATATAAAAGAGTTTTATTTTAAATATCATAACTAGATATTAAGAGAGTCTATTGGGTCACACACATACAACAAGCCACTAGGAAAGTTAGTAATTCTAATCTGATTAGAATTATAACATAATGGGTCAGACCCGTATGTGATAGGGTTAATTGAGTGACGGTAAAACATTAGCCACCACTCTATAAATATTGCATGAGATGCATTACCCTAGACATACGAGCAGTCGCTTTTACTCTCTAAACGCTACTAGCAGAGGTGAGGAGGGTTTCCTAGTTCGGTTGTTGGCTTGGACACCTCTAGAGACGTGGCTGTTATTGACTCGTTTGCAATTCGGAAAAGGTATATCGTACTGTTTCCTTTTCTTTACGCCTTAATTCGTGTGTTTCACATTAACGATCATAACAAGGGGGAATCCAATTATTCCGCTGTACCTGATCATATGCTTGATTCCCTTCAAAATCTTCTCTTGCTCTTATTTTTTCGTGTTGCATCCAACTCTTCAAGTTGACTGGTTTTAGTGACTTTGACGAGGGTACTTGTCCAGATACTCGTAGATCAATGGGTGGCTTCTATTTTTTCTTGGGGATTGCTCATGTCTTTTGGAAAAGTAAAAACATCAAGTGGTGGCTAGATCTTCTTTTGAAGCAAAATATAGGGCTCTTGCTCAAGCAACTTGTGAGGTACAATGGTTGGTTTATCTTCTGCAGGATCTTCAGTTTCCCACTTCTACTCCAATTGTTCTCTATTGAGACAATCATTCAGCTATTCATATAGCTAGCAATCTAATCTTCCATGGAAAAAAAAAAACATATTGAGTTGGATTGTCATGTTAGGGAAAGGTTCATTCTGGTTTTCTTCATTTGATGTCAGGCTCTTCTGTTTCTCAGGTGGCCGATGTTCTGGCCAAACCTCTACCTTCTGGTCCATGTCAATTCATGATTTCCAAGCTTGGAATGTATGACATCCACATTTAAATTTGAAGGGGTGTTGAAGTTATTAATTATTTAGCTTAGCTAAACTTCCATTATGCTTCTGTTATTGTTAGTTATATTTCTGTTAGCCTTCCTTTTTTAGTCTTCTATTAGTTAGACAGTTGTAATAGTTAGTTATTAGCCTTTTTTTCTTTCAATTGAGGAATGTGCTTGTATATAAGACTTCTCTTTATCATTTTTCAGTTAACCAGTTCACATTCCAGAATTTGTATTATCTTTATTCTTATTATTTTGTGTGACAATGAGTGATTTTTGTAAACTTTCATATTAATTGAGATGGAAATACCATAATAATGAGATAACCTATAGTATTTTATTATGCCTAAAATGACTTATGCTAAAATTTAGAACATTGACTCTCTCTTTTACTTTAAAGTTTGTGTTTCTATATTAATTTTTTACTAATTTTATGTGTTGTGTGTATTATAGTCATCTCATGTCATATAATTTTAAAAATTTGCCGCATCCCCATGTCAGTGTTGTATCATATGTGTCCTATTTCACATCCATGGAACATAGTAGATGACAACCAAAAAGACTATGATCAACAGGTCTAATTAATGTCTCTGGCATGTTTTCTACTATCATGTTGAAGTCATGCTCATACAAACTGGACAAATTAGACTATATAAGTTAGACATTTTGACTACAAGGCTCACACAAGGTTATTCAAACTGGAAAACCATATGTGTAAAAATCAATCTGACTTTTCACTCAGAGATGCCAATTACATAATTTTTCATTATTTTCCTGTGAGTCTTATTCTATTTAAATACCCACCACAAGTTAAATTCAACCCCCTTGTATGTGATCCCTCTGAATCAGGATATTTCTCACCAGAAACAATAGAGACATTGTTTATGGAAACAAGCTTATCAATGTCTATAACAAACTAACAAATGCAATTCATTGATCTTTTGACACACTCATATTCACGCTCAGAATTCAAATTACTGTACTTGATAATTTCAATAAGTGCTTAGGGCGTTCGGGTGGTTGTGAATTTTCAGTTTTTGATTTTTAAAAATTTTTAATCAAGTTTTTACAACTCAAAATCAAAAATTGAAAACATATTTTCGTGGTTTTCAAAAACCACAAAAAAAATGGTTTTCAATTTTTTTGTTTTGAGTTGTAAAATTGAAAATTTTAAAAAAGTAAAAACTAAAAACTCACAACCACCCCGAACGGCCTTTAGTTTTTAGAAATGCTAGTAACATACTCTCACACACTCTTTTCAACACCCTCCATTTGGTTAAAATTCACATGGGTCCCACCAAATTATGTGGGTTCCACTACCAATGTGATGAGACACATGTGATTTTTAATCAATTATAAGGAGTGTATTGGTAAGAGTGTGTGTTGCTAGCACTTTTTTAGTTTTTTTTATAATCAAAATAAAATAAGCTAAATATTTATAAAAATTTAAGAATAAATGACTTTTTTTTTCTAAAAATAATCAAAACAAACATTATCGGTTGCTTGCACTTACTTTATTGAGTGTAACTGTGATGATCAAGTCCATCACGTTTTCTATGGGTCTTTTGATTCATTTCGGCGAATGTCTTCTCTTATATTGGTATATATGTGGAAAATGCATGATAATTTCCTGGAACTGTCAAACGGGTCTTTCTTCCATTGCAAGACACAGAAGAAATCAAGGAACGTTGAGAATTTCTGGTAATAGTGCAACGTGCTGACAGCTTGCAGACACACCTATTGGTCAATCTATATTTTCTTGGGTTGCAATTTCGTTACCAAATACACTTTTTTATATAGACCTCATTACTTTTTTAAGTTAATCAACAATATTATCAAATAATTTTAATACACAATTACACACTGAAATATTTATATTACTTTAGTTCAAATTATTTAATTAATAAACTTCGCTGACTGGACCCATTTCAGAGGATTACATAAAACATTGTCTGACTTTTCTTTGTTTTCAATTTTGGCCCTTGAGAGGGGGCACAATTTTTAGGTTAAGAAATTTTAGGAATTTCCTTAAAAATTAAAATAGAATAAAACAAAAGGTTCAGTGTGTCTAATTGGAAATCACTGTCCTCTGTTAGTTAATCATTCAATGGCTTCCAACAAAGGCATACATGATTTTCTTCATGAGCCATAACCCTGTTCACTAGTAAAATAAAATTATAGCTACAAAGATTGTGTGTGAACACATATGTTTGTGGCTCTTTTGTGTCAAAAGCATTTCTCATCTCAAAAACAATGTCCAAAAGAAAAGTCCCTTCAAGTCACAACCGTGCAGTTCTAAGGCCCATAAAACCGCGTGGTGGTGACTAAGACTGGCACATTCAGGTCCAACTCCAGCTTGGCATTGACCTAGAATTTTGATTTTTCTTTTTTTTTTTCTTGGCTGATGATTCTTTGACCTGGTGGGATTCATTTAACTGGTAGGACTTTAATTAACTTATAAAATGTTAACTTGGAAAGAAAAAACATACTCTTGCAGGCCATTAATTGTCATTATTAGACTTGAACAAAAGGTGTTTGGTAAAAAGGTATGAATGCAATAACATATAGCAAGAAAAGAATAGTACATGAAATGAAAGATGCATAGATCATCTCCCTTTTTTTAATTTTTGGGTACAAAAAGAGATGGTATTGAATAGCCTTAGCTTCTGCAAATGAAGAAAACACCAGACCCCAGTTTGCATCAGTCTAACCAAAGAAAAAAGAACTCTAGTCTCCAAGATAGTGGTGCTGGTGCAGGTAAAGGAAATGGCACACAGAAGCAGAATCATATGAATCAAAGTTCCATGACATATTTCAAGAAGATATTTGCAAGCCTTTTTACTTTGTTTCTCCCTGGGAAAGGAAAAACAGTCTCAGAAGCTGCTCAAGTTGATGACAGAAAGAATGCACACAAAGTCAGAGGTGTATCATGTAAGTCAGATGAATTTATTATGTTTTATTTTACCATTTGATGAGGTGAACTGATTTAATTGTGATTGTTTGTTTTTGGTCAACCCTTTATGTATTGAGAATTTGAGATTGTGGAACACTGTTTTGGAGTCACTTAAATGAGGGAATGATAAATGTTTTTGCTGTATTAATCTTAGTGCACAGTCATGGGTTTCCTAAGACTTTTTTTTTGGGAATTTGCAGCTTCAACAGATATATCATCTGATAGTTCTAAGAGTTCATCAAAAGGGAAGTTTTCTCAATCCTCCACAACATCTAGCACATCAAATACTAAGCTTGGAACAGGAAACTTTTCCTTTGAGGAAATTTACAAGGCAACGGCAAAATTCTCTCCAGATAATAAGATTGGGGAAGGTGGGTTTGGAACAGTATATAAGGGAAAACTAAATGATGGAACCCTTGTGGCTGTAAAACGTGCCAAGAAGGTATGGCATAAAATTCATCTTTTGACTATTTCCCATATCTAGAACTTGTTCACTTGTGATTGAAGTTGATGAGAGAGGAGCCTATTCATCATATATGATTTTTTTTTTAGTTTTATTAGTTTTGAATCTTTTGATCAATGAATCTGATATAGCGAAGTTTCTTGACAGGATCAAGATGTACAAAACAAGCAGTTAGCTGAGTTCAAGAATGAAATAAACACCTTGTCAAAAATTGAGCATCGGAATCTTGTGAGGTGGTATGGATATTTGGAGCATGGTGATGAAAAGATTATTGTTGTTGAATATGTTAATAATGGAACTCTTCGGGAACATCTAGATGGTAAGTCCAGGGACTGACACTCATCAATCACATAAAAAAATTGAAATTACCAAATTTTATACACAGCAGAAGGAAATTTATGATCATAACTTGGTATCTTTTAATTTTAGATACAATAACCATTCATACTTAATGAATCCTCAAGTTCCAAATCTAGACCTGTGCAGTGTATATATTGGTCTATAATGCAGTAATGAATTGCATTAGCTTTATAATCAGTTGTTATTTATAGCTTATAGTGATATAGAAGTTGTCAATTATTAATGCAGGTATGCGGGGAAATGGACTAGAACTTGGTGAGCGTCTAGACATAGCAATTGATGTAGCTCATGCTGTTACATACCTTCATATGTACACAGGTATGTCACAACAAATTTTAGTTCCTTAATTATTGTACTGTATCTACCTATAGTCAGGGCATGCTATTTGGAAGTTCTTATCAAGTATTCTTACAACTACTCTTGTTTTGTTTTATTGACAGATCATCCAATTATTCATAGAGACATCAAAGCATCAAATATCTTAATCGCTGACAATCTAAAGGCCAAAGTGGCAGACTTTGGTTTTGCCCGGTTGGCTGCAGAAGACCCATCTGCAACTCATGTTTCAACAAATATTAAAGGAACAGCTGGTTACTTGGATCCTGATTACATGAGAACACACCATCTCTCTGAAAAGAGTGATGTTTATTCCTTTGGTGTGTTGCTTGTTGAAATGATGACAGGAAGACATCCAGTTGAACCAAAGAGACCTCTCAGTGAGAGAGTTACAATTAAGTGGGTAAGTGTGTCAAATCTCCTAAATGTTTACTTTATAATTAAGCACATACATCACTGTAGAGTAAGTTGTGATTGGTTTAGTTATATCCCGGCCAAAATTTAGAAAAACATAAAGTGAATTTTGTGCAGCATCTAAGTATTCTAAGCATGCATTTTGTGGTTAGTTGATTATTCAAGAAAAGGATATCAGAGGTTCTGATTGACATTTAGTCTTTCATGTTTTGAAAGATGTAGTAAGTAGCTAAACTGTCCCGGGAGGATTTTTGAACTATTAAAAGCTTTTTCACTTCTGCTTGTAAGTGTACAATTCCTCAATTTAGTTGTCATAGCTAAACACATCTAAGGCCTTAGTATCTCTGTTCACAGCAATTCCTTAATCAGAGAATAAGGAAATCAGTGATAGCAGGAAGTTGCTAACATTACCTTATCAGTGGACTGATATTTCCATTATAGATGTTTATTTGATAATTCTTCTCATCTGAAAGCTTAAGTCACAAGCTTAGTTCTATAGAATTATTAGTCTCCAGTTCTACATAGGAGACATTCATGACTGGACATATCTTTCAGATTTGGCAATTAAAAAGCATATTGTGGACATTGATAAGATATATAATAGTGAATTTGTGGAAACAAGGAAATGCAGGAAAAACATTTAAAGATTCTTTGCTAAATTTCTAGCAAATAGAAAGAGTCCTAGGTACATTAACCATAATTTTTTTAATAAATAAACTTTAATAGGATAATTCTAATTACCCTAATAATATCAAATTAGTAATATTGACCCAAAAATGAACTCAAAATAACAGCATAAACTTTCTGATAAATTGTGCTTTTCTAGTTTTCTACTATACCACAAGTCTCACAGCTAACTATTTTGAGTGCATCATACAAAATGAGAGAGATAAAAAGATGTAAACTTGTAGGAGATACACTTGACAATGAAAATTGTAGGAGATACACTTCAATGAATAGCTGAATTGATTAGACAGACATAATTTGCATGAGTGCAGGCAATGCAGATGTTGAAACAAGGAGAATTTGTGATTGCCATGGATCCAAGGCTTCGGAGAAGTCCAGCCTCAAACAAGGCAGTACAGAAGGTTCTCAAGCTTGCTTTCCAATGCCTTGCACCTGTGAGAAGATCACGGCCAACCATGAAGAGCTGTGCAGAGGTTCTATGGAGCATCCGAAAAGATTTTAGAGATAAAGTCCATTCTCGTCCTCCACTTGGTTCTCCCCATTCTGCAGATTTTCCTCAAAGGGATACTAGTTCTAGAAAGAATAGGCATAAGTCATATGGTATTGAAAATGACAGCCGCTACAAATTTGTCTCTGCATAATCAAATTCATTTCTGAAATTTGTTCATTGATTGTTCACATATTCAACACATGTCTAATACAGCTCTTGTTTGTATCATGTTCACTACCTGAAACTATAAGTTTCATGAGGTTTTCCCTCTTCAATTTTGATATGCACAAGGTTTTAGATCATTGAGTCAGAAAAGAATGGTTTGGGGACAAACTGGGGTGGGATTGTAATTTGTAAAATAAAGGAAAATGTATACCAGTTTAGTCTTGTGCTTTTGACTATAGCATCCTCTTTGTTGTTGTTAATGCTAGTGTAAACACTGAGGATCTACTTATTGGCTTCAATTGATATGATTGTAATTTTGAAGCAGCTTTGGACTTATGGTTATATCTGTTGTTTGGGACATGGTCTTTAATGAAAATTGTGCAATTAATATGCAGCAATCTGACAAGAAACCAGTGTTTTGGGTAAGAGATCACAGAAAGCAATCACTTTATTTATAACCGAGATTAACATTTTAATTTTAGAGTTACAATCTGTTCAGACTGAATGTAAATTTTGACATACTCAGAATAAAGTGCCAAAGTGGTGAAATAAACATAAAATTATGTATACAGTGTACACTTATATCAGTTAGAAAGCACACACCAAACTGATTGCAGTTGAAGTGGATTATAACTCCGTGTGAACTTTACCTATAAGGTCTAGGTTTGAATCATAGAACAACCACTTTTTGGAGGACTTTGTCTAACTACCATCCTCGATCCGAAGGTTAAATTCACACTAACACCTATGTCGTCCCGATCAAAGATTAAAAAAAAAAGTTAGAAAGGATACCATGTTACGTTATGTTTTGATCATATTCGGGACTAATAAATTCTGTAATATAAATTTTAACAACCAAGAATAACATGTTATATTATTTTGATTTGCGCATTAAATATTATGTAATCTCATTTAAATGGTATTTATTATTTCCCAAAAACATATCACAATTCAATATTATGTATAAATGTACAAAGAAAAGAATAGTCACATTTTAGCGAAAAGAAAATAATAATATTCCTATTTTTCTGCTAAAATAACGTGCAACATGAATATTAAAAGACGTATGCTACACCAACGTTTGTATCCTTGTCCGTGAGGTCCAACCGCTGATATAAAGCAGCAACCTTTTCCCGTTACAACCGCTTGCAATGAAAGCAACCACGTGTCCTCCTTCTGACCGTTCCAAAACTATCTGATCCTACAGTTCTTCCAAATTTTGCCATCCCAATGCCAAATCCAAATCCAACCCACTTTCATGTGACTATTTGCATCGTTCACTCTCACTTCTCTCTTTTTTTGTCAACATCAATAAGAAAGAAGAAAAAAAATTCCCATCTTGTATGATATTTCTATATTTTCTCTTCATAATTCACATACTCCAAACCCCTTTCTTCTTTTTTTGTCCTCTTCATGGGTCTCAGTCTCACTGGAGGCATCATTTAGCATCATATCTCCTGATTCTCTTTTGTGGCCTAGCAACAGCATTTCTTGAAATATCTTCACGTATGCTTCCACACCCAGATTTTCTTTCTACTTATTAATCTCTTCTGTTTTTCCCACTTGCTCATTTTTTCAATTAGATTTAGATAGCATTGATTGAAGTTGGAGGTGGTAGTTTTCTCTTGCTGGGGTGCTTTTTGTTCATGATCATTTTGATTGATACTGGATAAAGTTTCTGTTTTTGTGACAAATTGATTAAGTGGGGTGGTGGAATTTTTTATTTTTATTTTGTGGCAGGAGAAAGATAAGGATTTGGAAATGGCTGCTAAAGTTGAGGCTAATGGTAGCGGTGGTGGTGCTTCTCCAGTTACTGCCAAAGTTCCCGCAGTGGCACATCCATTGGCTGAAAAAGCTGATGAGGTTGCGTCCAATATCAGTTACCATGCTCAGTACAGTCCTCATTTTTCCCCTTTCAAGTTTGAGCTGGAACAAGCTTACTATGCCACTGCAGAGAGTGTTCGTGATCGTCTCGTTCGGGTATGATCTTGGATTTGGGATGCCTATGCCTGTGTTTTAGTTTTGATTTTTAAATAATCATTTGTGATTGCGAATCAATAGTGTTTCCATTCATATAGAAGCGATACTCTTCCTATAGATATATGCATGCATGTGTTTCACTTTCATTGTATTGTTATAGTTGTAATGTAATTGTCACCGGTGATGTTTGTAACTTAATAGCAATTGGGACTACATAAATAAAGTGTAATTAAATTGTATCCCATAAATTAAATAAGAATAAGTTTTTAAAATTTTGTATGCAGCTTGTTCTTTCCTCACTACTGATTTAAGTCCTAGGTTAGTATACTTGTATCATTTGTTTGGATAGGACTAATGCTGTTATTGTGCATTAATGATAATCATTTCAGCAATGGAATGAAACATATCTTCATTTTCACAAAGTTGATCCCAAGCAAACTTACTACTTATCGATGGAGTTCCTTCAAGGTCGGGCTTTGACCAATGCTATTGGAAATCTGAATATTCAAGATGCATATGCTGATGCTTTACGCAAATTCGGACTTGAACTTGAAGAAATATCAGAGCAGGTAATAAAAAATTACTACCTTTATGTGAGATATATTTTTCTCTAGAGCCTTTTGTCATGAAATTAGCCCAATGTAGCATTGAAAATCATTTAATGTCAAATCAAGTTTCAAGGAGACAAGGACTCTCCTGAAAGCACACTAGTCCACTTTATCTTGTGCTAAAATTCTATTTATTATCTTGAACAGGGCAGCAACAGATGAACTCTTCACTAATCCATCATAGAGACTTTGATATCATGCTAAGAACCAACTCACCTAACATCTTAAGCTATTAGTTGGTGGCCCGTGAATGGTTTTGCATGTCTAACACCCAGAATTTATTAATTAGAAGAAAGAAAACATGGTTTATGGGAAAGGATGGTTTGTTTGTGCCTTTTCTTCCACGACATGTGTCAATCAATGTAAGATCATGCAAAAAAACATTTTGCGTTAGAAAGTTTATAAAGAAAAACATATATAGTTAGGTAAATATTCTAGTAAGCATTGAGTTATCTTATGCTGCATTATTGTTTTCAAATTATATAATTGATAGATAAACTGTGAGGGGATTCATCCAAAATATTTTGCATGAATCAAACAATTTCTGTTTCTCTCAGGTTTAATCACCAAGGAATGGTTGTAATAAATTCAACTTTCATTTTTCATAATGAAAGCTTCTCCTGAAGTCCGATATCGCTTCATATCTGTGATTGATTTTGATATCTAGTATATAAAAATTGATTGTTGGACCCTTCAACATGAACCTTTGCAGGAGAAGGATGCAGCACTTGGAAATGGTGGTCTTGGTAGGCTTGCTTCTTGCTTTCTGGATTCCATGGCAACACTTAATTTGCCTGCTTGGGGGTACGGTTTGAGGTATAGATACGGATTATTTAAGCAGATAATTACTAGAGAAGGCCAGGAGGAAGTTGCAGAGGACTGGCTTGAGGTCTGTTTTATCTCATTTCTTTTAAATCTATGGAACTTTATCTTATATTTCATAGGATACTAATGCATAAAATCAATCAGAAATTTAGCCCCTGGGAAGTTGTGAGGCACGACATTTTGTACACAATCAGATTCTTTGGTCATGTTGAGGTTAATCCTAATGGAAGGTAAGTGTAAATATACTGACTTACTTATGAAATCAGTTTTAGGCTTCGTTTGTACTTGACTATCTATGATAGTAAAAGTGAATGTCTTTTTTCTTTTAATCTTAATTCATATGTAAAAACAAGCTTTACTCTATTCAGATACAATGATATAAAAGTACTTACAGTTTTGTGTGTATGCCAGTCGAAAATGGGTTGGAGGAGAAGTTGTGCAAGCACTGGCTTATGATGTGCCAATTCCAGGATACCAAACCAAGAACACCATCAGCCTTCGCCTCTGGGAAGCAAAAGCATGTGCTGAGGATTTTAATTTATTTTTATTTAATGATGGGCAACAAGAATCTGCTTCAGTGCTTCACTCACGAGCTCAACAGGTTGGTCTCAGTGAATTTTGACTACTGTTCAAGAATAACCAGGTTATTGTCAAAGATCCTTTTACAGTTATAACTTATAAGAATGAAGTATATGCTAAGATAAGCTTGTCTTTGCCTTTATAAGATCTTTAGAACAAATCGTGTTGAATTTTTTTATCTTCCCAATCCCCATTATCACCACTCCCTGGTCATTGGTCCCTTTAGTGAAGAGTTAAGCATAAAATTCTGTGGAGCAATTCTATATTAAAATTTGTATTTGTAGATTTGTGCGGTTTTATATCCTGGGGATACGACAGAAGGTGGAAAACTTCTACGGCTGAAGCAGCAGTTCTTTCTCTGTAGTGCATCACTCCAAGTAAGTTAAATCCACCTAATCATTTTAAATGTGTATTTTGTTGTTTGTGCTCCCTCCTAGTAGAAAGTTAGGATTTGAAACTTTTGGCAGTGGTGGAATGTAAATGTTTGTATTATGCTGATTTGGTGTTGTCTTAATTCAACGTCTAGATCACCTTCATTTTAAAGTTTGAGAGATATCACTAATTCACCATCCCCCCTCAGTCAATTGATGTAACAAACAAAATGTTTAGTTTCTATTAGGACTTGCTTAACGATTTCCTTAGCCGACGACCCTTATTTTCTATAATGTAACAAAAAATGTATTTTGGTTTCAATGGCATGGATTTTTTAACCAGATAATCAATTAGGATCATAGTTACATCATTTATTGTAACCAAATACCAACAAGAAATTTAGTTACCTCCTGTTTGACATGCTATTCATACTGTTGCCCACTCCTATCTTGGATCAATTGCAGGACATAATTTCCCGATTCAAAGAGAGGAGACAAGGACCTTGGAACTGGTCTGAGTTCCCGACAAAGGTTGCTGTACAATTGAATGATACTCACCCGACCCTTGCAATACCAGAGTTGATGCGATTACTTATGGATGATGAAGGGCTTGGATGGGATGAAGCATGGGATGTGACAACAAGGTAAGTAAATTGTAGAAATCGTTACATGGATTGGTTATTTTCCATCTCCTCCTTCCATGGCCTGTCAATGTTTTTAGTGTATCATTTTCTTCGTCACTGCTAATGCTAAAATATGATGCTATATCTTAACCAGGACAATTGCTTACACAAATCATACTGTCCTCCCTGAAGCGCTGGAGAAATGGTCTCAATCTGTAATGTGGAAACTGCTTCCTCGCCATATGGAAATCATAGAGGAAATTGACAAGAGAGTAAGTTGCTCATTTGTTTTTCTTTAATAAGCTCCATTAAATACATACTGATATATTTAATGTGAAAATCATAAAATGCTTGCAGTTCACTGCGATGATAAGTAAAACCCGATTGGACCTTGAGAGTGAACTTCCCACCATGCGCATCTTGGACAATAATCCCCAGAAGCCAGTAGTTCGGATGGCAAATTTGTGTGTGGTTTCTTCGCATACAGTAAGTGATGCTCTTACTTGAACTCCAGAGGAGAGTCTCATCCATCTTACCATATTCCTGTCTTTAGTCCAAAGTCACCAAGTGTTCCAATATTGGTTTAGGAAAAATATTAAACCAAATGTTTTTGAACAACTGTAAATCAAATTCCAGCTATAGTGTTACTCGAGCAAGTAGATTTCCTTCCTGTTATGTTATCATCTTGAATATTTCTTCACATTACACGGTTCACATGTTTCTCCAAACTCACCTTGTGCTCCAATATAGTGGTATTGGAATACAGGTTAAACTGAACATTTGAAATGACTGTACATCAGTCTTGTTAAGGTGTCACTCTAGCAAGCTCACTACCTTAGTGTATATTAATCTTGAGACTGTGAAGGTATTTTGGGTCTTGGAAGCGACAAATCCCAGTTAAAAGAATACCATAATGCCCTATCCAAATGTTATTTTTGATACAAAAAGATCATAGAAAAATTGTAATCCAAGAATTAATGATGGTCAATGCAGTTGTCTCAAAATTATTATCTTGTCAAAGATAAGGAATACTGAACAGCCATTTATGGATCTACATGACCATCTTCCGAAAATCTTATACTTTTTATTCCTTTCTCTCTAATTTTTTATTATTAATTTTTTTTCTCTGTAACCCTGTTTTTTTATATTTTTGAAATTGATTTCAATTGAAATTTATTTACTTCTTGGTGACTGCCATCTATTTTTAGGTGAATGGTGTTGCGCAGTTACACAGCGATATATTAAAGTCAGAATTATTTGCAAATTATGTTTCAATATGGCCAACAAAGTTCCAAAATAAAACCAATGGCATTACACCTCGAAGATGGCTCCGTTTTTGCAGTCCCGAACTAAGCAGGATAATCACTAAGTGGTTAAAAACTGATCAATGGGTAACCAATCTTGACTTATTAACAGGTCTTCGACAGGTGAGTAACCAGATTCTTCTTCTCTGCAGTTAACTGATTCCTGTTATTACTTCATTCTCACATTCAATTTCTGGTGTTTTTTTCCCATAGTTTGCTGACAATGAAGATCTACAAGCAGAATGGCTGTCTGCAAAGATGGCTAATAAGCAGCGCTTGGCACAGTACATTCTGCAGGTGACAGGGGAGAGTATTGACCCTGATAGTTTATTTGACATTCAAGTCAAGCGTATCCATGAATACAAGAGGCAGCTACTAAATATTCTTGGTGCAATTTATAGATACAAGAAGTTAAAGGTATGGCCGTGTGAGAAACAGCCCACTGTTTGATACTTTGGTAGAGTACATATATGAAATTATTCCCATTGTTCTATTCAAGGCCTTTTAACCAGTGTTTATAACAAGTCGTGGTTACCTGTATCTGCATCATTGCACTCGAGTAGCTATTTAACTTTTCTTTTTTTTTTGCATGCATTAATATTTAGCAGCTATCCTTAGAGCCTTATGTCTCATACTCCCATACCAATTCATCAATGTCTTCTAGTATAGTATTTCTTCTGCTCTCCTCCAGGAGATACTGCCACTGCCCACTGTTTTTTTTATAAGGTCCCAGCATTATACAAAAGATATGATTTAGACTGAAGATAGTCCTTATAACTAAATTGTAATAGGAGATGAGCCCTGAAGAACGAAAACATACAACTCCGCGCACTGTGATGATTGGAGGAAAGGCATTTGCAACGTACACGAATGCTAAAAGAATAGTCAAGCTGGTCAATGATGTTGGTGCTGTTGTAAACAGTGATCCAGAGGTCAATAGCTACTTGAAGGTAACATTAGTGCATTTGTTTTTAAAAGTTGAAAAATTACTACTTGAAGGTAACACTAGTGCATTTGTTTTTAAAAGTTGAAAAGTTTAGATACTAAGTGCATTCTTCATAAATTATCATACCTATCTGCTTATAATGATGGGAGGTGTGAAATTTGATTGCTAATGGTTCCATTTTAGGCTTTCAAAATTGATCGTGTTCATGCATACCAAATACCAATAGTAAAAGGATTCTAATGTGATACCATATCTCCTGTCAGTTTATTATTCCTTTTTTCTGCAATAGGAAAATTTTCCAGAGCTTCACTTTTCTGTCTAACCATCTGGGGCATTCATATATGTATATTTTCACAATTGATTGCAAAAATGGTTCATGACACTCTTTTTCGTTAGTTTTCTGCAATATGGTAGAAGAGGAATGAGGAAGCATTGGGGTCTGTGGAGTGGAACTGATCACTAGACTTACCATGCTCACATGCATATATGTCTTCATGAACACACAGATAAATTGCGGATCTTGTGGAAGTTTGATGTTATGCTTATTGATGAACAAACTGTAATCTGTTCTTACTTATTCAAACTTCTTTTCAGGTTGTGTTTGTCCCAAATTACAATGTGTCTGTGGCAGAGGTTCTGATTCCAGGGAGTGAGCTATCCCAGCATATTAGCACTGCAGGCATGGAAGCAAGTGGCACAAGCAACATGAAATTTGCTTTGAATGGGTGCCTTATAATAGGTACTTTAGATGGAGCTAATGTAGAAATCAGGGAGGAGATTGGTGAGGAAAATTTCTTCCTCTTTGGTGCAACAGCAGAAGATGTCCCTCGACTGAGGAAGGAAAGAGAGAATGGACTGGTATGCATTACATTCATTCTGAGTACATGTCCACAATTTTTTTTTCCCAAAAATCTGAAATAAGAAAACAAAATAAGCTAATTCAAACATGTACAAAGTTCTTTGACCTTTAAAATTTCAAATTTTTCATAGTAATATTTCTGTTAATGTTACCATTGTTTTGTGATGTATAGTTCAAACCTGATACTCGATTCGAAGAGGCAAAGAAGTATATTAGGAGCGGGGTGTTTGGAAGCTATGACTATAATCCATTGCTTGAGTCTTTAGAAGGAAATTCCGGTTACGGTCGTGGTGATTACTTTCTTGTTGGTCATGACTTCCCAAGCTACATGGATGCTCAGGCAAAAGTAGATGAAGCATATCGGTAAGACTCAATTCTTATGTTTCCTCATGTTAGTTTCCTCTCTAGCTGTTTGTGGTTGACATAAATCTCTCTTTATGCAAAGTAACATAGGTAAGAAAGCATATTACTCTGTTGAAAGGAAAATTTTCAATAGGGGAAGTTTTCTGTAAAGTTGAGTTTGAAAATTTTAACCCATAAAATTGCTATATTTTTTGTTTTGGATGCAGTGATAGGAAAAGGTGGCTAAAAATGTCCATTTTAAGCACTGCTGGGAGTGGGAAGTTCAGCAGTGACAGGACAATTGCTCAGTATGCTAATGAAATTTGGAACATAGAAGAGTGCCGCGTACCATAATTTCAGCTGCATATATCTTGCATTCAAGTCTATGTATAGCACAAAGAGAATGACAAATAAAAAGAATTGAATCAAAAAGTATATAGCTTTCTATTTATTACTATGCCATATCAGGTTTCAGTTGTGTTTATAGTAAGTGCTTCTGGCAGATATAGCTTTCTAAATATGCTTAGCCTTCCGAATTGAGTATTTATTTTCATCTGTGTAATGAACTACTCTGGTTCAGTTCAATAAAATCTTGTCCTAGAAAGTTCAGATGTTGTTATTGATTTCAGCCTAAGGAGAAAATTTTATTGAACTATTTGGGGCTGGGTGTTGTTCTCCATTTGCTTTTTTCTGGTGTTTGATGAATAAATTGTAACCTTCAACTAAAAGCATTTAGTGTTTAAGACTCCACACCTTTCACAAATCGGAATCACAATTCAGCGGCATAGGCAGGTCTGACAGGAGCCACTGCCCCCAAAATTTTTATTATTTACATAAATCTGACATAAAATATTTTATTAACTATTAATTTGGTCCTACCAAAAATTTTGCAAATTTTATCATATTACTTTTTTATAATTCTTTTACTACATATTTTATAATTTTTTAAAAATAATTTTTCCTTGTTTCCTTTTTATATTTTCTTAATATTAAATATTTTTAACTATTTAGAGACGAGAAGGTGACATTTAAAATTAAAAAAATATTTTATTTTATTTAAATGTGACTTTTATAATTGCATGATAAAAAAATATTTTTTTAAAGGAATGGTAAAAACATTTATTTGATTTGATTTGAATTTTACTTTTAGGTTATGTTTGGTAGGTTGGAGAGAAATAGGAAAGAGGTGAGAAATAAGGTGAAGAGAAATATGTGAGAAATAAAGAAGAAATTGGGTTGTTTGATAGAAAAGAAATAGAGATGAAATATGGTGAAAAGAATGATATTTTTGTTTGGTATGAGAAAAATAGAAAAGAAAAAAATTGGATTATAATTTATAAAGACCAAAATGTCCCTAATTAAATATTTTTAATTAGAATTTATAAAAGAATTAAAATATTTAAGTTTATAAATAATATGTAACTAATTTATGAAAAATAAATAGTTATATTTAAAACTAAAAAATTTATAAATTTGATTAACAATATTTGTGAGTATTCTGTTGTTGTTATTAGTTATTAATAATATTTATTATTATTGTAATTGTTCACGAAATCAAGTAATTGAATATTGAATTTTTTAATGTCATAACTCTCAATGATGAGAGAGAATATATCATATTTTTCTACTCCCCCAAACAAGTCGTTAGGGTTAGGGTTAGGATATAAAGATAAAAAAGTGTTTTAGTTTTTAAGAAGTTCATGCAACTTTTAAGTTTACCCTTATTGTAAGTCTTTTTTTTTTTCGATACTCTTATTGTAAGTTAAACTCTATTTAATTTTTCTACATTATCTAACCTAAAATTTATAAATGTTTAATAATTATGAGGGGTATGCAAAGAAAAAATAATAAATATTTCTAAAATTTCATAGTCTTAGAAAAATAAAACAAATAAAATTATCAAAAAAATCCTATAAAAAGACTAAAGGGAGATTTTTTTCGGTCCCAATAAAAAAATCCCGGCTACGCCCCTTGAGACATTATATATGTATTATTTAACCTGTACATTTCACTATATGTTGTGCATGGCAAAATATTTTTATGATTAAAATTAAAATTAATAGAAAAAATATTCAAGGAATTATTTTTTTTTAAATTATGGAAGAGATATATATCAAATGTGGTAATTATAGCCTTTAAATTTTGAATAAAATTAGGAATGTAAATTATGTGAACTTAGCATACCGCTATAATGTGTCAAAATGTAATCTTGTGGATTTTATTTTATAATTATAATTTTTTTATGTTGATATGTAAAATTTGTGTTTGACTAAAGTTAATTAGTAATTATAAGAATGTATATAAGAATTAGTTAGATATATGATATAGAAGAAATCGTGTTATATTAGATATATAATGATTTATTAGAAGTTTTTCATTTGATATTGAGGATTTAAATTAAATACATAGGATTTAATATGAAATTGATAAAGTTGGCGACAAAATTGTAATTAAAAATTGAGCAAACTATCAAAAACGTCCCTAACTTTATTAGGGTCATGTGGTTTATTAGTCTTTAAGAAATAGAAAATTTCAATATAGTCCCTGATTTCTTGCTTTTTCTGTCACTATAGTCCAAATGTGTGTTTCCGATTAATTTTTTTTATGACATGTCACATTTAGTGACATTGTATCACATTATTTGTCATTGGGGCACAAAAATAACATTATTGGGGTTGAGACTTTCCAATGAAGAAGGGGAATAAGAGAGAAAATGGGAAAACACACGATTGTTGAAGTTGAAGTCTTTTAAATTATAAATTTGACAAAACTACATTATTCTTGTGTCATAGTGGACACTATAGTGGCAAACAATGTGACAGAGTATCACTAAACGTGACGCGTCGTAAAAAAATTAACGGGAAGACACAGTTTGACTATAATGACCAAAAAGCAAGAAGTCATGGACTATATTAGGATTTTCTATATCTTAAGGACTAAACTTCATAACTCTAAAAAAGTTAGGGACCAATTTACTAGTTTACTCTTAAAAATTAGTTGAAGTATATTACTTCATCTATCATAGGTCACCACAACTCAATTTTTGTTAAATCATTTAAAACTATATGTATGTTAGGTTTATAACTACAATTTTATGTGTTAGACAAACGTTTGTTAAAATTGAATTATGAAATTTATTTATATGTAATAATAAGAATGGAAATTGCTTTTAAAAGTTGGATAATATTAATGTATATAAAAAAACATAAATACAACTACAACAAATGGGAGTTGGTTGAATTTCTAATGTTGCTAATAAATATATTTTAAATGATATTAATACAAATATTTATTAGTAGATATTAAATTATTTATACAATTTTATTTTAATATATTCATTTTTTTTGTCAACTTATTTAAATTAATGAAAACTACGCACTACGCACGGGTTTGGATACTAGTTAAAATAAATTGATCAACATTCAACAAACAAATACTATCATTATGATAAATAATCTAAAATGCATACAAAGCTGTCCTAAGAAATTTGAATTCTGGACTGAGGGAAGTCAAATTACTGAGCTAAGGAAGAAATCATTTGGACACTAATTAATTTGAGACTAGTAAGTTTTAAAAACAAAATAGGGCTTACTATCAAGAAGTAAACAACTAACACGTTTTCACTTTTCAGCAAATTTTAATAGGTACACCTAAAGTAATCATAAATTACATTAATGACAAAATAATCAGGCAAAACAGTAAAATTATTAAGATAAAAGCTTACATAGTTTTATTAAGATATTTAAAATGGTCTCTGTGGGGCTTTCTTCCCGAAGATGGCCTCCCAAACAGAGGGTGAAAATGGAGCATTCTTGTCCAAAAATTCCCGGACAGCTTTCTCATTAAGAGCAAACCCTTTTCTATTAATGTTCTGATAGCACCCTTTGCTTCTTCAACACCATTTTCCTTGCAGAAAGCATCTACTAGGCCTACAAAAGTTGTCACATTTGGAGAATGACCTGCCTCTAACATCTCAACACAAAATTCAAAAGCATCCTGTAATCTGCTACATTTGTAGAGTCCTTGTATGAGGACCGTGTAACTGAAAGCATTGGGTGAAATTCCACTACTCTGCATTTTCCTGAAAATCCTTTTGGCATCATCAGCCTTGTGGGCCTTTGTGTAGCCCTCCACTACAGCTGTGTATATGACAATCTCCGGAATAGTTCCCTTTTCCCGCATCAAACCAAAAAGCTTCAAGGCTTCTTGAACATTACCATCTTTACATAGACCATCAAGCATAGCCACCGCATTGGGGATAAGACCAGTTTCCTTCATCTTCTTGAAGATTTCATCGGCATCTTGAGGCACAGACTCTAGAGCTGGTTGACTAGCATCTGACCTCTTTGCTTCTTCAGATTGGTTGCTTGCTGCAACCTCTGAGGCATTCACTGTTTTATTATCAAAACCAAGCTTAAATTTATCAAGGAAACCGTCTCCTAATTGATTGACATCCATACTTGTTTTCTGCCATATTTCTGCCCTGAAATCCAAGATCAATTTGGGAAGATTTATTTGTCTTGTCCACTTCATCAGGTCTGCCATGGTTGCTATCAAATCTTGGAGGGAAGGAATGAGAACCTCTATTATATTCTCGGGAATGCTGATTAATTGGCCTCCTACCTCTCCAAGGCCTACTCAGAATTTGTTCTGATGAACATTGCTGAATATTGCAACCTTCCTGGCTTCTATTGATACCATTGTCATTAAATGTCAGGTCTGACTGTTGAAAAAAGTCATCAGATTCTCCCACAGGGTCTTTGAAGTTACCACTGAAGTCACCAGTGAAGCTAAAATGCCTTACAGTCTTGAGCCATGGTGGCAGAGATTGTTTGGAATTCAAAAAGGAAACTAGCCTTTCAATTTGGGAGGAGGAAACGTGCTTATGAAACCGTGCTAACAATGCTGGCATGTGAACCTGTTCATAAGTTGCACCAAGCATACAGTCAACAACCAATTCCTAAGTTAAAAGAATAAATAGACCTAAGGGAAAGGCAGGATGGATACTAAGAGAACCAAATGTTAAATGATCAAGTAACAAATCAACCATATTATCATGCCAAAAAGAAATAATGAAACGATATTGTTATCATAGAGTGCCCACAATTTACCATTTGCTTTGTATCCACTATTCGGCTCTTTACAACTGGTGGTCTGGTGCTAGGTTCCAGTCAAAGCCACTCTCACAATCCGTAAGCCACCTTAATTGAATACAGAACAGTGTTAAATCATAAGAATACAGGCACTAATCGAAGACCAAAGAAAAAAAAAACAATGCAAATGCTGGAAATTGAACAAAAAAATCACTTAGCGAAATTGTAAACTGCACAAATACAACTTGTCTTTTTGCTAGCGTTTCTTTTACATTCATTAAAATAAAACAAACAGTGCAATCAATATGCAAAAATAATGGCAGCAAAATGATAGAATATAAAAAGCTTTCAAGGAACAAATTGTCGTACTGAATGGCACGATGAATAGACTGGCTTTGATTGATGCTGGTGAGTGAGTGTGAAGAAATGATGGGGAAAAATATGATTATGCATACCCTAACAACCCCAGAAAGAAGACGATATCCATGGACTATTGGGCCTGGGCCCTCAGACCATCCCAAAGAAATCTATTCGGTTTAGCTGTGCATCATTGTCAAAAAGACTAATTAAAAAAACGATGCAATTTTTAATGAAATGTTATAATGATATAAAATTCATTTTTATGAGCATTACTTGATATTCCAATCAAAGACATCCCCAAATAATTGACAATGTCATGAATATCCAGTGGTACAGAATCAGAACAAGAAACTGCAGCAAAATGAAAGCTTTCTCCGAAATAATTATACTGAAAATGAAAACTGCAGCAACAATAAACCTGTGGCACAGAATCAGAACACAGACTCACAGAGCCAGATGCTATCTAAATTTCATGGGGATTATATTTAAGATAGAGCATAATACAGCAAGCTTCAAGCAGCAGAGCAGAGGCAGGGAAATGCTAAAGATTTACAACAATTTTATCCTGTTTAAAACTATCCATAATCTCTGAACTATTTCAATTTCAAGCTTAATCTACATTAGCAGGCAAGAGGCTAGCATCTAAATCCTCACCAGACCAGCATGCCCATGGAAACCTATAAAACTATATAACAGGAATTTAGATTCCGATACTTTAGCATGATTGGCAGATTTCTTTAAGCATTTCTTGATGAAAAAAGCCAGCAACTATCAATTATAATTTATAACTTAATACAAGAAAAAGGAACACTATAAATACAGTTAGACATACAAGGACAGAAGTAGAACGAACAGACAGATGGCGTGAACGGTGAACCAGTGAACCAGCGAGGCAGCGAACTGTAGAGCAGCACGAGAGCGAGGTAGCGAACCAGCGAGCGGCGGGTGGGAACGGCGGACGCAGTGCCAGTCGCAGACGCAACGATCTCGCGCGGTGTCAATGGGGGCGTCGCTAGGGCTGGGAATGGGCTTTAGACCACTTTAGAACGGATTTTTTTTGTTTATTTACTAGAAAAATGCAGCGAAAAAAACATTTACCAAGGTGGGGTGGAAGGTGTCACGGTGCAAAGGAAAAACGCTAATTGAGTTAACGTCTCTTGAAGCGCTGAACTCTTATATAAAAATTATTATACAAGAGGCGTTAACTGAGTTAGCACTTCAAGAGGCTCTAACTGCCTTGTGTATGTCTTATGGCGCCAATCAACTTTGCGCCACTATGCTCAGTCAAATCCTCGTCCAGATAATATATTCCATAACAGACGAATATATTCAACGAATATATTCTCTGTCATGGAATATATTCGATGAGTCTCCATGTATATTTTGTCGGACCGGAAGGCACAACATAGCTCTTTGTTGTAAACATGAGCAACATGATGGTATAAATACAAGCAAATCGAAGCTACTAGGCAAAATTATAACTAGTGTTTTATGTTGGTTGTGTTAGCTCTTTGTGATATTTGTTTGTAACTTGTTTTAGTGCAACTGTAATTGTTATGTGTATTTATTTTTTTGTGTATTGGTTTGTTATTCTGTTGGTAATTTATTATTAAAAAAATGAGTCAAATTATTACTTTTGTTTATTGGTATGGTAGAAAGTATGAAGGTGTACAGGGTATAATGTTTGAAGGTGATAAGAAATTTATTCAGATAAAACACGGAATTAGTTATAATTTTTTGAAGAGGAAGATTCATAAAAAAATTAAATCTTTCATCCAATGAAATTGTGTCTAGTTTAACTTGTAGGTTTTTAATAGCACAAAATCCAACCACATATACAGGTCTTCAAATATGTGATGATGAAGATATGGAGTGCATAGTCCACGCTTTCGAGCAGCAGTCATTGATGACTGTGCTTGAATTATATGCAAACATTGACAGTGTTGGAAGTTCATCATCACCTGTCCAACCTGTTCATATAGATACTCAAATGTCATTGGGGATTGAAGATCAACATGTATATCAATCAGGAGGTGTAACGATTGAGGACACCAACATTGTCGATCGTGAAGGCTATGAGAATGATAATGTCGACATGGATATGAACAGAGAATGTGATGATAGTGAGGACTTTGATGATGAAGGCGAAGTCCCTGGAGGAGATTCATCTGATACAGAAGTGGAGGGTGACTTTGATGCGGTTGTTGATCATATAATGTCCCACACATTCATGGGGAATTCACCTGATACGGTCTCAAATCAGGATCAACCTGGACCATAAGAAGGTAGTTAGTAATAATATTGGATGCTGCTACTATTTTTTACATTAGTAATCTTATGATTTGTTTTATATTTATAAGTGGAACAAAAGCACCTTATTGGAATTTAACTCCTCATTATAAGGCTATAAATTGGGACCACCCTGATCGGGAGATAGAATTCCCTAGGTTGGATGTGCTAGGATCATGGAGAGTAGGAGATGAATTGTATGTTGGATTACGATTTGATAGCAAACAGTCTGTCCAAATGGTTGTTAAGCACTACTCAATGAAGATACACCAGACCTATTTTGTAGTTGAATCAAAGCCAACTTATTTGACCTTGAAGTATCCAAATTATTTGACCTTGAAGTGTCCAAATTATACTCGGGCTTTCATATTACGTCTGATGGGTGGTTTGTTATTTGCAGATCATTCCAGCAGATATGTACCTTTGAGATATTTACCGTTATTAGCAGATTTTGATGTGGCTGGCACATATAGTTGGGTGTCTACAATTCTTAGTTACTTATATCGGGAATTATGTAAAGCCACCGACTACAACCGTAAGGAGATTGGTGGAGTGTGTGTACTCATACAATTGTGGGCCTAGATGCGTTTCTCATCTATTGCACCTGGACCCCCGACCCTGAATCCTTCCATGCCACTTGGTGCACGGTACACATCTTTCATAAACCTAATACGTTGATGATTATGTACGTTGTCACTAATTTTTTTATATTTAATAGGTGGTCAGACGGACTAAGTTATGTCTTTCTCCACAAACAAATCACTTACTATCGAAGTGTGTTTGATAGGATGGAGAGTACAAATGTTAGTATTTTTTTACTTTAATATATTATTCAATACTTTGCAAGTGTTTTACTAACTCATTTACAATGTCTCTAGATTGAGTGGGTGTATATACACCGGATATCATGGTTCAACTCCCACCGTATTGTTTAGAGGGACATAATATGGAGAGCAGTTGTGTCACTCATTTGCTTCCATATCATTGAGTGGTATCATCCAGATCGTTGTATGTGGCAGTTTGATATGATGCAACATATCCCACGACCTCCATCCCAACTAGATCGACTGCATGATCTGACATTAAAAGGAAAGACTGCTGAAAATTGGCTTGTCAAACATGCCATATATGTGTCCCAATGGGATGAGAGGATGAATTATATTTGGACCAATGATCCGTGTGAAGGGCATGGCCACCTCCCATCCAATTCCGAGTACATGGTGTGGTACAAAAAACACACCAGACGTTGGATTAGTCGAACATGTGCAAAGACTGGCAACATGGTAACAATGTCTTTATAAAAAAATTTATATCATACACATTATTGTACTGTAACATATGTAGACTGAGTTTCCTATTTTGGTTTTGGTTCATGATATAGGTTGATAGCTTGGAGCGCATGTATTTTACTGTGACATCGGAAGGGCAAAGTACATTCTCATTTGAAAACATGCGATCAGAAATTAGCCATTGCTTGCAGATTTGTCGTGAAATAGATAGAATAACACACCCTGCAGTATCAGCTCCAGCACCATCTCAGCCTGCACAAGAAGCTCAAGTCAACACAGACATCCCTGCTGGATGGGTGGAAGGTCAAGGACTTCATCGTCGTCGTAGACGAGTGGCACATGAACAATTAACAATCCCTCCAGCACCACAACCTGAGCCAGGGATGTATTATGTGCCTCCAGTAAACCCTTTTGATCCAGTTTCTTCTTATTATTATCCATCTCAACCTACACCTACAAATATGCCTTATCCCAACTATTTTAATCCGCCTTCCTTTTCGATGGGGGATTATTATATGCTCACACCACCGGTGAATGTTACTCCACCTGTGTATACCCAAACTGGTGCAACATTTTCAACACCCACAGGTTGGTTTGATCAGTGGCAAGATGCTCCAATCATGTCACCAGCATCTGGTGGGTTCACTTACCAAGGCAGCTCTTCTAGACAACCTGAACCACTCGGTCTTGGTTTTAACTTGAATGAAATGTTTGCCGAGGAAGCAAGTACATCAGAGAACGTAATTGAAGGTGAAGGAGAAGACCTTGAGCCAAGGAGAAACCCACCTCGAAATTCCAGAAACCGACCTCGTCATTGTATTCTCTCCCCTTTCCCCCAACATGATTAAGTTGTTTTCATTAATGTGATGTATCCAAAATATGTTAGGTACTTAATTATGTTGAATTTTTTTAAAATATCAAACTATTAATTATAATTATCAAGTACTTATCAACTAATAATTTCAATTAAATATTAATTAATATTGTAAATTAAATATTAATTCAAACTATTAATTATAATTAAAAAGTATTTATCAATTTATCATTTAAATTAAATACTAATTTTAATTATACATTTTTTTAAATAAATCAGCCAACAAGAAGTGCTAACTGGGTTAGCGCCTCTTGAAGCGCTAACTCAATTAGCGCCTCTTGTATAATAGTTATTATACAAGAGGCGCTAACCCAGTTAGCTCTTCTCCTTTCCACCAATGGCACTTTCCACCACACCTTAGTAAATTTTTTTTTCTGCATTTTTCTGGTAAATAAACAAAAAAATTCGTACTAAAGTGGTCAAAAAGCCCTGGGAATGGGAGTGGTCAAGTAGGAGGGCACTCTATGAGTGGGAAAGGATTCTTACTTATGAAGACGCGGGATTAAAATTTCTAAGAATAAATAAATGAGTAAACTAGCAAATCGGCCTTTTTTAGGGTCATGCAGTTTAGTTCTTAAAAAATAGAAAACTCCAATATAGTTCCTGAATTCTTGCTTTTTTGTCACTATAGTCCAACTATGTGTTTTCCGTTAATTTTTTTACAACGTGTTACGTTTAGTGACACTCTGTCACACTGTTTGTCACTATAGTGTTCACTGTGGCACAAAAATGATGTGGTTTTGTCAAATTTATAGCTTGAAAGACTTCAACTCCAACAATCGCGTGCTTCTCTCTTTTCCCCTTTCTTCATTGGAAGATCTCAACCCCAATACATTACTTTTGTGCCCTGATGGCAAATAGTGTGACACAATGTCACGAAATGTGACACATCATAAAAAAATTAACAGGAAACACAGTTGGACTGTAGTGACAGAATATATAAGAAGTCGGGGACTATATGGGGTTTTCTATTTCTTAGGGATAAAATTGCATGACTCTAAAAAAGTTAGGGACCGATTTACTAATTTACTCATAAATAAATATATATATAAGGGTTTTTTAGTAAATTCCAACGTTTCAAGACGGGGGCGGCGCTAACCCCGTTCTTTTTAATCGGGTAAACCCGAAACTCGATTTTTTCCCATCAAAATCGGGTCATATAAAGCTTTTTTTTGTAAATTTCTACATTTTAGGGTGGTTTCAGGGACAGTGACGAAGCGGATATAACCATCCTCGACCCCATCCTTTTTAATCGGGGAAAACTCGACCTAAACCCGATCAACTCGATTTTTCCCCGCTAAAATTGAGGCAGATTCAAGTTATTTTGACATGGCTACCAACGGTTCTAGCCTATGAATAGTTGAGTACCAATTCAATGCTTTGTCTGCGAGACCCAAATTTTGTCACTTTAGTGAAAAAAAATTTACTTTTTTTTTAAATATATATAAATCACCAAAAAAAAAGTTCTTATTAACATTCCTTTTCTTAGTTTTTTTTAGAAAAGTTGGATAAAAAAGAATAAATTATTTCTATACTAGTGTCACTACTTTAAATTAGGAACTAAATTGTATTAGAAATTTGATAATATTTTTATTTTATTAGTTTTTTAAAAAATACAATAAATAAAAAATATATTTTCATTGTATTAAATCACAAATAATTTGGGAAGATTTATTTGTCTTGTCCACTTCATCAGGTCTGCCATGGTTGCTATCAAATCTTGGAGGGAAGGAATGAGAACCTCTATTATATTCTCAGGAATGCTGATTAATTGACCTCCTACCTCTCCAAGGCCTACTCAGAATTTGTTCTGATGAACATTACTGAATATTGCAACCTTCCTGGCTTTTGTTGCTACCATTGTCATTAAAAGTCAAGTCTGACTGTTGAAAAAAGTCATCAGATTCTCCCACAGGGTGTTTGAAGCTACCACTGAAGTCACCAGTGAAGCTAAAATGCCTTACAGTCTTAAGCCATGGTGGAAGAGATTGTTTGGAATTCAAAAAGGAAACTAGCCTTTCAATTTGGGAGGAGAAAACGTGCTTATGAAATTGTGCTAACAATGTTGACATGTGAACCTGTTCATGAGTTGCACCAAGCATACAACCAACAACCAATTCCTAAATTAAAAGAATAAATATACCTAAAGGAAAGGCAGGATGGATACTAAGGGAACCAAATGTTAAATGATCAAGTAACAAATCAACCATATTATCATGCCAAAAAGAAATAATGAAACGATATTGTTAGCATAAAGTGCCGACAATTTACCATTTGCTTTGTATCCATTATTCCGCTCTTTGCAACTGGTGGTCTGGTGCTAGGTTTCAGTCAAAGCCATTGTCACAATCCGTAAGCCACCTTAATTGAATGTAAAACAGTGTTATCATAAGAACACAGGTAATAATCGTAGGCTGAATAAAATTTAAAAAAAAAACAAAGCAAATGCTGGAAATTGAACAAAAAAATTACTTTGGGAGATTGTAATCTGCACAAATGCAACTTGTCTTTTTGCTAGCTTTTCTATTAAAGTCATTAAAACAAAACAAACAGTGCAATCAATATGCAAAAATAATGGCAGCAAAATGATAGAATATAAAAAGCTTTCAAGGAACAAATTGTCATACAGAATGGCACGATGAATAGACTGGCTTTGACGCTGGTGACTGGTGAGTGAGTGTGAAGAAATGATGGGAAAAATACGATTCTGCATACCCTAACACCCCCAGAAACAAGACGATATGCATGGACTATTGGGCCTGGACCTTGGCCCTCAGACCATCCCAAAGAAAATCTTGCCTTTACTATTCGCACCGCGTTTTTTGCTATTCCCACTCCCTAATAATTTTTGAAAATTTTAAAAACCCAAAAATTCCCCCTTGATTTATTGTTCTTTAAAACCCAAAAATACCCCTGATTTATTGTTGGAAAAAAAATCACCCTGAAAAATTGGGTTCCCTTTCACTTTCAGGTATTTCACTTTCCCCTTTTCACAATATCTATACACATCAATGTTTTGCCACTTTAGCCTAAGTGTGATCATTGTGTGTGTGGATTGGTGAGTAATATACTACTGATTCAAACTTTTGCTTCATTTTGATCAACATTTCAGGTAAGTTGCTTCATTGTAGTAGTGTTTTTAGTAGTTTTTTTTCACTATTCAGACAGTAACTATGCATAAATTTTTCGTCTTCTTCGGACAATGGATGTCCATAAATGTATTACGGACAAAGGGGTTCATATACTTATTTTTTAAGACTACGGACACCATTGTCCGTAACAGTTAGGGATGTCAAAAAACCCCGTACCTGTGGATACCCGTGGATATACCCGCAATGGGTACCCGCATATTTATATAATAAGTGGGGACGGATATTATACTACCTGCCCCGCGGGTACTCGCATACTCATTAAAACATTTTTTTTATTAAATATATTTGAATATTATGATTTTTTTATTATTTTATGATGAGATATAATTTATTTTATATTATTTTATGATGATATTCTTAATATATTAACACGTAATGGTATTATATAATGATTATTTATATATAGTATGATATTATAATATATTATATAAAATTTTCTCTCTTTCTTTTTATAAAATTTAAATTCTTAAACATTAATGGATACCTATGAATACCCACGGATACCCGTTACCCGCATGGGTACCCAGTAATTTTAGCGGGTATGTATACGGGTAGGCCCTACCCGGCCCTACCCGACCCCGTTGACATAACGGATAGATCATGTCCGGTTGTGTACAAAAATCACATCTTCCAAATGGTGTTTTTTAGACACCGGACTTCCTGTGTCCGGAAGGTGTACGGACAGAGTCGTTCGAAGTCACACGGACGCACATGTCCGGTTAGTATAATTTTACTTAATTTTTCGGATGTGAGTATTGTAAACTGCTGGATATGTTGTGTCTGGTGTTTTTACAGACAGACATGTACGGAAAGTGGCAAAAACAAAATTTGAAGGTTTTTAATTATTTAATGTCCGGAATAGGTTTTAGTTATTTTTTTGGGTTTTAACCTATAAGACTAGGCAACAATGGAAGAATCATGTTGGAACAACTTTGATGAAGAATTCAACACGGCAACCAAATTTGAAAATGATGTGGAGGTAATATTTATTTATACATATAGAATTTGAAAATAAATTATAAACTAAAAGTTATCTTACCGCAGATGTATGATGCGACGGAGAACCCTATGGAGGATAGAACTAATTACTCTGATACTTTTACCACGAATGAGGTAACTTAACTCAATTTATCAATCCTTGATACATATGTTTAAGTGATTGTGTTTTGCTAATGTTGAACGTGGTTTCACCACATATTTGGAAATCGAGATGATTTGTTGAGATGGGTGCGTGAAACAACAATGACACATGGATTTGTTGTGGTTATTTTGAGGTTAGACAAAGGAGGGAATGGACAGAAAACAACGCTAGTATTGGGTTGTAAAAGGAGTGGAAAGTATAAATCATACAAGACTGAGTTGACTCGTAATGTTACAGGAACCAAAAAATGTGAATGTCCTTTTAGGCTGAGAAGGAGACCAGTACGTATAGGTGATGGTTGGAGGCTTAATGTAGTTTGTGGTTATCACAACCATGATGTTGCGAAAAATTTGGAGGGTCATGTCTATTCTGGTCATCTAAATGTTGATGAGTTGTCGTTACTTAATGACATGACCAAGAACATGGTGAAGCCCAGGAATATCTTACCAACATTGAAGGATCACAATAAGGATAATGTGACTACCATCAAACAAATTTATAATATCCGACAAGCCTTTCGAACTTCACTAAGGGGTCCTAGGACAGAGTTGCAACAGCTGATAAAGTTAATGTAAAGAGATAACTATGTATATTAGCATAGAAGACATGGTGACTCTGATGTTGTTAGAGACATATTATGGACACATCCGGATGCCATGAAATTGCTAAATATATTCCACATTGTGTTAATTATTGACACCACATACAAAACCAACAAATACAGGTTACCATTGCTTGAGGTTGTTGGTATTACTTCTACCGAACTCACTTTTTCAGTGGCTTTTGCTTATATGGAGCATGAAAAATCAGATATCTTCATGTGGGTCTTAGAGAAGTTAAAAAGCATGATTCTTATATTTGATGTATCACCTCAGGTTATTGTTACTGATAGGGATATTGCATTAATGAATGCAGTGGAGAAAGTTTTTCCTGTGGCTACTCATCTTCTATGTCAGTTTCATATTGCTAAGAATGCCAATGCCAAATGCAAGACCTTTGTGTCTAACACACTTTAATGACAACCTATTATGGATGTTTGGATGAGTTTAATGCATTCACCCACATAAGGTGATTTTGAGATGCATTTGGCTTATTTTGAACAAATGTGCTTACTTTTTGGTGTTTTATTGACTTATGTGAAACATACCCGGCACATTCCTCACAAAGAAAAGTTTGTAGATGCATGGATCAATAAGAATATGCATCTAGGCACGACCACAACTAATAGGTAATATATTTATATTTATAAAATGGATGCAATTGTTTTCATGTTTTGTAAATATATGGTTAGATTAATGTAATTTCCTTTGTGACGGGGTTGAGAGTGCTCATTCAAGGTTGAAGAACATGTTTCAAGATTGTCAAGGTGACTTATGCAACTGTTGGGATGCTAAGAACAACATGATCACACTTCAGCATTGAGACTGCAGGCCTAGTTGCGCCATACTCAACGCCTCCTGAGTCAGCATCTCACCATCCGACCTTGCTATGAACATATCTATCCTCAATAGTGCCTGAAGTCTCTCTGAAATTCCCGAAAAAAGAACCTACATGATAACATACAAATAATTAATTCACACGAAATTTAAACTACAATATTGGATGTTAGTATAATACAAAGATATACCTGATGAGAACTATCGTCTTGGGAGATAGTCGAGATATGTTGTGTCCCATCGGGAGTGCCATGTGTCCCAAAAGCTGGCGCTCTAGTAGGCAAGGGATCATGAACTCTATCCTCATGTGGTATAAGATATGGATGTGAAACTTGCCTAAACCAATCCAAATATCCATCAGTGCACTCCCCAGAGTAAGTCATAAGTGGCCCTCTCCTACTCTCATCCAACAAGTGGTCCTGGTAGTGCAGGAAGTGTGCATGAACATCAGTAATGGGAGGCATGGGAAACTGAACATGTGGTGAAGGGGGATGCCCTGTATATGGCCATACTGTCGCAGTGCACGGTCTGGCAGATGAGGTACCGGTGAACCACCTGATGTGATGTATCCATAAATCCAACTGACATCATGAAACGGATGATATGATCTGTGTGTGCTATATGGCGTCCATATGATGTCCTCATGTCGTATGCGATCTAAGTACTGACGTATGGACACTACGTCACCAACTAGACGGTGAGGCCTCACCCTCAAGCACATAGGCAAGCCCTCTACATACTCAGGGATCATCTCAATATGAGTAATGTGTGGAAAGTGCTCCAAGATCCAAGCTTGAAACAAAGCAGCATTACCATATATAACAAATCTCACTAATTGATTGAACTATGACAACTTAATATTATTTACAAGTTACCTGCAATAGTGTGGTGTAACCAGCTAGCTGACGAGTATGATGTAAACTGGCCTCATTGAGCTGCTCATACAAGTAAGCCAGAGCAACTGCACCCCAAGCAATCTGGCCAACAGACGCCAGCACTCTAAACAACTCTAAGTATATCACTCTGACAGTAGTTGTACTCTTATCAGCAAAGATCGTGCAACCAACGAGATGGAGCAAATATGCCCTTGTAGCGTACTCCAAATGACCATGTTGCAAGTGGTTCTCATATACGTTCCGAAGCCAACTGAGCCTAACATAAGGGCCCCTAGTGCCCTCAGTCTCTGTCATGGCATCGGCATACGATACTCTAAGTGCAGTGACCAACAATTGGTTGGCATCGTTCTTACCTATGGGTGGCAAGAAGAAAAACCTACCAGTTACCGGTATATGCAGCAAACTAGACACATCATCTAGTGTGATGGTCATCTCACCTACTGGTAGATGGAAGCTGGATGTTTCCCGGTGCCATCTTTCGGTAAACGCAGACAACAGACTCCTGTCTACCAGAGAATGGGTACCTTCTACTAGTGGAGCCAAGCCAGAGTCATCCACAATGTCTTTAATGTAGTCATTCTCTGGCTTCTTCAACTTCCTACCATGGGTCACTACCTTTAACGTCCCCCGATCCTACAAGTAAAAAGCTAAATTACTTAACTTTCTAAGTAAATTAATGGATATTTTCCATTAACATAATAATGTAAAAATTGTCAACCTATCCAGTCCACAAGCGACCTGCAACATGCGACTCATAAGACCTCAACAGAGAGGTATCTTGAGGACCCCCGCCATAAACAACCTGCTCAGGCACATCCTGCGCGGGTGCTGGGTCGTCATGCTGTTGTACATGCTGCTCTACCTTACGTGTCCTCCGTTGCCGGGCAGATGCAGTAAGTCGAACACGCTCAATTGGGGCATGTGCATCTCGATCAGTGCTTTGTGAAGCACTAGCCTGACCTACTCCTCCTTTAGTTTTCACTATGCTGTACAAAATGAGCTAAGAAAAAGTTACCAAAAAAAAGGAAAAATTAATAATTCAGTACCTACGGACAAGGTCGTCCGTAGCACAACAAACAACCACTAATCATGAGTTCCCGGACGTGGTTGTCCGTAAGTGGAAATTGATTAATTTTTTTCCTTCCGGACAGGGATGTTCCCTGTCCGTAAACCGTCCTAACATATTTCTGGACAAGGTTAACCCGGGAAACACTACGGACACTTGTTGTCTGGAATGGTATACAGACACATGTTGTCCAAAATTATTTACGGACACATGTGTCCATCGTTTTGAAAAATTGCTTCCGGGAATTTCGAAAACATCGTTCCAACGAAATTGGCAGAAAAAGTTCAGAAAAAACAGTGTGTACATGGAAGCTTGTCTAGAAGGAGGAGATGAAAAAGATGATGCAGTGGAGGAGGCGGAGGCGCAATCATGGACGACGGCTTTCAGTGAGGTGAGTAATAGTGAGAGAGCGGAAGAGAAAGAGAGAAAGCGACTAAGAGGGAACTGAGAGAGAGAAAAGAGGGAGGTGAAGGAGGGAAGTGAGAGAGGGGAGTGTTTTAATTTTTTAAAAATTTACTAAGGGTAATTTGGGGTTTTCAAATTTTCAGAAAAACAAAGGGGGTGGGAATAGCAAAAACATCGATGCTAAAAGCAATGGCCAGAAAATCTATTCGGTTTAGTTGTGCATCATTGTAAAAAAAAGGACTAATTAAAAAAAAACTATGCATTTTTTAATAAAATGTTATAATGATATAAAATTCATTTTTATGAGCATTACTTGATATTCCAATCAAAGACATCCTAAATAATTGACAATGTCATGAGCATCCACTGGTATAGAATCAGAACAAGAAACTACAGCAAAATGAAAGCTTTTCTCCTAAATAATTATACTTAAAATGTGAAGTGCAGCAACAATAAACCTGTGGCACAGACTCACAGAGCCAGATGCTATCTAAATTTCATGGGGATTATATTTAAGATAGAGCATAAAACAGCAAGCTTTAAGCAGCAGAGCAGAGGCAGCGAAATGCTAAAGATTTACACCAATTTTATCCTGTTTAACACTATCTGTTCTGCAGGTACATTGCACCTCGGCCGATTCAAGCCGGAATATTGGCGACACCACGTCATAACATCTTAATAAGGCGGTTATAACTGAGTAACTAACTTCCCCGCCAATTTACTCCTATAAATACATGATTTTGCATCCCTTTCAGGTACACTTTTATTCTATATTTCATGCTCCTTATGGAACCTCTCACTGGCTTGAGCGTCGGAGTCCCTGCAGGTACACCCTGCCCCGCCGTGGGTACGTCGCACTCCGCCATGGATTGCAAAGGGATTCAGCACCTTCAACCAGATAAGGCCGCGGAGAATTTCCAGACGAACATTGGCGCCGTCTGTGGGAAACGAGAAACACTTCTTGGATTCCCATCTTTTAAAAATCGGATTCAAGAACCTTCAAGATCGTCTCTGTGAGAATGATCCTGGTTCACCCTTTCCGTTTAAATTCAGTTCGTGAAAATTCTCCTCTAAGATCTTGGCGCCTTCTTCGACAAGCAACCACGCTTCCACGCTTCGCTATCCCTCCTGGGTAATATTGAACTCGGTTATATATTGTTCTGTTGTATCTAACATTTAGAATATTTTCTGCTATTTTCTTGTTTTCTTTCACTTGTTGCGACACTGGAGGCATCCATGGAGGTGCAGTTCACCGTTTATATAATCCAACGAAATGTCGAAATGTTCCAAGAACGAACGAATTTTGAGATTTATCTTCACGTACACCTGTGTGATCAAAGGATAAGATTGCGGTGCAGAATTAATTCGAAGATCTTTTATTTTCGAGATCTCCAGATTCGAGTGAAGCTTTGAGGAGATGAAATCGAATAGACGGAAACTGGATCTAGAACGCAAGCGCTTGTTTGGCAATTTCTTACACGCATTTGGTATTTCTGTGATAAATTATATTCCGAGATGAGCACTCTGTTGCTCCATCGTCTTGGCCGCTTCGAACCCAGGTCGATCCAAAAGAATCAGAATCATGATGGCCTATTATCAATAGCGGCACATTGATTATATTTTCAGCCAATGCCATCTACTCCGAGATGTGGCACGTCAATTCGAGATGAGGTTATTGGTCCGACGTTCCGACATGCTAACCACCCTGGCAGCCTCTTTATTACAACGCTCCATGAAGCTCGTTGGAATTATCACGCTAAGTGGGCTCGCAAAATTACCAATCGCCTCCCTCCTAGATTTGACTACGTTGTACGGGTATCGGTCCGTAATCTGGGAAGAACCTGGAGCATCGTCTTTCGATAAATGAAGACGAAGGAATCGGGCTGAAGTTTGTGGAATCAGGTGCATCTAGTTACCTTGAATGAAAATCACAGGCTCGCAACCCCGGTTAAGTGCAGCTTAGACATCTGACGGCTGGAGCTCTCTGGTCTCCGAGGCTTGACCTCTGTGTACGATGACGTTAATGGCATCATTGAGTTGATCCCAGAGCATATCAAGATTCAGCCGTTGAGTGAGCCTCGGTAGCGGCCGAGAATCTGTTGCATGATGGAACCTCCCATTGGCTGGTGCCTCTCGAGGTGACAGGTTCTCCTCATGCACTTGCGTTACTATTAGTTTGCGGCTCCGAAGATTAATGTATTGCGAGATGCCATCTCAGATTAATGAATTGAGCCCGTGTACTCCTCATGAGGAGGATCTCTTTAATTTGTCAAGGATGATTATCTCTGTACACGTGAGATGTATAAATTGAATCTCCGATATGGTACAATCAAAATCGCGACTTAGTCCGAGATACTCGAAAGATGGCTCGTGGCTGTCCATATCGTCATTTTTTATTCAAGAATCTGATTGAAGAGGCTTGATTCAGAGAGCACACAAGAGTCCAATTCGGCGTTGGACAGGTGACACACAATAGTGCAATGCGCCGGTTCGAGAATAGAAGTTATCAGAGAACGAGTCAGGGAACGAAGCCTTAGTCCCCGAGGATCCTCGAAAATTGGTGGCTCACAGAATGAAATCTCGATTCACTTCTCAAATCCTTTGAATCCAATCGGAGGTGCTGATTCTTGGGTCTTGATCTTAGGAGGAACACTCACAGCCATGGCAATATGATTAAAGCCTCAAATACTATCTTCAAGCACAACGATTAGTGTAACTATGCTATGTGATCTTCTCAGGATGGTTTCCTTAGGTACTTGGAGTAAGCAAAAGATTGGAACTTCTTAATATCACCGTTGGGGCGAACGCATTTGAGATCTCAACGACATTCTTAGTGAGAAGCATCCACGCATTTAATTGGGAGCCGTATTTCGGGCGCCCGAGTTTTGTCGAGTAAACGAGCTTTGTCGGGGAAATTTGTCGGTTGTATTCTTCCCCGGAGGTACCACCTAGACGAACCTACTGCACAATCCGAGCTGAGCCTTTCTCAATCTTACATTATTTATTCTCTTCCCTGTCTCATGGCACAATCACTGTTGCCTCTCTGTCTATTCTTCTACATGTCCCCATCAATTACTTCCTCGTCTCCATGCTTCACCTCGGAATCAGAGGTTTTGCTTTAGGCGCTGTTTAGACTATACATATGGGTTTCGGACATTTCACAAGAAAACATGGTCGATCTCTGCTTGCTTCAAAGGTTGGAAGTCACTATTTATTTTGGCAATTCCAAGCTGCATTTCGGTTCGCCTCGAATGGTGGTGATATGAAATCACGACTGTTGCCTCCATTGGGGTTCTCGCTCAAACCACTGCTTTAATATACATTTTCCCTTCTTCCTTGAGTTTGGACTATCTGCAAGAGTTGGAAATGAATTAGGTGCTGAAAATCCCCAAAAAAGAAATCGCAACTATGGTCAGATGCAACTCTGAATTGCTTCACGGCTGAAGCTGAAGATCCTCTAGTGCAGTGACGCGTTGGCGTTGGGCATCACCATGGGACATCCTTGCATTGAGCTGCTCTGTACAACAATGGCATGGGCTAATTTTTAAACTCCGAAAAGATTCTGAGATGAGCCTTATCCGGGATTGGTTCTTTAACTTTGGACACCATTCAGAGTTGCATGTTTATAGTCTTGAGGAACTAATGGCCTAGTCGACAAACTCGTCCGAGGACTGAATCCCAAAATCAATTAACAACTGTGATGTCGTTCCCGGAGACATGCTACAAGTGTGAGAAGTATTCAAAAAATCCGAGACCAAGTGGAGATACCAAGTCCCTAGAGCCTCGACGCTCTTCTCCGGAGTGTCTTCAAGACAGTGCTTCTAGTCAGTAAAGGAATCGGGACAAGCTTCAAGGCTCAAGTGGATACACCAATTCTTTGCATAATGACCACATGATGATCCCCTTCGAATTACGAGATAATTCCGGCTTTGCATAAGTTACCAGGATAATTCTGAGATGGTCCGTTACAAGCTGCAGCAGTGATTTAGCAACACACTCACAATGGTCCGTTACAAGCTGGATTTGCTATTGTTAAATATTTAATAACTTATTGAATCTTTGCGAGTATATATTCTTCTGGCGCCAATTTGTTTATCCGAAATGCCGAGATGATACAGAACATAATGCATCATTTGGATTTGCTATATCAAGTCCGACATCATTACTACCTACGTGGGGCTGCTTCCCATCATTGTCACCTTTAGCAGCAACTTTGGTGACTGTCTCGGCACAACCTCCACCACCATCTTCCTCACCACACGCTTCCGTTCAGTATGTTCTCAAAGATCGTGCTATAGTCTTCAATGAGGTCTATTTCCTTATTTACATAACACGAGGTTTGGCATCGTTATAGTCATAACATTTTCAAGCATGTGAACATTTTCGTCTTCTCCTTATGTGGATCGAACTATAACATGCTCGAATTATATATTTCCCGGATCAACTGATTGTTTGATACTTGCTCGGACAGCGTACTCGGACTATAAATCTTGTCTTTTGTGTCCAACTCGGATTATAAGTTGTTCGAATTGAGTTCTCTTATCTCTTGCATCTCAGATATCTTGTTCTCAACCATTTTGGGCATAGCCCCTCGACTATCTCGAACATAGTTCCTCAAGCTTTTCGGGCGCAGTCCCTCGACGATCTCGGGCTAGTCCCTCGACATCTCGAACGTGATTGGAGTCGGGTACAACCCCGAACGTGCTTTGAGTGGGATACACTCCCGACGTGACTTGAGCGGGATACGCTCCCGACGTGACTTGAACGGGATACGCTCCCGAGGTGACTTGAACGGGATACGCTCCCGACGTGACTTGAGCGGATACGCTCCCGACGTGACTTGAACGAGATACGCTCCCGACGTGCTTTGAGCGGGATACACTCCCGACGTGACTTGAATGGGATACGCTCCCGACGTGACTTGAACGGGATACGCTCCGACGCGATATAAGCGGGGTACAATCTCGAACCTGGATCATGGGAGGATTCGGGTTTTAGTCCCTCGACATTTCGGACACAGTTCCTTGACCATTTCGGACGTAGTTCCTCGACTATACATGGCACATGACATTTACACTTAACTGATGCTGCTGACTTCAATGAAGTTCACAACTCCGATTAAGGAACTCCGATTGACTACTGTACGTATCAAGCCGGTTGAATGGCCCCAGACTATTTCAAGTCGGATACTTATATCAAAGCACCCGACTTGGGGGGTAATTGTTCTGTAGGTAAATTGTACCTCGACCCATTCAAGCCGGCATATTGGCGGCACCACGTCATAACATCTTAATAAGGCGGTTATAACTCAGTAATTAACTTCCTCGCCAATTTACTCCTATAAATACATGATTTTGCATCCCTTTCAGGTACACTTTTATTCTATATTTCATGCTCCTTATGGAACCTCTCACTGACTTGAGCGTCGGAGTCCCTGCAGGTACACCCTGCCCCGCCGTGGGTATGTCGCACTCCGCCATGGATTGCAAAGGGATTCAGCACCTTCAACCGGAGAAGGCCGCGGAGAATTTCCAGACGAACACTATCCATAATCTCTGAACTATTTCAATTTCAAGCTTAATCTACATTATCAGGCAAGAGGCTAGCATCCAAATTCTTACCAGACCAGCATGCACATGGAAACCTATAAAACTATATAACAGTAATTTAGATTCCAATCCTTTATCATGATTGGTAGATTTCTTTAAGCATTTCTTGATGAAAAAAACCAGCGACTATCAATTATAATTTATAACTTAATACAAGAAAAAGGAACACTATAAATACAGTTAGACATACATGGATAGAAGTAGAACGATCAGACAGATGGCGTGAACGGTGAACCAGTGAACCAGCGAGGCAGCAAACTGTAGAGCAGCACGAGAGCGAACCAGCGAGCGGTGGGAACGGTGGACACAGTGCATAGTCGCAGACGCAACGATCAGGCGCGGTATGCACGGTGGCCGGCGCGGAAGGCAGAGTGGAGAGGAAAAGGTGGTGGTCGGTGTCAATGGGGGCGCCGCTAGGGCTGGGAATGGGAGTGGTCGAGTAGGAGGGCACTCGGAGTGGGAAAGGATTCTGATTTCTGAAGAGCTGGGATTTGGTATGATACTGCTGGGATTTGATTTCCAAATTGTTCGAATTCCCAAAATGTTATGAGTAAAGGTCATTTCGAATTTACAGAAGAGGATGAAGTTACCTTGTTTCGAATTGGATAACAAGTCTGTTAACTTAGAAAAATTCTTAAGTGAAGTTAATACAAAGACTTTAGAAATTCGAAGAAAAAAAGACATGATGTTTCTGATATTCAGAGAAGTACAAAGGATAATTCTTTCGAACTCTAAATTCGAATTACATTAGTTCGAATACATAGAAAGAACATTAGAAAGAAAACTATCCTAAATGCCTAGAACATTAGAAAGGAAACTATCCTAAAATCTAAGAGAGCCTTTAGCTCATGGTGCTCTGCCACTTTCTCTTCTTTCTCCTCGAAAAGCTTTATTAGAAGCAACTCAGTGGTTAACTTGGGAGAGGGAAAGGAGAATATTGCTTCCAACCTGTTGAACAGCCCTTACCAGAGGAAGAAGATCAGATCAGATCAGAATAAATAGCTTTAAATAAATTCATTTATTAATTAAATAAAAGGATATTTGGCTATTTTGTGCAATCTAAAAGAAAAAACTCGAAGACAAAGGTTGGAGAAGCCAATGACTTTGGCTATTTTGTCAATCTCATAAAAAATGAAATCATTCAAGATCAGATTGCACAAAATAGCCAAAGAGATTACCTTCTTCATATTTTCTGAAGAATTCTCTAAAAAGAAATTATAAGAAAAGAGAAAAGAGGGAAGAGTTGTGAGAAAGATGAAGAAGAATACTCCTATTTATAGGAGTAAAACGACTCAAGTGCCATTAATGAAACCATTTCTATGCCCAATAAGAAAAATCCTCATGGTAAAAATCAAATGGACGGTGGCCAGTGGTCTTCGTAACCTTTGAAAAGGCCAAATAAAATTAAACATGTGGCACAAGGTAGTCAAAATCTCGAAACCATAAAGTCAGAATTCCAGAAAGAAGATTTCGAGAAATCAGAAGATAAGATTTCGAGAAATACAAGCAGAATTTCGAGAAATCAGAAGACAAAATTTCGAGAAATATAAGTAGATTTTCGAAATGAACAGAGAGCAGAAGTTCGAAAAGACAGAGTGTGTGAAGACTTGACAGATTTCTAAATTTCAGAAGTGACTCTTCGAGAAATCAGAAAGAAGACTTCAAGAAATCCAAAGACAGGATTTCGAGAAATCCGAACACAAGTTTTCGAAGAAACAGAAGTCACAAGACACCAAAGGAGCAGTTAGAGGAAGTTACAAATGACAAAGACAGGTGTCATTAAGTTAGTGGTTCAGTTTGAAAAATGTAATTAGTTTTCTGGATAGCAGAAAACGTGGCAAGCATACACGCTGCCAACATAGATAGGTTGCTGATGTGTCAAACATGCATTAGTTAGCCGTTAGGATTAGAAATCTATAAATAGGTAAACCCATAATGTAATAAGGGTTGGCAAATCACTCATACTCAAATTCTCTGAAAACACCTTACACGTCCGAACTCACTGCGACAAACAGGTTACTAGGAGAAATAAGTATGTGATGAACCCATCCATTTCTTTTAATGCAATTGTTCTTACAATTCAATTTTCTTTTCTTTGTTTACTTTACGCAATTTACATTCTGCAATTTACATTTCACGTACTTTTTCTTTCTTTCTTTCAAATTCTATGTTTTCTATTTCTATGAAACTTTGATTTTCAAGAAATCCAATTTAGAACTTTATTTGATAGAATTCTGAATCAAGTAGTTCTAATTTCTTTCGAAAGAAAAGTTCTTTGTTAAAATTCTGAATCAACTTTCTGGAATCTATCATTTCTGGACTTTTCGAAAGCATAGTAATTGATTTGGTGAAATTCTGTACCAATCAAACATTTGCAGAAAATTGAACTTTGAAAAGTCTATTTCAATAAATCAGAAACACCATAAACCTACTTTTTAAAAAGAGTCCCGTAAGAGGATCTGATTCTAATCCCCATATTGTTCTTAGAATCAAAGTGATAAGTTTAATTTTCAAAATTAGATTTTTCACCATAAACAGATACTGAGAAACAAAATAGATAATAAATGGGGTTGCATGCATGTTTGATTCTGTTTAATTAAGGTCTCCGCGAGTGGATGAAAAAAAAAATTCGCTGAGAGAGCTAGTCCGAACAAGATTGCCTTCCGTGGAGGTTACATGGTTAAACCAAAAAAAAGAAACAAAATAGACTGAAATAAGAATAGAGAGAAATATGTGAGGAATAGAAAGGAAATTTGGTTGTTTGATGAGAAAGAAGTATAAATGAAATAAAGTGGAAATAAGATTGTATTTTTGTTTGATATTAGAGAAAGTGAAAATAAGATTGTATTTTGGTTTAACTTACAAAGATTAAAATATCTCTAAATAAGTATTTTTAAGTTAAATTTATAAAAAAATAAAACATTTAATTTTATAAATAATTTGTAAGTAATTTATGTAAAAACAATTTATAAATATTAAAAACTAATAAATTTATAAGTTTGATTTATTAAAAAATTAAGTATATTAAAAATTGATTCTTATTAAATTGGAGGAATTCCTCCTCACTTTCTCATTATCATCTTCCTACAACTAGGCATGGTAACAGGGCGGGGCGGTGGTGGGTTTTGCTTTCCTGGTCCTCGTTCCTATAAAAGTCGGGGCGGACTCGGGTTCGAGTAGAAATAGAATAGGTATGAAATTATGAAACTCAACCTCATTCCCGTAAATCACTGTTGGATTTGGGAAAACCTGCGGGGATTTCACATTCTCTATTTTTCTTTTTTTTTCTCTATTTTTTATAACTTAAATACACGTTTTTAAATAAGTCATATGTATCTAATATATTATAATTCAAATAATATGTAAATACAAATATTGATAATTCTAAAAAAAAATAGGAAACTTAAGAACTATGTTACATTTTAAGGAAAATATATAAGTTTATCTTTATTATTTAACTATTAGTATAATTAAAATTATTTAATAAGTATATCGAGGCAGATTCAGGGGCAGGGCAGTTCTTACACCCCCAACTCGCCCTCATCCCTGTTAAAGGCGAGGCGGGGTTGAGGTCAGGTTTTACTTAAACCCATTTCAAAGTGTGTTTTCCCCCATCAAAGTTGAGGCGGGTCGGTACTCGCGGTTCATGTTTGATTGTCATGCCGACAGGAACCCAACAGCAATTTCCAAAACCCCTTCTCATAACCTTCCATTTGTTCCCATCTTTCTTTACACTTTACCAAAATCCCAATAACCTCAACACCCCTTTCAAGCCCAAATGCTTTGTTTGGATTAACAACAAAAATAGATGATAAAGAAATAGGAAGGAGAGAAAGTGATGAGAAATATGATAGATTTTTAAGTTATTTGGTTTGAGAAAATGTGATAGAAATAGGAAAGAGAGAGATTTATAATTATATAAATGGATCAAAATGACCTCAACTTCGATAAAAAATGATTGTACACATTATCAACAGGGGTATTGTTATATTTTTACATCAAACTCCCTTTTCTCTTCACTTTCCCGTGTGTTGGGAAAAGATTAACTTTTGTGGTGGGTCTCATGCTTTTTCTCATCTCTCGACCCTTGGACATGACAACCAAATGAGATTGAGTAGAATTCCACCCATCATTTCTCTCTTAACTATCTCTCTCTGCATAATCTTTGTCGTAACAAACTGACGAAAAATCCACAATGCCCTGGAGAGGACAACGTCGGAGTTAGCAAGGCGATGGTAGAAGAATTGCGACAAGTGACCTAGGAAGAAGGGGGAGTTGTTGCAACGTTCCTCCCGAAGCTACCACAGTAAGGAGTGAGGTACGACTAGGAGCGACCTGCAACCATGAGTTACGCGCGCCCAAGAGCGACGTTCCCACGCTGTGAAACACCTTACTGTTGGTGGACGATGCGCGACCAATGACGATGAGCGACCGGTAGCAATATTCCATTGAACCGTGTGACCGTGAACAATTGTCATGTTTGGGAGAAAGATCTGGCCACATGGCTGTGTTGGCAAAGATCTGAAGGAGAATAGAGATGGGAACAGAAGAAAGAAGCTTCAAAAATAGAAGGGGAAACCTTCCAAAGAAAAATATGATGTATTCTCTTTCATCGGAGTCGAAGATTCGTCCTTTCTTTTTGTTATTTCTCCGCTAATTTGCAGAGAAATTTTAAGTCATTGGACCCACACCCTATAATTTTCTCTCTTTGCAAATTTCTATTGTACCAAACATATAAGGTAATTTCCTTCCTTACGTTTCTCTTTCCTCGCCCCTAATTTCTTATTCAACAAACAGGGCATTAGGGATGTAAAAATCCCTTGTCGTCATTTTTCATTCACAATTTTTAAATTTGAAACCTCACTTAATAAAAGTTGAACTTCTTTATGCACGAAATAAAACCTTTTAAGTTGACTCTACCGGTTCTCTTGTTAGATTGGGTAGTTATTTTGTGTTGTTTGGGCTTTTAGTCACCTTTTATTCAAAAATAAAAAAGTATTGATTTGATTTCACATTCTATTTTAGCTAATTGAAACTATGGATGTGTTCCACATGTGTGAGTCTTTTATAACGTCTACTTAATGCCTAAAATTTAATTTAGACTTAGCTGCATTTTTATTCCTCATATTTAAACTTTATGCAATTCTGATAAGGTTAATAAACTAAAAAAAGAATTTTTCTATTGAATTAGGTAGCGTTTATTATTATAAATATGATCAATATTGTGATTTTCAATAAAAATATTGTATATTGATTTTTTAATCAATGTCTTCATTAGCATGACCCAAACTTTTAGTTAATGAAGTTCTTGTATTTTTAAATTAAGCAAATTTAACCTTTTTTAAATTTTCTCTTAACTCCAACTCTCAAATTCATATTTTCTATTTAAATATTTGAATTTTTACAATGTATTTGAAATGTGAAATAATTTAAAACATTTAAATGTTAAAAAATTTAGTGAAATTTCAAAAAATAGTTAAGGATGAAGTAGGATTTAAAAAGTAGGGATGTGATTCTCTTATTTTGAATGAAATTTAACATTTTTGTTATGAATTTTGAGATAAAATAGGTTTAATTTGTGATAATTTTAATTAAAAAAAATGAGAATTTAAGATATTTAAAAAAATCACAAGTGATTGATGAGCTTAATTGTGATAAAAAATAAATAAAAATAAATTTAATTAATTATAGTAGAGGAACAAAATGTAAGCATTTAATTTAATTAAGTGATTATATTTATAATATTTTATAAAAAAAAACTTGAATAATCTTCAAATAATTTCCTAATAACATTATAATTATATTTTTAATAATTTTTTGTAGTCAACCAAAACTGAGATATAGATATATAGGTACCCGCAAATAATAGTATTAAAATTACTTCCACAATATGAAAATAGGTAGAATTTTTTTTTTAAAAAAAAAAATGGTATACTTATTTCATTTCATTCATAAGAATTACAAATTACAGTGTGAGTTAGATATAATTTTTGCCGCTCTAGTTAGTAGGTGAGCCACATAATTAGCTTATCTCCTTACAAAATTAAGCCTGAAGTTATGAAAATCACATCATTTGGCTTTACATGAATTCAAAATAACACCAAATTTATTGACGCGGTAAAAATATATATCATGCATATAATAATTAACGTAATTTCATAAACTTTGAATAATTTTTTAACATTTTTAATTTAATTTATCTATAACCTGCATGAAGAAAGGAATACTTGCTAATTATCTAAAATTTGAAAAAGACAAATGAAACGCACCTTTCCTATTTTTAAAAAAAAGCAGAAAGGATGTTTAAAAAGAAAAAAGGGGAGGGAAAGCTTCTCGACTTTGAGAAGCAAACCCCTACCCTCATTTGCCTCAAACGTCATCCCTCCCCCTTTCCTTCGTTTTTCTCTCATTTTCATCTCCTCTCATCCCTTTGTGTTCCATTTCCACTCAAATCTTTTACACCCAGTGAAAGATAATGAAACCCAAAATTCCTACTCATTCCCTTTTCTTTCTGAAATTAAGTTTGGTAATTTTTTGGGTTAGGGATAGTGCTCTGAGGAAGGAGAAGAGCGTCCACACCGTAAAGGTTGCTCGTTTCGACTCTCTAAGGTAAACCCACAACTTATAAATAGGCTATTGGTATGTGTTAACTTTAGGTAGAATTATTTTTAGAGTTTTGGGCACTAGTTTTAGGGATTTTATGGTTGCCTATAAATAGATAGAACTTCAAATAAATTTCTACATGTTGGAACTATTTGTTGGTGCTCAGATCTGTTAATTTCTACCTAGCATAATACTCTTGGAGTTGTTGGGAAGCAGTTCGGTTAACTCTCCGTAGTTGTGAGTGGTTTAACGGTCATCGTTGCCTATTTTAATATTTTTATAATTACTATTTTAATTCATCTTGTTCTATTTTAATGATGTTTACCTATTAAATTTGGGAAACATACTCTTTTATTGATTTTATTCTCTATGAAATTTATTTCAAAGATTGAGAGCTTTATAAATTTAAATTGATTATGTTTGATGAAATTGGAGATTTAATTTTGAAAGAGACTTTGAGAAAATAGAATAAATTTTATATTTATATTATTGGGATCCATGTTAGAACCCCGTATGTCGTTAGCGGATGATAACGACCTAGGTGCACCTAGTTGTATGATTCCAGTAGGAGAGTGTTATCCGTTAGATGGAGCCGCCACTCTGTGGAGAGGGCTATCAACGAGATGAAGCTGCCCCCAATGATATGATATGATAGATGTGGTATTCTATGATATGACATTGAGACATGATATGATTCCGGGAGGAGAGGGCTATCCGTTAGATTGAGTCGCCACTCTGTGCAGAGGGCTATCAACGAGATGGAGCTGCCCCCGATGATATGATATAATTCCGGGAGGAGAGGGCTATCCGTTAGATGGAGCCGCCCCGAGAGAGAGACCACTCTTGGAGGAGAGGGCTATTGCGAGATGTAGCTTCCCCCAATGATATTGAGATATGGACGTGGTTATGGAGAGGAGAGGGTTATCCGTTAGATGGAGTCGCCCCTGGGGAAAGGCCACCCTTCGGAGGAGAGGGCTATCAGTGAGATGGAGCCGCCTCTCGGTTCTATCATGAGTGATCCCTACTGTATTTACATTTCATATGATTTATGTTTTACTAAATTTATTTCATTTCAGATTTACTTATTAAACTTATACATGATGAATCTGTATTGTTTTGGATATGATAAACTTATCTTTTGGATATTGGAACAAGTTACCCCATATTGTGGGATTTATCGAACTCACTTGTTTAGTAAGTTTTATGTTGAGAAACAAATTTTATAATGTCAATTGTTTCTAACGAACAACTCGTGCGTTAGTATGTTTCCCTTCTAGTTCATGGTGGTTGTTAGGCCCTCACTAAGTCTTTGTGACTTACCCCTTTCTATTGTTTTTATCTAGATTCCCAGGCAGCTGAGTAACAGGCTGCTAGCAGATTCATTTGTTCCAGCTCTACAGTTATTTCATTTTGGTAGGCCTCCTTTGTGTTGGTGGCCATTTGATGTTATTTTGGGACTATATGTATATTCTGCAGAGCTATAGGGTGTTTAGTCGTTGGTGTATGTTGAGATGTATATTTGATGTTGATTGGATAAATATTATGTTGTTGGAAACTCTGGTTGGTAATATTTATTGATAACATGATTTCTGTAAATTTTGGGGTGTCCAAAATATAGGGGAGACTCTATCAAAATTTATGTAAACTCTTGGAAGTATGTTTATTTTAGAAATCAAGTAATGTACCGTTGTTTTAGGCTTGCCAGACTAAGGGTATTAATCTGTGCGCCGGTCACGGCCTTGGATTTGGGTCGTGACAACAAAATTCGAGATACACATTCTAAGCTTAAATATGTTTTTAGTCTTTAAATATATTTTTAGTCTTTATAAAAATGGATCATTTTATTTTTAATTCTTGTAAATATTTCTTTAAATTTTTCATCCTATAAGATTTTTTATTTCTATAAAATTTTTCGTTACCTTTTTTATCTCTGTTGTTAACTTTAAGCTTACATAATAATCAAAATGCCACATTAACATATCATATGTTATTTATACCCAACTTAAATTTATTTTTAATCTCTGTAAATATGATCCTTTTATTTTCAATCCCTGCAATTTGTTTTTAAATTTTCACCTCAATATCATCTTTATCCAATATCATTGGGGAGAAAATCCAAAAAGAAAAATATAGGAAATAAAAAAAATGTATTTATAAAAATTAAAAACAAATTAAAATTATTGGTCAATAAACATGAAAAAATATAAGAGAATTACAAAGAAAAAAAAAGGCATTACATGTGTTTTTGTGACCGTCGTGAATCCAACTCCAAATATTAAAATTTTAAATAATCAAATATAAAAAAAATTATTTTATTAAACAACAAAGAATTTAAAAATTTTAAGTATAACAATACAATAAAAATAGCAAAAGAACACTATAATATTAAATAAAAATAAAATAAAATGTAAAAAAAATTATAGAAAAATAAACAAAAAGAATTGTGTTTATAGAAATTAAAAACAAATCTAAACTAAACAAAATCATTACAATTTACAAGTGACAAACTAATGCAGACAATACAATAAAAATAAAAATAAAAAGCAAAAAGAAATAATATAATATTAGATAGAAATAGAATGAGATGAAAAATCAAAAAAATATTATAAGAAAAAAAAATAAAATGATCATATATGTAAAGACTAAAAACTAAGCATGATAATCAAATCTAAACTCACCCTACATACGGGGATGGATTTGGGATGCCAAAATTTTACCCCAAAATCCGTCCCAATATAATAATTATAAAATTTTAAATATGTTAATAATTAAATAATAAAGATCAAATTTATATATTTTTTTAAAATATAAGATAATTTTTAATTTTTTTAAAATCTTCAATATTTATATTTATATATTATTTAAATTAAAATATATTAAATATATATTAATTATTTAAAAAATATATATTAAAAATAAAGAAAGAAAAAAGAGAAGATAATATCTCTATCAAAACCGACGAGATTACATTTCATATCCATTTTATTTAAACCCAAACCCAAATCCGAAATCCGCTGGCAAGAATAGAGTGAGCAAAATCCACCCCTATCATGTTGCCATGGTTATCAGTACAAATTTATTTAATAAATTAAAATATAAACAAATCTTAACTCATTTTAAAAATACACCCAAAATATCCTTTATTTAATTCAAATTTTACTTTTCAATCACTCTATTTAATAAATCACAACTTAAAATAACTTTAATAAAATTAAATATAAAATAATTTAGTCAATGCAAGTATTTTTTACATTAACTTTCTTAAAATAAATGTGAATTTAATTAATTATTTTCACTTATTCAAAGTATTCCAAACCAAGGAAAAAAATTTAGGTATGAAAAATCAAAAAGAAATTTTCCAAGCACTAAAAATAAAATTATCCATATTTAGTGAGACTATAAACATATTTAAACATGCATTCTATAAAGCAAAAATGCAACTAATCCACGAGAAAGTAAAAACGACTGGAATACAAGATTCGATAATTTATAGCTATGGTTATGTATTCGCAGTATCACGATATATAAAATAGCATTAGGTCCTCCAGACACAAGCCCACACTAACATCGAAGATCCATCTACAACACTATCTTCCACAGCAGTAAATCTAGTATGTTGTTATAAACCGGTCTAGGACCAAGGAATTTCAGCTTGAAGGAGAAGCAGATCCAGGTGTGTTAGACCTTGATACTGATCTTGAACTTGCACTCACACTCGCACTTCTTGATCGCGAATTCCTACGTTTGGAATAATAACCCCCACTCCTCCTTGAGCTTCTTGAATGACTCCTCCCCGATCTCCTCCTTGGCTTGGGGGACACACTCCGTGAGTAGCTCCTCCTTCGAACAGGAGAAGCACTCCGTGAGTAGCTCCTCCTCGACCTTCTCCTTGCCCTGGGGGACACACTTCGAGAGACAGATCTGTAACGGTGCCTTCTGTAGTAGCGCTCATCAGGTGAGTCATATCTGGAGTCATAAGGAGAGTATGATCTGTCCCGCATGCTGACAGGGGAGCGAGACCGAGAATATGACCTGCGCCTCCTGCTATAGTAAGGAGAATAAGACCTTCTTCGCCGGCTATAGTATGGAGAGTAAGACCTCCTTCGCCGGCTATAGTATGGAGAGTAAGAACGACTCCTGCTGCGATCCGAATAGGGTGAACGACTGTAGCTTCTTCTGTAAGGAGAATAGCTAGGAGAGCGACGAGGAGAGTAGCTTGGAGAGCGACGACGTGCTGATATAAATAAATGGGATAACAAAGATTAGCAAGAGTATAAGAATTAGCGCACAATCAAAAAATGAAATCACAAGAATGAACAATGAAACACACCGCGAATAGTCCTCAGGCCTAGATACTTCCCAGGTGTTGGGGTTCGACCACGTCGTCTTCTAGCCTGCAAGAAATGCAGACAACAGCGTGAACAAAAGGCATAGCTATGCACAGGGTTGTAAGCAATAATAAAATCAATATAAAATGTAAATCTAAATATTACATATTTAACCAAAATATAAATCAACACACAAAAATTGTCAGAGAAAGATCTTAAGAACCACAAAAATTCAGGGAACATGAAAAAATAAGATATAAATGCAAGATAAAAGAGGGAAATGCAGGGCATACAACCCCAATGATCTGATACTTGTTGATGTATTTGATTTGTTTGTTTAGTTGGGATTTGAGAGTTTGACGAAGAGCTGCTTCACACAGCTAACCTGCTGCCACAGAAACTTCAAATGGAAAGAAGCACAACTTTCAAAACTCAGAAAGAACTGAAAGAGAAAATCATCCATATATCTTCCATGCATTTAAGCTGAATAAAAGCCAAAGCAACTAAGACTCCGAGCCCAAAACATTAGACATAGTCACATAGCTCAAATGGTATACCTTCTCCACCGTGATCACACGCCCTTCAAGTACAGAGCGATTTAGATACTTCACGCATCGATCAGCTTCTTCAACAGTCTCCATTGTTACAAACCCAAACCCACGGGATTCCCTTGTCCAGGGATCAACTACCAGATGAACATCTATAACCTAAGAAAAACAACCCAAAAATAAGAAACTGTTAACAGGCGGTGTATACTAATTCACAGGAATAAGAAGCTACTTCAAGCATTATGTTAGAAGTCAGAACTATCAACAAGTATTAAATGGATTTAAAACATACTTTTCCCTCAGCAGCAAAATGTTTCTCCAGTTCTCTCTTGGTGATTCTAGGAGACAATCCTGTCACATACAGATTGTTTCCTGGATTTTCAGCATCTTGTGATGTGCTCCTAAATCACCAGACAAAACAATTTGGACATCAATGAATGCATGATCACATAATCAAAGATGATAAAAATTAGAATAAATAATTCACAACTGTAATAACCATTAAAACAATTAGGAGGGGTGTCGTACCTTGAACGGCTTCTCGATCTCGACCTAGAAAGAGACCTGGACACAGACCTACTGTATCGCCTGTATGGAGAAGGAGAAGGAGAATACCTACATGAAATGAAAAGGGAACACTCATAAGTAAAAATACATACCACTTGTAACAGAATAGCAAAATCAAACACCGAGAGAGGAACTGACCTTGACCTTCTTGAATACGACATCTGCAACAATTCAGCAAGCAAGCCCCGAAAAAAGAAAAGAAAAGAAAATCAGCTTCTAAATATAAAGTAGGTACCATTAATCCAGAGACAATGGTCAACCCACATATAATATCAATATCACACTTAAATAACTTAATTTGCATACGTACAAAACTAAAATTAAGATTTACAAATAGAGATTAACATGCAAATTCACTTTAACACGTTCATCCAGTAATGTTTTGATGCCACAAATACGAAATACTAATATCCACCATACATGTCCAAAAATTATGAAAGAGAAACCATTTGATCACTAGGTACCCCAGTGTTATGGTAACATGGCTTTGAAAATAAAATCTCAAAAATTATTTTGTCATATAAATTTTTAAGTTTCAGGTTCAAATCGTACTACTTTTAACTTCTAACATCTGCTACAGCTCCATCCTGTTCCATTAAACATCTCAAACACGCGCGCGCGCGAGCGCGCAAAATTCGATAAAATTCAAAACAAACCTTCAATTCTATCCCTTCAGATCTCAAAATCAACATTAAAAAATGATTACTTTCAAGAAAATCCTCTCCGATACTGTGGCCGAAAATTGCAAAATGAAAGCATCAAAATTTTTTGACATCACAACAATAGTTAAAAAATCTTATACAATAACAACGAAATTCAAAACCATGCAAAGAACAAGCTCAATTTCCCACGCAAATTACATGGAAACCAAAAATGAAAAATAAAAAAGTGAAGACACGTTCAGAGAGATCATCTTGCGAAGATCCGAGATTAGAACTTACCATATCAATAGATAAACGACGAAGACTTGCTCTATTCGAAGATTGAAATTCAGCACCAGCGCTCTCAGGGAACGGCACGCAGATGATTGCGTTTGGGAAGAAAAGAAGTGCACCGAAGCCGAAGAGGTTTATATAGACGGGGAAGTGTGTGGCTGTGATTTCTATGGGGAGAAGTTTCTGGAGGATCGGACGCCAAATCAGAATTAAACACAGTTGAATTCTTCGTGGTCTGTGGTCCGTGGGCCGTGCGTTATGTTTGTCATGAAAAATGGGTATCTATCGGGCACGGTTCAGCTTTTTGTGAGGAGTTGCTTATCGGACCCCTTTTTACTTTTCACACCAGTTTTTTTGTTTGAATATATTTTTTAAAAAAATACCCTCATCCACTTTTGGAAGTACATTTCCGAATTTTTTTGTAAAATGATAAAAATTACTTCTGTAAAATAATAAAAATTATTTCTAAAATTTACTTCCAATTTTTTTATTATTTAGCTTCCTGAGATTAAGTTTCGGAAGTATAACTTTTCATAAATTAATTTTGTCAAAAGTTTTCAGAAATTAACTTCTGGAAGTGTAAATTTTTTTAAAAGAAATTTAAGTTTTAGAGATAGGCTTAACAGTAGAATTTCTCCATCTCTAAGCCCAGAAACTAAAAAAAATAATTGAAAACTCGTAAGGATAAGGGGATAAGGGAAAGGGTGGGTTTCGAGTGGGGGAAGATAGGTTATAAGGATGGGGAATAGAGAGAAAGAAAGAGGTTAATTTTGGGTAGGGGAAGGGACGGTGGGTTAGGGGGAGGTGGGGTGGGGTGGGGAAACGGGAAGCGAGGAGAAGGAAAGGAGGGGGATGGTGGGGAGAAGGAGGAGCAGGGTGGGGGAAATAGTGGGTTAGGAGGCGGTGTTGTGGAGGTGGGGGTGGGGGTGTTGGGTTGGGTGGGGAGAAAACGGGGACTGCAGAGAAGGAAAATGGGTGGGGAGAAGATAGGGTGGAGGTGGAGGCGGTGTGATGGGATGGGATGGGGTAGTTTATGAAAGAGGAAGGGGATAGTGTGAATAGCAAAAAGGGTGTTAAAAGTAAAACTCGAGTATGTGTTGTTCGCATATGCCATTGAAAATGCCACGTGGGTTGATCATGAGTAAATTCATTCTCAACAACCATTTCGCTTCCATGGATAGCTCGCTCTAACAGTGTGTGGTCGTCGGGCTGTAAATAAATCAAGCCCAGCACGTGAAATTTAGGTTTGGCCTGTGAAAAAAAATGTGTGGCTCAAGTTTGACTAATTTATAAACAGAGTTTATAAATTTGGGTTTGGCTTGTTAAAGAAAAATAGAGTTTAAGTTTGACTTGTTTAACTCATTTATAACTTCTTTGATTTTGCTTTAAATCATTTTTAAAATTTTTAAATTTAATATTTAATAAATATTTTAATATTAAATGATAATGTAAAATTTGAAATATATTGTTAGTAGTACCTCCGGTCCTATTTATAAGAAATATATGACTGGTTCTTCTTTATGTATAATGATGAAACATTTTAAGATTTAGCTATATAATAAAAAATAATGGGGAAATACACAAATGAGTCATCTCAGTTTTTTATGCATCCAAAAGCTGCACTCCACGCACATCGTTCATTCCAATTTCAATGGAAAGATCCTGAATTAAGAGGAAAAAAACAGACAAAAAGTGGATGACTTCCTTCAAACAGCACAACAAATTTCATACTCAAATCTCACTCTTTAGAGGTCAAATAAACCTTCCAACAGAGAAATATGATGGCAAGGACCATTCAAATAGATTTTTAAAATAAAAAATATAATTTGCAAATCAATAACAAAAATGCAAAGAAATAGGGGGGAATGGCAAAAGGATGAACAATTTTCTCTTTTGCCAGCAAAAACATATGGCTCCACTATCTCATGGCAAGGACAAAAAACAAAATCACAATCATGTATGACATTTCAGGTCAAGGTTACTCATTGTGAAAATCTACCTTAAGAAGATTCATTCCTCATCACTGTCATACACAACTGCCATTCTCCGATGGGCTGTTGTTTTCCTTGGAGGAGAGTCCTCATCGGATTCAAATCCCTTCCTTTTGACACTACCTCTAAATTCCTTACTCCTTTGTTTTGATTCCTGCAAGAAAATATCCAAATAGTATTGAAAGTTGAAACCACAATATGTTCTTACTAATCAAGTTTAAAACAGAAATTGGGATACAGAAAAAAATTAAACCTCTGTAGCCCCTACTTCATGCCTCATTTTTTTTTATAAATATATTTATTTGCTATTTATGTTCTCTCTTAGAAGTTACCAAATATTGGGGAAAAAATGAAACACAAATTTCTATCATACCTTTATTGAATAAATCTGCACAATATGTGAGGTGAAACACATGCAAATCAAAGAACAAAACTGGTGAGCATCATCTCTAGCAAACATTTAAACATTATTTACAGAGAAAAAAAACTACATTACCGAAAAAGAACATTATTATAGTTGTTAATATTGTCTATTCTCAAAATGCGCAATACAACACTGGTGAAAAAAATAGACTAAATTAGCAAAGAAAAAAAACACAGCTTAAGGTAGAACCGAAGAACATGATGAAAGAAAAAAGAAAACCAAACACAAACCATCACCGCCCTTAAAAATCTGATCTTCAGTAGCTAGCTTCTATTCCCATTTTCCATTAGATATGTGGCAATGATTAGAACATCAAATTAGAATATAATTAAATGAGTAGATTGAGTTTTTGTGAGGAACTACCTTTGGATCGTGCAACAGAGAGCTCATCGTGTTGTAGGCAATACCTCACCGCCACGCCACAATCATAGGCCATACCTCACCACCTTAGCCGCATACCAGACCTCATGACATCTACTCCACAAATATTTCCCACTTTAAGAGAACTCTATATATGACATAAAACGCAAACTGAGAACAAAGGAAAACAGAGAACATCAAAATTGTTAAATCGAATATTTTTCCCATTGGAAAAACATATTCGTAAACCCTAACCTATAATCATATTCGAACAGAACAAATAGAAGTTACAAAATTTTACCAAAATTTCCCGGATTCAGCAAAGGATAAACAAATTCCAGTGACCGGAGTTGACACTTATAACCCAAATTTCCCAATCTCCGATTGAATACTCTATAAGAGGAAGAAGAAGTGAAAACAGAAGATGCAAAAATGTTATCAGATGTAGCAACGAACCAAAAAAATTAAGGAGAAGAAAAAAGGGGGAGAAGAAAATAAAAAAACCCTAACCATTACACCTTCCAAAGACCGAAGAGCCACGATGCAGAGAAGAACAAAAACAGAGCCACAGGAGCTGTGCAAAGATGCCTAAAAAGAACAAACACAGGCGCACACCAAGGATAAACAGCCACAACCACAGGCTCGACCAACAGAAAAGGCGAAAAAACAGGCACAGGCGCGGGGAGCAGACAATAGAGAAAGGAGAAGAAAAAGAAGAAAAAGGAAAGAAAAGTGGCAAGAGATTTATGGAACGCAACTCTATCATGTATTCCTTTGATTATATGCATCCCTTTTGTAAATGAAGAAGAAATCCGAAGCGGTACTCTCTCAAAGCAGCCGATTGATTGCAATAGAGAAGAGACAAATGATATAACCTATTGAGAGAGAAGTAGTCAGTGTTGTAACTGGTCACAAAAGTTCCGGTTAAATTTATAGGCACACAAAAATATTTTAAGTGGGAAAATTTGAATTTGAATTTGAATAAAAAAGCATGGGAAATAAAAAAAAATAAATATAGAAAGTTGCAATTTTCTTGATTGAAGGAAGTGCATAACTGGTCATTTAATTGAAACCAAAATGAGTTAGTCAGAAAAACCAATTAAAACCCATTATCTACATTTAAATTCCATTATCTAATTTTTCTTTTTTACTTTTTATTTATTTTTTAAAAAGATTACTATTAAAAATTTTCCTTAAATAGAAAGTGGATAGAAGAGTATCAAAGAAGGTAGTGAAGGAGAAGCCAACACTTGTCAAAACTTTCATTCTAATAGGGTTCCAATTGTATATAGTTATAGATTACTTATAAAATAATCATATATTTATACTTGTATACCTATATATTGATAAAAATACTCATACTAATATATTTTTTATAATTTTATTATCTAATATCATGTTAATATTTTTATAAATATATCAATATAAAACTAGTTTTAAATTAGTTTTCATGTCTCATGTCATTCTTTTTATATAATTTGATATTAATTTTAATAAATATAAGTTCCAATAAGGAAATGTTTATTATTATTTCATAATTTTATCAATTTTATCAAATATTTATTGTCGCTTAAAAAACCAAAAATCGTTCCAATCCAATCCAATCCAATTTAAATTGGATCGAAATTGAAAAAAATATCAAAACCGATCGGATGATGAAATGATCAAATTGCAATGATCGAATCAGATGGTTTCTTGCCTCAAAACCTATCCAAATCGAACCGCAAACACCCCTAATTTTAACAAAGATATAATGATTAGAAGCAGTCTTTTTGGAGTCTTACTCACACATAATAGGCTCAAACTCCTTATACTACTAACTCAAAACTTGCTTTAAACATATAAACTCGTTTTTTTAAGTCTACACATATAGTCTTCTTTGCCTTCAACTTGAAAACCATCAAGTTTTTTTTTTCATGTAATTATTTTCTTCCAAAACACCACGGAGAAAACAATTTTCAAAAATAGTAACCAAGCTAAACATAGTTCTAATGAACAACTTTTTCATCTAGTAAATGTTTATGTGATTTTGCTTTTGAAAACATATATTCCTGACTCTTTCAATCAATATCATATTCATCATCTTTACTAAACCATTCAAGTGAATAGTCTTAGGAGTAGTTTTTTCATGTCTAATATTTTATTACTTGGAATAGACATCAAAGGGTTTACAATAGTTACCAACATTACCGGTACATATGTATTCCAACCCATTCCAAAAATGTTTATTATTATTTCATTATTTTATCAATTTTATCAAATATTTATTGTCGCTTAAAAAAATTGAAAACCAATTCGATCCAATCCAATTTAAATTGGATCGGAATTGAAAAAAAATATCAAAATCGATCGGATAATAAAATGATAAAACTGCAATGACTGGATCAGATGGTTTCTTACCTCAAAACCGATCCAAACCGAACCGCGAACACCCCTAATTTTAACAAAGATATAATGATTAGAAGCGGTCTTTTTGGAGCCTTACTCACACATAATAGGCTCAAACTCCTTATACTACTACCCTCAAAACTTGCTTTAAACATATAAACTCATTTTTTTAAGTCTACACATATAGTCTTCTTTGTCTTCAACTTAAAAACCATCAAGTTTTTTTTTTCATGTAATTAATTTCTTCCAAAAAACCACGGAGAAAAACAAATTTCAAGAATAGTAACCAAGCTAAACATAGTTCTAATGAACAACTTTTTCATCTAGTAAATGTTTATGTGATTTTGCTTTTGAAAACATATATTCGTGACTCTTTCAATATCATATTCATCATCTTTACTAAACCATTCAAGTGAGTAGTCTTAGGAATAGTTTTTTCATATCTAATATTTTATTGCTTGGAATAGACATCAAAGGGTTTACAATAGTTACCAACATTACCGGTACAAATGTATTCCAACCTATTCCAAAAATGTTTACTATTATTTCATTATTTTATCAAATATTTATTATCGCTTAAAAAAATCGAAAATCGATCCAATCCAATCCAATTTAAATTGGATCGGAATTGAAAAAAATCAAAACCGATCGGATGATAAAATGATAAAACTGCAATGATCGGATCGGATAGTTTCTTGCCTCAAAACCTATCCAAACCGAACCGCGAACACCCCTAATTTTAACAAAGATATAATGATTAGAAGTAGTCTTTTTGGAGCCTTACTCACACATAATAGGCTCAAACTCCTTATACTACTACCTCAAAACTTGCTTTAAACATATAAACTCGTTTCTTTAAGTCTACACATATAGTCTTCTTTGCCTTCAACTTGAAAACCATCAAGTTTTTTTTTTCATGTAATTATTTTCTTCCAAAACACCATAGAGAAAAACAATTTTCAAGAATAGTAACCAAGCTAAACATAGTTCTAATGAACAACTTTTTCATCTAGTAAATGTTTATGTGATTTTTCTTTTGAAAACATATACTCCTGACTCTTTCAATCAATATCATATTCATCATCTTTTCTAAACCATTCAAGTGAGTAGTCTTAGGAGTAGTTTTGTCATGTCTAATATTTTATTGCTTGGAATAGGCATCAAAGGGTTTACAATAGTTACCAACATTACTGGTACAAATGTATTCCAATAAGAAAATGTTTGCTATTATTTCATTATTTTATCAAATATTTATTGTCGCTTAAAAAAACCAAAAACTGATCCAATCCAATCCAATTTAAATTGGATCGGAATTGAAAAAATATTAAAACCGATCGGATGATGAAATGATAAAACTGCAATATCGGATCAGATGGTTTCTTGCCTCAAAACCGATCCAAACTGAACCGCGAACACCCCTAATTTTAACAAAGATATAATGATTAGAAGCAGTCTTTTTGGAGCCTTACTCACACATAATAGGCTCAAACTCCTTATACTACTACCTCAAAACTTGCTTTAAACATATAAACTCGTTTCTTTAAGTCTACACATATAGTCTTCTTTGCCTTCAACTTGAAAACCATCAAGTTTTTTTTCATGTAATTATTTTCTTCCAAAACACCACAGAGAAAAACAATTTTCAAGAATAGTAACCAAGCTAAACATAGTTCTAATGAACAACTTTTTCATCTAGTAAATGTTTATGTGATTTTTCTTTTGAAAACATATATTCCTGACTCTTTCAATCAATATCATATTCATCATCTTTTCTAAACCATTCAAGTGAGTAGTCTTAGGAGTAGTTTTGTCATGTCTAATATATTATTGCTTGGAATAGGCATCAAAGGGTTTACAATAGTTACCAACATTACTGGTACAAATGTATTCCAATAAGAAAATGTTTGCTATTATTTCATTATTTTATCAATTTTATCAAATATTTATTGTCGCTTAAAAAAACCAAAAACTGATCCAATCCAATCCAATTTAAATTGGATCGGAATTGAAAAAAATACTAAAACCGATCGGATGATGAAATGATAAAACTGCAATATCGGATCGGATGGTTTCTTGCCTCAAAACCGATCCAAACCGAACCGCGAACACCCTTAATTTTAACAAAGATATAATGATTAGAAGCAGTCTTTTTGGAGCCTTACTCACACATAATAGGCTCAAACTCCTTATACTACTACCTCAAAACTTGCATTAAACATATAAACTCATTTTTTTAAGTCTACACATATAGTCTTCTTTGCCTTCAACTTGAAAACCATCAAGTTTTTTTTTCATGTAATTATTTTCTTCCAAAACACCACGGAGAAAAACAATTTTCAAGAATAGTAACCAAGCTAAACATAGTTCTAATGAACAACTTTTTCAACTAATAAATGTTTATGTGATTTTCTTTTTAAAAACATATACTCCTGACTCTTTCAACCAATATCATATTCATCATCTTTACTAAACCATTCAGGTGAGTAGTCTTAGGAGTAGTTTTTTCATGTCTAATATTTTTTTGCTTGGAATAGGCATCAAAGGGTTTCCAATAGTTACCAACATTACCGGTACAAATGTACTCCAACCTATTGCTTAAGTGTCTTTTAACCAAAGCCTAAAATCGTTAAAACTTTTCAAATACTTTGTCTTTTGTCTTCAAAGAGTAAAGCCAAAGTTTCCTAAAAAAATATTTAATGAAGGCAAGAAAGTAAAGTGCACTACTAGAATACTTTATATTCAATGGGCCACAAATGTGTGAATATATCAATTCATGAAACTTTGACTCTTTGAGGGGGGTGCTTTTTTTATGGATACTTTAGTCTACTTACAAGTCATACAATAAGAACACTTATATAGCTTCGCACTCTTAATTTAATCTCGAAAACACATAATTTTTAGCTAAGTAGTTTAGCCTCTCTTCATTTTTATGATTAAGCCTTTAGTGTCATGAATTTGATGCCTTTTGTCCATGACATTCTAATTATCTCTATAAACCAAAACTTTCATCAAATACATTTTAGATATTTTCTCCCTTCTAGCCATAGCCAAGTTACCTTTGGAGAGCTTTGACTTTCTAGAACAAAAAATTAGTATCATAATTGTTAAAATAAAAACATTCATGTGTCTTCACCCAACAACTTAAACTCTTGGGATAATTGGTTTATGGCATGATATCAGAACCTATATGATCAAGTGGTCAAGAGTTTAATCCTTGCTGCTCCCATTATTCCAATAAAAAATGTTTAATTTCAATACATAGTATGTGAGACTATGCATTGTCCACGCTTCAAACCCAATGGGATCCTACGTGAGGGGGCGTGTTAAAATAAAATCATTCATGTGTCTTCACCCAACAACTTAAGCTTTTGGGATAGTTGGTTCATGACAATAACCATCATCATTAAGCATTTAAACAGAGATCAAATTTAAATAGACATACAGAGCATGTTTAACTCCTTTAAGTAACAATTTATTTTCCATGTTGGTGTATAAGCATCACTAACACCGACCACCTTAAACACATCAACACTAACCATCTTTAGTACACCAAAGTCATTTAGTGAGTAATGTAGTGTAACACCACTATCTTTTATCCACATGCTCTTATTTGATACGATATTAACTAAATCATAACCATGAAGAATGACAATATCATTATCACCTCATTCCTTCTTTTTTCTGCTTACCCTTGTTGTATTTGTTCTTTTTTTTTCCATAAAAAACAATTCTTCTAAATGTGATATATTTCATGACAATAATGACACTCCACATTCTTGTAACTAGATTTGAAATGACTCATACTCTTCTCGCTCCACTTTTAAGTTTTTTTTATGGCTTCTCTTATTTTCAGTGATAAGCACATCAATTTGAGATGAAGAACCTTATGCCTTTCTCCTTATCTCTTCATTAAGTAGAGGGTGTAGAGTGATGATAATGGTGGAAGGCTGTTAGACGAGAGTGGTGGAGGATATTAAACGACAATGGAGGTAAAGGGTGTCAAGCAATAGTGGTGGAGGATGTCAAATAGTAAAGACAACAAAAGATGATGGGCGACACAAGTGACAATGAAGGGTGTCGAGCAGTGGTGGTAAATGGGGTCAGATGGTGGCAGTGAAAGGTATTAGGTAACAATGGTGGAGTTGGAAGGTGTCGATTGATTGTGTCAAATGACATCAATAGTGGAATGTGTCGAGCGGTGGTAGTGGAGGGTGTTTGACAATGGCGTGGAAAGTAGGAGATGCATGGTATTTTTGTAAACTAAAATTCGGAAACATAAATTGATTTCATTTGGTTTTAAAAACTGTAATAAAAGTGTTTTAAAATTGACTTAAAATTCATTTTAACTTGATTTCAGCCAAATATATTTTGTTTTAAAAATCGAAAACTGAAAAACCCAACCACCACAAACGGGTCCTTAATTCATGGTATTGAGTCTGAGTCTTAATATACACCTGTATCAGTTAAAGAGAAAGCTCTTTATCATCCATGGTTGTCCTAATCGACTGCTAGTCTCTATAGAAGTTACTAGTGAAGTGGTAAAAAAGGAAAATTCAATATCTCCCCATAAGACCTTCATCTCACACAACCTTACTACATGATTGGAATTGCATTTATAGGGTACGAACACACAACTTTTGCGTTCACCCACTCCAACATCGATATTTAACATAATTCCAAACATATTGTTAATCCTTTAACATTATTTGGTTTGAGAGTGGAAATAAGGAAGGGAGAGATAAGGAAATGAGAAATAGGGAAGAGATGTATATGGTTTGTAAATTATTTGGTATGAAAGAAATGGATATGAAACAGAAGAGAAATAGTAGTAGGTAGTTGTTTGGTTGAAGGAAAAATATAGAAGAGAAATTAAAAAAAAAAATCACATTCGGTTACGTGGTCGAATATTAGAAATCTCGAGAGCCTCTACCACCAAACTAAGAAAAAAAATACCAAGCCTTCATCCAAGCCTCATTTCTACCACTATCATAGGTCTAACATAGTCGCCATGGCACCATCTAGGAATTATAATAGCAATAAAAGACCAAAAATCAAGTAAAAATGCCCCTTATATTAGCCATGATTGGGTTGACATTTGTCGTCACGAGAAGGCAGTGGCCTCCGCCGCGCATCCCACCTCACCATGACCTAATCTCGCTCACCCACTATGGCCACTACAAAGCACACCATTGTGGAAATCCCAGAACCACACGTCGAGACCACCACACCATTGTCTCTTACCTTGGTTGGAACCCATCACACTACATTAGAAAGTGGGTGAGCTAATCGAAATGCCGGATCCATAAAAAAAAACCAACCAGGATGACAAATATGCAAGAGGTCGCACCAAATTGTGTTGGAGTAAATCAAGAGGGAGACTCACTGGGATGGATGGAGGTTTCACCAGACAGTGGGAGAGCATATTTGGAAATTGGAACTTAGGAAGCCATCGAAACTGGAGCAAACAATGCATTCTCCTTTGTTTCAGGTGCTGCGTCTCATTATCATACTTCTAAGCCACCGTCGAAAAAGATGGGTAGGGTAAATATTAAGGTCGATCGTTGTGCTCACGATCAATTTTTCGCTCTCAACAGTAATGTGATCTACATTATAAACCTAGAGTGTGTTTGGTAAAACTAGCTGAAAAGCTAGCTGAAAGCTTAAAAGCTCGCTGAAAGCTTAAAACTAGCTGAAAAACTATAGAATGTGTTTGGTAAAACTAATTGAAAATGGTAAAATGACATTTAAGGACAACATTAATTATTAAATAATGATAAGAAAAGCTTATAGCTACCCAAAAAAGCTACATTCCCAAACACTGCTGAAATGGTTTCAGCACTCCTAAACTCTCCTCATTATTTATGCGCAACCTATCTTTCTATAAATAAGAGTGAAAATTTAAATGCATGGGACCCACAAACAATTTTCATTTCCTTTCAACCTCTTTGCTATACCTAATGGGAGAATTACTCCTATTTCCCCACTATTTCCCTCCCTCCACATTTTCCCACTAGTTCAACACTATCAACGAGAGTGTTACTATGAAATTAAAGAGAAATTAAAGATACTTTACTTACGTGTGTCATACTGTCATTGCCTTTTAACCCTTCTCACCGCATCTCTCAAATCCCGCGAAAATCAAAACCCTGCTCCTGCTTTGTTCCCAAAGACCAAAACGCAAAGCAGAGAGTAGAATAAAAGTGAATTAGAAGACCACGGTGGCGCCCCAATGGATCCGATCCACGTAGCCAACGAGCTCGCTTTTCGGGTCGGGTTCTCCGGCCACAGCGGCCACCTCAGGGTGGAGCCGCTGTCAACGGCGGAGCGTCCCAATCAGCTGCGGTCCATTCCCGATTTCATTTTGGTCAGTATTCACTATGCTGTGGTGTTGACTTGTGTGCTCTCTCCGTTTACTCCATTTTCATCCATCTGCCATTTCATAGTATCACTTTAATTGAACCTCTAGTATTGGGATCATTTTCAATTATTCTGCCTCAGTTGATTTCTATGTGCTCAATCTTGTTGATTCATAACCCAATTAAGTAATTATTATTGTCTTCAATTTAAACACATTCAATAATATACTTTTTGTTTTTTCAACCTGTTATCTTTAGTAGGTTTGCCGCAGAAAACCGGTGTCTGGTTGGTTAATTGGTTTTAATCCAGTCTAAGAATATAAAGGAGCTGGGGGGTTTCAACACCTAGTCCGCTTAATAGGTTCCCAAAAAGGGCGCGCTTCACTAATATTTCATATGATATGAAATAGCTACTCAAGCATCGCATTTATAGTGAAAATAAAAGGTTAATATGTTAGTTTACAAAATCCTACATTGCTTATGGCTAAGGGCACCAAAGACTGACAACTCGTTAGTTTATTAGCATTGTGATTATTTTACCCCACCAGCATCATAGTTAGCAAGTTAGTGTCCGTTTGTTTTACAGTTAAGTAGAATTGATTCTAGAATAATGGTTGAAAATGAGTGATGCACTTTTTACGAAGTATGTTAAACGAAAGTGATTTAAAATCAATTCTGTGGAATTGATTTTACACTATGTGCAACTGGTAACCAAACAGGCACTTAGGTGGTTGGATTTATTATTATTATTTATTATTATTTTTAACATCTGGTACCTCACTTCGGCAGCTTTGATCTCGTTGGTTTTCTTGTTTTCTGTTAATCTTTGAAGCCTGAGTTAGATTTTTATCTTCACTAGTAACTTTTTTTTACCTTATTTCAGCCACCTGCCTTTCCTAGTGAGACACCTGAATCTATAAAGAACTATATAGAAGAGACATATCTCCAGCCAAGATTGGACCCTGATGAGTTTGCACCAGAAAAAGTTGGGAGGCAGTGGGAATTCGACTGGTTTGATAGGGCTGAAGTTCCTCTGGAACCATCCTTGCCGCGGACTGTGGTAGTTCCGATTTGGGAACCACCGTTTCGACGTCCAGTGAAAGGAACCTGGGAACCAAAATTTGAGGAGGTGTGAGGTGCTTTTGTGTTTAATATATACATGTGTTCCCAACAAATGGTCCATTTTGTTCGATACAAGGATATGAACTTACAGAGTCTGTGTTGGAAAGATTTGATTAACAATTAGAACAGATTTAGTTTTAAGTTGATCTTAATTGAATTTTGTCACCTTTATCGCTAGTGCCTATAATGTTGTATTAGGTGGCTGTATCCGATCTGACATCAGGAGCTGTAGAATCTGGGCCATTACCACGCACTTCTGCAAAGGACTTTGTTAGGGGAAGCATCAATAATCGCCCTTTTCGTCCAGGAGGTTTGGATGATTCCCAAGGTTTAGAAAGAACTCTTCCACCAGATGCTTCTAATGGGGAATGGGTGCGTGAAATTTTGAAGGGTGGCTCTGTTCAGACAATTCCACCTAGCTTAAAGCAAGGGTTGGACCTTGGTGCACTCAAGGTTATTTATTTTTAATTATTCATTTGTGAGGAAATTTACTGCTTGTTTTATGTTTGGTCTTATTCCTAGTTTGAAATTTGACAGTCACAACTCATGTAACTTTTGTTTTATCTTATTTGAAGCCATATCCATGCTCATGGAATGTTTACAAGGATGCTAATTCACTCAAGAGCTCATCAGATGAAAATTTGGTTAGTTAATCTTCTTATTACCATTTTCTCCATCCAAATTTGTGAAGATCTGTTTCAGTTTATATTCTTTTAGTTACATTGCAGACCTCCTAATACCTATAGTAGATGGTGCTAGTACCAGGGAGAACGTCAATTTAAGGATGTTCTTGTTTGATTATATATTTAGAAGCAATCATATAAATTATCTGCTTTCTCATATTAACAAATACTTGAATCATGCTCGAATGCAGAGTGGATTGTCTTTACAGTTTGATGACTTATTTAAGAAGGCGTGGGAAGAGGATGCTGTTGGAGAACAAGAGGAAGATGGTATTTGGCTTACACTAATAACTTCTTGATAACTGCATTTCTTTTGACATACATTTTAGGTTTGGAAATCCTTGGATTTCACTATAATCAAATGGACCAAACCACTGCAACCAATTCATATCTTTATTAGACCAAACTATTTTTCACCTCTTTTGTGGTTAACGTTAATGCTGTATGTTCAGGTCATTTATCAGAAGTGGAGACTATGTTGGAAGCTGAAGTTGAAACGACCGAAGTATCCAGCAAAGCACATGGGAGTGAAATGTCACTTGATGATATATTGTCAGCTGACTCAGAGAAACTGCATTTGGATGGATTTAGTGGTGAAGTTGGACGACAGCAGAAGGAAGTAAGTGGTTATGCAATAAAGCTATCATGAATTGTGCTTAAAATAACACTTCACCTTTCTTGTTATGCTATATACATCATGATTTTCTTGCTATTTCCATGACAATGCTTGAGATAGGAAAGCTATTCTTTTGGCAGGCTTGGGCAATGCAAGAAGCCAGTGAACGAATTGCAGATCGCTTTCATGAACTTGTTCCTGATATGGCACTTGAGTTTCCCTTCGAATTGGATGCATTTCAGAAGGAGGTATTTATTCATGTGAATTTTCTTCATATTTGTCATCAGAGTACATTAACCAGAGTCCAACACTTTACTATTGAAACTACAGTATAGGCTTGTAATAATTGTTTCATAGTCGTGTGGCGTAGTAGAAACTAAAAGGTAAAAAGTTATGTTTGGGATGTTTCCCTACCCTACTGTTATGGGCTGGAAAGTGGAAAGTAATCTTTACACCCATATTTTTCTGAGCCATATCTTCCACTAATGTGAAAATGCCACCAAGGATTTTTCAAGTAGTTGACTGATTGTTGAGGTCTGCAATCTGTCTTATTTGTTGTTGTAACTTTGTGGGAAGTACCAATGACATTCTGATTTAAACAGTTTATTTCATACTTCCATCTTATTTCTTATCCTTACTATGATACAGAAGCTTTTCTTGGTTCCATTTTACTTGTTTCTTACCATCTATGTCTTTCCTTTTCTTGCTTGTTCCTTTGGTCAGATTCATTTTATGATGTTACTCCTTAGAGTTTGCTCCTTTTTTGTTGTTAGTAATTGACAAATGTTCATGCAAACGCATTCAATTGATTGTATAATGATTGGGATGTCATTCCATCCTTAATTCTTGAGGGGAGGGGATGATCTTTTACTCTTGGTTATCTGGAGCCATTTTGTCTCTTGGCCTTTGCAGATTGGATCATATGCATTATGAGGAGTTGCATCAGTCTCTCTTTTTTAATTATTTTGTGTTATAATAAGCCATCTATTGTTGAAGAAATCCATGTCATTGTACCTTGCAATCTTTCAGAATATTTTTATTTCTTATAGTCAATACACTTTTCATTATATTTTTAACTATGAGAAGTCATTTGTATTATATTTTCTTTTGGTGTCACATCTAGCATAAATATACTACTTATGTTCATCTTTGTAATTTATTCTGTTCCCTTCCTGTTTGACAATTTCAGGCTATTTATTATCTTGAAAAGGGGGAATCTGTTTTTGTGGCTGCTCACACATCAGCTGGAAAGACAGTAGTTGCTGAATATGCATTTGCTCTAGCATCAAAAGTATGCTTGGTTTTTGACTGCTGATTCAATTTCTTTGTTTCTGGCAGTGTTGTTGCATGATGCCATGAACCATATTGCTCAATATCATTGGAGCATTGTGATTAAAAGCAATATTGCTCATATCCTACTATCCTCATGATGTTTTGATCTGTTCTATAATATTGTTAAGTTTTTCATTTTTAAAATTCCTACCTATCAATTTGACTGCAGAACAAGAAGGAATATATTAAATTTATTGGAAAATTTCTGTTTGAACTTCATCCATGCAGCACTGCACTAGAGCTGTATATACTGCTCCAATAAAAACCATCAGCAATCAGAAATATAGAGATTTCTGTGGGAAGTTTGATGTTGGGCTTCTTACTGGTGATGTAAGCTTGAGGCCAGAGGCTTCTTGTCTCATCATGACCACAGAAATTTTAAGATCAATGCTCTACCGTGGCGCAGATATAATTCGAGATATTGAATGGGTAAAGGACTCTCTGGTTTCTCTGCAACAATAAAAGGATTGTCACATGAATTTCTAACAATTTATATTGATTTCCTTACTTATTTTCTGCATAATTTGGCAGGTTATATTTGATGAGGTGCACTATGTCAATGATGTTGAAAGAGGTGTTGTTTGGGAAGAAGTAATTATCATGCTTCCGAGACACATCAATATTGTCCTTCTTTCTGCAACGGTAATAATTGCTCCTCAGTTGATATCCTACTTGAGATGAGTTATGCTTGATTCTGTGTAAAAAACACATTTCAGATTCTGATACTTCCGAATTTGAATTTGTTTCCGCAACTCAAAGCACATGGAACATTATAGTTCTGTCATGAATGTTTTAATAACAGAAAAATAAAAAGTTCTTTGGAAACTCAAACTGCATGCTATTTAAAAATAATAAGTTATGCAAAATGGGCATGTTATAATGGACTAATCACTAATGGAGTATTGTCATTTAAATGTTGATGAGAGATAATTGGTTTTCAATTTTTTGATAATCTAAAATAGGCTTAGTTGTTTCTATGATGTGATATTTTGAGTATTTTTTTCTTTAGTCCCACTAATAATTTGATGGAGTGTGTTAGAATATTAGAATAATATATTTAATATCTTAAGAATATTCGTTAAGATTAGGTTTAATCCTATAATATCTCCTAGGATTAGTTTCTATATTTCTAGATAATTATTATGATTTGTTTCCTAATTACTAGTCTATATTGGTCAATATAAATAAGTGTCATGTATAGTCTTTTGTAATTAATCTGTCCATCATCAATCAATCTATTATCATTTATCTATTATGAATTATTCTTCTCCTCTTTTCTTCCTTTTTATATCCAAAACCCTCTAACTTCAACATGGTATCAGAGTGGTACCATCCACCATGACCTGTCCCGACCCTATTCCACTTATGGGTTCCAAAGTTTGGAACTTTTATTTGTTCGTCTCTCCCACTCTATATTCATACCCTTCTTTTATTTCCAACCTCCCCGCCGTGTATCTTTCCGGCGTGCTTTTAAATCATCCACCATGTATTTACCAGTGTGCTCTGTCTTCATCTCCTTCTTGCCGTGCTTTTTCTGGTTGTTTTTCTCCTGTTTTCCGCTGCTGCTGCCTCCAGCCGCCGCCATCGTCAGCGACTCTGACCGGCAACCACACCACCTGACTCGCGCTGTTTAGGCGAGTCTACTGCCGCCGGAAGCACCTTAATCGGAGCTGCGACGTGCCCATTCTTTTCTGGCGCATTTCCCTTCCTGTCAGCCGTCGTCTGCCGCGTGTGGCAGCGCGTCAGGCCGCCGTTCTGGCAGATCTCCTTGCTGCCGGATTCGCCTTGCCATGATCTTATCCAGATCTGGTCTTGTTTCAACATTTCTGGGATTCGTACTTGATGATCCTCCCTATTTGGCTTGTTTCTCTCTCCTTTGATGGTTGTTTTCTCACTCTTGCCTGCATTGGTTCCAAACCCATGACTTTTCGGAATCTATATATGTATCTTGAGGCTACCTAAAGCTATCTACCTGGCCCCGTGGCTTTCCCAGAGCGATCTATCTGGCTGGCTCTGTGGCTTTCCCAGTACAATCTACCTGGCCAGTGCAATCTACCTGGCCCCACGACTTTCCCAGTGTACTCTACCTAGCCCCACGACTTTCCCAGTGTTCTCGACCCGACCCCACGGCTTTCCCAGTGCAATCTATCTAGGCCCGCAATTTATTATATTCAATTTTGTTAATATGGGTATATTTGTAACAAGCTTAAATAATATTAGAATATTAGAATATTAGAATAATATATTAATATCTTAAGAATATCCGTTAAGATTAGGTTTAATCCTATAATATCTCCTAGGATTAGTTTCTATATATCTAGATAATTATTATGATTTGTTTTCTAATTACTAGTCTATATTGGTCAGTATAAATAAGTGTCATGTATAGTCTTTTGTAACTAATCTATCCATCATCAATCAATCTATTATCAGTTATCTATTATGAATTGTTCTCCTCCTCTCTTCTTCCTTTTTATATCCAAAATCCTATAACTTCAACAGAGTGAAAGTGATTTGCACTCACTTACCTTACTATGGTTGAAGCATGAAGCGCGTCAGGATACTGGTTGCTACTTAAAACTTTGTTCCATGGGATGTGCATTAGAGCATCTAGTTTTTCTTTCTTCCCTAAATCATATTTTAATTATATTATTTGATGCACTGTAGTAATTTTCCTTAAAACAGCATTTTATTTTGTAATCTGTTCCTTTCATGATTCTTATTGGTTGCATATCTCTGTTGGCCTTGGATTGTGCCTTCCCTTTTGCCTTTTGTTATCTCAGCAAAGCTATTTTGTCTTTATCTTTTTGAAAAAACATTTGGCAGGTTCCTAATACTATTGAATTTGCCGATTGGATTGGCAGGACTAAACAAAAGGAAATACGAGTTACCGGGTAAGTAGTGAATCTATCTTGCATCTATTTAGGGTTATTTAGTGGTTGAAATATTGTTGGTGGAAGAGTTTAATTAAACATAACCACTCTTTTGAAAATGTGCAAGAATACAGAAAGGGCGTTTTTCTTTTATTTTCTTTTCTTTTTTAAAATTTTTTTTAAAGAGAAGAGTATTGTGGCATATTTGATATGCTCATACGCCTTTATAAAGTTTTGACAGTACAAATTACATTATAGGAGTCAAAAGAAGGAATCTATTAGAATGCTCTCTTTAACTCGTGATTTAATAGTCTTAAAAATAGTTTTTTTCGCTGTATTGTATTGTAACGATTGATACTATAATACTGAAATCTACATTGATGATGCATAAAATAGAAGTTATAAACTCTCAGGTGATTCTTAATTGTCTTTTTTTTTTTCATGTTATAATGGTAATTTTTTCCATCAGGACAACAAAAAGACCTGTTCCATTGGAGCACTGCCTGTTTTATTCCGGAGAACTTTACAAAATTTGTGAAAGTGAAACGTTTCTGCCTCAGGGATTAAAAACTGCTAAAGATGCTTCAAGAAAAAGGAATTTGACTGCTGGTAGTGGTTCTGGACCAAAGCCTGGGAGTTCAGCAGGTCATGACAATACTCGAGTTCAAAAGCGTGAAAATACATCTCGAGTGAAACAGCATGGAGCTAATTTCTCTGGAACTGGAAGAGGCTATCAGAATAATGGCAATGGCCAGAGTAATTGGGAAATGAGGAGAGCGGAAGCTTCAATGTTGTTGATGCTTATCAACAAACTCTCCAAAAAGTCATTATTGCCTGTAAGTTGATTATGTTCTATACTTATATTTAAGGAAAACTGAAAAAAAGGAATACTTGGTAAAAATATCTTCAATTCAGGAAAATTAATTGGTTAATGAACTTCAAACAGTGGTTATTGTTAATGATAACTGCATATTGACTTTATTAACCACTTGAGTAGCTAATTGTTGGTAAATTAGAAATATTTTCCAACTTCCATTTTGTTATTTTCCTTATATTTTTTTAGTATTAGGTGCTACTGTTTGTTGATCATGTTTTACTTTAAAGTGGTTCTGGGGTTTTGAATGCTCCTTTGTTAAGAATTTTTATCAGGGCTCTGAAGCTCCTCCTTCTTTATTGTTATTAGACTAAACTAAATACACTTTTTTTCGAATCGATCCCTGAAAACTAGTTTTAATTTAGTCCATATTCTTTTTTATTCAATTGGGTCTAAATCATGCTGGACTGTTGAGTTCTAGATGGGAAATGCTGGCATGGCTTCCATTTTCTGATGTAACAGGTCGCATGGCCAAATAATTTGCTTATGTGTCAGTCAGTTAATGTCTTGATAGTTGTTGATCCAGTTGGAAAAAAGTTAAGGATCCAATTGAAACAAATTTTATGGACTCGTTTGGAAACTCATATCTTTATTTGTGAACCAAAACATTATTATTATTATTATTATTATTATTATAAGATCTTAATTATGCATTTGAAACTTGGCTTGGAATACAGGTGGTTATATTTTGTTTTTCTAAGAATCGCTGTGATAAATCAGCTGATAGTATGACTGGAACTAACCTCACTAGTAGCTCAGAGAAAAGTGAGATCCGTCTTTTCTGTGACAAAGCGTTTTCAAGACTGAAGGGATCTGACAGAAATTTACCACAGGTTAGTTCAGTATATAGCTTATCATTTTTTGGACCGAGCTAGGCTTCTAATTACATTATATACAGGTCATTCGAGTTCAAAATCTTCTTCGTAGAGGGATTGGTGTACATCATGCTGGTCTTCTTCCAATTGTAAAGGAAGTTGTTGAAATGCTATTTTGCCGTGGTGTTATCAAGGTGACATTGAATTTTCATTTTGTTGTTTGTATGACATTCATGTTTTCATCAGACCTTATATTAAAGCCAACTGTGTCAAAGATGCAGCAAACTGCTTTATATTTTGAGAGTCATAGGTTCACACCTTTTTTTTTCCCGGTTGTTGTTAAATTATTTTTAAGTTTAATGTCTGACTGCTTGATTGATTTGTTATGTAGGTCTTGTTTTCAACAGAGACATTTGCAATGGGAGTCAATGCACCCGCTAGAACGGTGAGTCTCTTTTTAAGTGTTGCTGCTAAAATCAGAGATGCATTTCAATTTTAATTTTGAAAAGTTCAACAAAGTCTAATTTAATTTTTAAACTTATTAGCCTAACTAATTCTATGCTGATTGTTTGACTGATCATCACACTATGGTATGATGTTGTTTACAATGTACTGTTAATGCATTGATGTGTTTGCTCTATGGTTCATGTTGAGCCTCATATTAACTTTAAGATGTGTTTGGATCAAGAGTAGGTTGCACATGTTTTTTTTTTTTACTAGTGAGCATCCTTTGCATTGCATAGGTTTTTTTAAATGGGTAAAATATGCATTTCATCCCTATATTTTTGGTCAACTTTGATCTTTGTCCCTGACTTTTAAAACCTTTGTTTTATATCCATATACTTTTAAAACACCTTAATCGTAGTCCCTAACGTTAATTAGCTCTATTAAGCTATTAACATGTTTAATAGACTTCTTCATTACCCTTTAGTGTTGGTATAATGTGTGTTTGTTTTGGCGTTGAAATTGGCCAAACTCAACTTTGGATTCCCCAACGCAACTATTTCTAGCGTTGGAAACGTGAGTTTACCACGTTTCAACGCCAAACCAAACATGCTCTTAGTCATGTGGATGTTGAGTCCATTTATTAAGTAATTGAATTCAGTAGCAACTTAAGAGAGCCAATTAACATTAGGGACTATGGTTAAGGTCTTTTAAAAGTATAGAGATATAAAACAAATGTTTTAAAAAGTTGGGAACGAAGAACAAAGTTGACAAAAAATACAAAGATGAAGAACATAATTTACCCTTTTTAAATTCAACTGAAATTTGGAAAAGAATGAATAAATAGATAAAAATGTTTTTAAAATTGGAGAAAGAAAGATATGCATAATTAGATTAAAACAAGATTTATATTTGAAATTAAAAAATAGAAGTTACGAATGACTTGAGGAAGATGACACATGTCATTCTTTAAGGGAGAATATAATAAGAAATTAAGACACTCTCAAGTAAGAGTACACCAAGTCTCTAATTTATTAAAAGACCCTACTAACAAGTAATGAGTGCCTTAAGGACACTTGTTAAGTAATAAAAAATCGAGAGTATTTAATATATTGGGAACTTATAAATGAAAAGTATAGATTTATAGATTTTAATATATTGGGAACTTATAAAGCTTTACTGTTCATTCAATACTTTCATTTTTGAATCCTTAACTAGTGCCTCAAGGGTACGTGCTGACATTTGCCTTTGTTAAATAGGGATGGTTAATGAAAGTCGTTAGAGGGAAAAAAACACTAAGGGTGTGTTTGAAGCACTTTTCTGTTTTCAGCTTTTAAAAACTGTTTTGAAAACTGCTGTGTAAATTTGTTTTATGTTGTCTTTCATTTATTGCAAAAGATATCTTTAGACTGAAAACATCTTTAAACTGCTTTTGTATTCTGGTTTTTAAAATTGATGGTTTTCAAAATAGGTAGTAAGAAAACAATCACCAAACAGTTTTTTTAGTTTTTCTGTTTTCAAAAACTAAAAGCAGTTTTGGAAAACAGAAATAAAAAAAGGCCTAAGCCTTTAATATGACAGTCTCATTTAATGTAGACTGCATTGATATTCTTTTGCAGGTAGTCTTTGATTCTCTAAGGAAGTTTGATGGCAGGGAATTTAGGCAGTTACTACCAGGAGAATATACTCAAATGGCAGGTCGTGCTGGAAGGAGAGGACTTGATAAGATTGGTACTGTTATTTTGATGTGCCGTGATGAACTCCCAGAAGAGAGGGATTTAAAACATGTTATTGTTGGAAGTGCAACTCGTCTTGAATCTCAATTTCGGCTAACCTATATTATGATCCTACATCTCCTTCGAGTTGAAGAATTGAAGGTGTGCATGGCAGTCATTCTAAATCTTTTCTGTAAAATATTATGCCAATGGTGGTGAAGACACCATAATTAATAATGTTGCAATAATTGAGTGGACGGGCAACTTGGGGTAATGTATTAGCTTGGGGGAATTTATTTTAAATTCCTTTCCAATTTGAAATAGCTCCTCTATAACTAGATCTGATTGGGAAAAAGCATTCATGACTGATATCTCTAAATCATGAGGGGGTGGGGGGGATATATTCTCTAATTTAAAGATCCTTCCTTCTGAAGATCGGTAATTTAACTCCCTGATTCATATTTTAAGAAGTTAAATAATTGTATCTCAACTTCTGAAAGCTTCTCTTGAAAATGTATTCTTCAAAGTTTTAATTTCTAAAAAGACATGAAAGAGAATATTTTGTATCCTAGTTTTCTGTTTAAAGGTGTAAGGTTCTGTGATTGGTACCCACCCATTACGAGGGTGTACTATAGCAAAAGTAGGAGGAAAAACTCGGAGTCAGTCTTTTTGCAATCACAAGGTTAGAGAGGAGTGCATGAGTTAGTGAGAGAAGGAAGGGAGTTCTAACTGTAACCTAATCATCCATCCACTTGGCAGGCTGTGGGTGGGTAGGGAAAAGGGTCTATTAGTGGGGGAATTTAAGAGGGAAAGTATGAGAAAGGGAGGGGGCATTTGATGGTGCAGGTCCCTTGAAGGACCTGTGGTATTTTCTTTTATCTTGTAATTTTCTGTTTTCCAGTATCAGTGTGTGTGTGTGAGAGAGACGCTATCTGTTAACTGTTATCGTTTCTTTTGATTCTGACATCAGTTTAATATCTGTTCAAAAGAGGGAATTCTTGTTTGTGGATATAATAATACTTATACCTGATTCCAGTTCCCATCATTCTGCAATGCTGGAGATCAACTTCAATCTCTTAGTAACTTAGGGCCACATCTGAGATTTATTTGGGAACCAAATAAGGATGGTCTACATGAAATTATGGTCATAGGTGATCTAGGAAATGTGCATTGTTGGACTGCTGTAGTCAAACTGATGTAGGATAGGATAACAAAGCATGAGGAGTTAGAGTCTTCAAGAGTCTTGGGTTGTACATTGAAAACTGGAAGTCAGATGATATTGTTTTTGGATCTCAAGGAAGTCAGATTAATTATTAGGAGACAGTTGGCTAAGGTTTGATTATGGAGCAAAATTGAAAGACTTTGGAGGTCAAAATAGGGTCTGTTTCAATAGATTTTAGGCAATTACTAATGGATGAATCTAATTTTTGAAAAGGAAAATGGATGAATGATACTCTGGACTCTGGTCCAGAAAGAAATTCTGAATAAGGCTTTAAGCAGAAGAAGTCAGGTATTCAGATTATAATATAAGAATTGTCAGGAGATAGCCTAGGCATCATGAAGTGTTCATCTGGCATCATAAGGTGGAATTGCATGGAACAATCCACATAGCCAGCTTTAGAGTTTCTTAAATTATTTATATTTATCCAACTGATAGCTATTAAAAGTTGAAGAATTACAATATCCTATGCAGCACTGTGCTGTTCAGTAAAACATTAAACAACTTAGAATCAAAGTTGAACAGCCTCAACCATACCAACATAGTGAAAATACTGTTATTACTGTGGTAAGTAATTTCATTTTATCTTAGCAATTTTAACTCTTGTGTTGAACTGTTACCAAATTAGGCAAGAAATTGGGTTGCAGGTTGAGGACATGCTTAAAAGAAGTTTTGCAGAATTCCATGCTCAGAAAAAACTTCCAGAAATGCAACAGCTTTTGAAGCGAAAGCTAAATCAGCCTACAAAGGCTATTGAGTATGTCAATTGTCTATTCCCTCTCTTCAATATTGTTGTTTCAAGCATCAGTTGATTTCCCTTCGTAATAAAATCTTTCCGTCGTCATAAAATTTACAACTTCACCCATCCTTTTTTAGCTGTTCAGTTGTTCCTAAATGTCCCATGGTGAGTGGTCCAATGCTCAAAGCTCAATTATTAAGATATAAAACCATTTATGATGGTGAAGATAATGTTAGATATAAAACCATTCATAATCCTCCACCTAATATCTTAAGCTTTTGGGTTAATTGGTTAATGACAGACAATCCATGAGAAGCGTTTTTTTTTACTATGTGATATGTTGGTGAATATTCAAAGTTTTATTTCCCCCATTTCGTCTGACATTTTATGAGCATCTGGTGACAAAAAATTGAAGTGCTTCTGGCTTATATTGGATGAAATAATACATATTGATGTTCTCAGATTTTGAATATAGCATAAATAATTCTATGCACAACACCATGTAAATTTGTGTGTTTGTGTATAGATGTATCAAGTGAGAAAACCATTTTATGTGAGAGTGAGAGGAGTAAATTTTGATCATTAGATCTTACCATGAATGGTCAAGCTTAAAACAAAGTCATGTGACCTTGTAAAATGGTAATGTGATCATTAAATAACTTTAAATCTTGACCATCCATCTATATGGTTGTATGGCCAGGTTTACTACTCCTCTCACTCATAAAAATTGTCACCTCATATGGTTGTTATTAGGAATCGTGAGTTTGGAAGATTCCTGATGTCTAACAAAAGGGTTGCTTTCAGTATTAGCTGTTATCCGTTAATTTATTTTATTATTTCTTTATGATGCTCTGTATTTTTTTTATTCAGATGTATAAAAGGTGAACCAACCATTGAAGAGTACTATGATTTATATTCGGAAACTGAGACATACAGCAACCAGATATCAGAGGCAATTTTGCAGTCTCCCAGTGCCCAACCATTTCTCAATACTGGAAGAGTTGTAATCGTAAAATCAGAATTAGTAAGTTCTTATATTCATGTTTTGCATCTGTATCTGTTGGAAATAGTATAGAAATTAATATGCCATTGGGAATTATGGGAGTTAAGATATCACTTGAAAGATTAGATTTAGAGTCATGGGAAACAGTTTAATTTTTCATTATTGTCTTTCTAAATGTAGTATGTATTTATTTATTCTTGTGTGAATATCGATTATCGAGAATGCTACTTACTCAAGCAACTGAAACATTTTCCAAGCCTATCCTCAAATCTCAGCCTATTCTCAAGTTGGTATTATAGCAGTCTTGGTCCTGCCTCTGCTCAGTCTCTGGGTTCTGCTATCTGGTCCAGCAGAACACTCAATCCCTTAAAAAGTCTATCAGTCATGTCTTGGACATCTAGCCTACTACCTTAAAATAGTCTGATTGACAAGGAAAGTCCACCTATTATCTCAAAAGTTTTTGACCGACCTGCACACTATGTGGTGCCACTGGAAAATGCTCCACTTGCTGCTATGTGCACTCCATTTTATTGGCACATGAAGTACCACGCACCACCTTCCCTGCTTCTGCTTATTGAAAAAGTGGTCCCGTTCAAATTGGTGGCTTCCACTTGTCTTTTCTGGTGGTTATCTGCTAAAATCTCATTCTGTTTTGAGTGGGTTCAAGTCTTTTCTTTTTGCCTTAGTTTTCTACTTAAAGTACCACAACTGTATTTGTGATGAAAGGGCACCCAATCAGCCTCCCAAATTTGAATCAACGAAACAAGTGATCCAACAGTCTTCCATTGCAAGGAATTCATATGCCCGTGTTACTAATTCTCATGTTCTTCAGAAATCCAACTATGACTTAAGAAAAATTAAACAAAAACAATTATGTTGCCTCTGTTTATGTGGAGTTCTCCTTCCTTGGTGAAGCCGTGAAGGACTTTCAGATCATTTGGAAAAATCCGCTGATAAAATTTCTGAAGAGAATTGTATCCAGTGGGAAAAACTCGACTATGAGTTGTGCGGCTTCTTATGGCAATCTACTGAATAAACTATTGTAGTGAATTTCATAACTTCCACAACCTGTCATACTTTTGGGAAGAAGGATAAATTGTTTTTGCTAATGATATTCAACAGCTGTATGATTCAACTCAAAAATTGGCTGCACTTAAACAATCTGATCACGATATGTCCACCTTTGTTAATTGTAAGTTGTTACTAAATCTCAACATGCAGTTGAGAAGTTAAAGATGTTCTTGCAAGCCAATGCTCTTGAAGGCCTAATGGCAAAATTAGATAATCTATGTGGTGTTAATTCTTCATGCAATGCACCCAGATCTCAATCATGTTTGTAATTAAATTTTAACTAGTCAAGAGTTTCTTACAATGGAAAATCTGATTACTCAATTACTTTGGGTTCCTTCACCAAAAGCAGGTGTTAGTGCATTTGAATTGACCAAAGCATCTGAAATGGTGTCTAATGGACATCATGGTGGACATGGAGATCATGGGAACTATGGAGGTTAAGGTGCCTTGGTGTTCATATTGCAAAAGAATGAGTCATACTCAAGACACCTGTTATTCTCTTCATTTCATTGGTTTCTATAAAAATCTATTAATGTCTCTTACACTGAAATTCTTGAAATTAAACTTTCAAAGGCTGATTATCAAGGTTTTGTTGGGTGTTTGAGGTTGCAGAAAGGATATTTCTGTCACTCCATTTTTTTTTTCTTCTGGGGTCAAGTCTGTCACCGTTCTGGATGTTTTACCTGTGCCATGACTTGGTCCATCTCTTCCTCATTGCTAGCACTAGTTGTCTCTCACACAGTTTCCTTTGATGCAGCTCCTGAAGTATCTAACCCTGGGCCATTTTCATCATCTCAGCACCTCTCATTACATATCAATGTTGAGCACAGATTCTCACACTGGCATCATAGGCTGCTGAAAATTCATGTTAATGGTGTCCCACGCAATTTGCTTCTCCTACCATGAATCTTTTTAAAACACATTCCTGAGAATTTCTTATGCGTGTAAATTATTTTTAATCTCTTCTACCAAACATGGGATTTTTTCCCCATGCCACTTTCTCAGGAATTTTAAACTCCTGAAACATGTGATATGATAAATAAGTTATGAGTATGCATGAAACATGGCCAGTCCAAAATACTCAGATCTGTCATGAGTTTTGATAGCACAATGTTCATTTATGTTAGAATATTAGAATAATATATTTAATATCTTAAAATATATGTTAAGATTAGGTTTTATCCTAGCATATCTCCCAGGATTAGTTTCCATATTTCTAGATAATTATTATGGTTTGTTTCCTAATTACGAGTTTGTATTGGTCAGTATAAATAAGCGTCAATGTCTAGTCTTTTGTATCAATTATTATCAAGTATCAATATCATTGTATATTTAATATTATTCTTTTCCTCTCTTCCTTCTTATCCACAACCCTATAACTTCAACATGGTATCAGAGCAGTACCATCCACCGTGACCTGTCCCGGTCTTATTCCGCTGCCGGGTTCCAAATTTTGGAACTTTTATTTGTTCGCCGCCTCTCACTGTATATTAATACCCTTCTTTTATTTCTAGCCTCCCCCACCATATATCTTTTCGGCGTGCTTTCAAATCAACCACCGTGTATTTTACTAGTGTGCTCTACCTTCATCTCCTCCTTGCCGAGCTTTTTCTGGCTGTTTTCTCTTGTTTGCCGGCGTTGTCGCCGTCAGCCTCGCCTCACTGTAATCTATCCAGATCTGGCCTTTGTTTGTGTGTTTTAGGTCTGATATTTGTGGATCCTTTCTATTTTGGACATGTTTTCTCTCTCTTGGTGTTGTTTTCTCTCTCCTCCTGCTTGCTATTCAAGGACCCATGATTTTTAAGACTTATAGATGTATTTTGCGGCTACCCAGAGCTATCTAGCTGGCCCCGTGGCTTTCCTAGTGCAATCTAGCTGGCCCCACGGCTTTCCCAGTATAATCTACCTGGCCCCACGACTTTGCCAGTGTAATTTATCTGACCCCACGATTTTCCCGATGTAATCAACTTGGCTCCGCAATTTATTATCTTCAATTTTGTTAATATGGGTATATTTGTAACAAGCTTTAAGCTTAGTAAGCTGTAGCTTGAGGGGGAGTGTTAGAATACTAGAATAATATATTTAATATCTTATAATATCTGTTAAGATTAGGTTTTATCCTAGCATATCTCCTAGGATTAGTTTCCATATCTCTATACTGGTCAGTATAAATAAGCGCCAATGTCTAGTCCTTTGTATCAATTATTATCAAGTATCAATATCATTGTATATTTAATATTATTCTTTTCCTCTCTTTCTTCTTATCCACAACCCTATAACTTCAACAATTTATTGTTTTAGAATGGTAAATTTTAGTAGATATTGATCTTTTTGATGCAGTAGTAGGTGCTTAACCTGTGTCCTAATTGATTTACAGGCCCAGGACCACTTGCTTGGGGTGATTGTGAAGACTCCTTCTCCAAATAATAAGCTGTACATTGTTTTTGTGATTAAACCTGACACACCATCCCTGGTGGAAAATGCCTCAAGTGGTGATAATTTGCAGGATAAAAGCAGTACGTTTGACCAAGGTTATTTTGTAATGCCAAAATCAAGACGTGGTCTAGTAGATGAATATACTACATCTGTTTCTGCTCGCAAAGGAAGGGGTCTCATCAACATCAAATTGCCCCATCGTGGTTCTGCATGTGGAATGAGCTATGAAGTCCGAGAAGTTGACAGTAAAGAGTTTCTATGCATATGCAATAGCAAAATTAAAATTGACCAAGTCGGACTTCTTGAAGATGTGAGCAGTTCTGTTTACTCAAAGACTGTTCAGCTGCTCCTGGATTTGAAATCAGATGGAAATAAGTATCCTCCAGCTCTGGACCCTGTGAAAGGTATTACCATTTTGTAGTTTATGGATGATTTATAATTTGATAATGGATCCAACTTTTATAAATAACAAGTGGATCGTGTTTGGCCAAAGGAAGGTTTTCAAAATAATAAAAAGAAAAAAAGTACCATAAGTTTCTTTGTTGGATACCATCACTTTTACAAGGCTTTGCATTAGGAGGCATGATAGAATTATAAAAGCCATTTTTGGTCTCGTGATTTTTAACAAAATTCCTTTCAATCTGCAATATTGATGTTTCTAGATCTGAGGTGTTGTCCACACACTCATTTAGGTGTAATACTTCTTATTTTGACACTTTGGTAACCTGGTGTGACTTTAAAACCTAGATTGAAGCTAACATTGCTTTAATCTCTCTTTTTTCCAGATCTAAAGTTGAGAGATGTGAAACTTGTGGGAATATACCTTAAGTGGACTAAATTATTGGAGAAGATGTCCCAGAATCAGTGTCATGGGTGTATAAAATTGGAAGAACACCTTAAGTTAGCGAAAGAGATAAAAGCACACAAAGAAGAAGTCTATGCCCTTCAGTTTCAAATGTCAGATGATGCACTTCAACAGATGCCAGACTTTCAGGGCCGGGTATACCAAATTAATCTTCTTTTTCAGTTACGCTTTTAAAGAAATTCTGATAGTTTGTTTTAGTACCTAATCTTATGGTGCTTCCTATTTCTTTTTACTATTTCTCCAGATAGATGTTCTGAAGGAAATTGGATGCATTGATGGAGACCTTGTTGTTCAAATGAAAGGCCGTGTTGCTTGTGAGATGAATTCTGGGGAGGAATTGATATGTACTGAGTGCTTGTTTGAGAACCAACTCGATGAACTGGAACCAGAGGAAGCAGTGGCGCTAATGTCTGCTTTTGTGTTCCAGCAAAAGAATACATCTGAACCTTCACTCACACCCAAGTTGTCTGAAGCGAAACATAGGTAAATTGCATTTTGTCTATTTTCTGAAATAAAGTCTTTATATAAGAAAAACATCCATGCATAAACTAAGTAAAAGCCTCAGTAATTATTTTTATGACAACATACTATATGTAATCATTTTGTCTTGCTGCATCTTCAAAATTCAGATTGGAATCATGATATGAATTCTAAGTTCTAACTTAGATGTATTTGATACAGACTGTACAAAACAGCTATAAGACTTGGAGAGCTTCAAGCACACTTTAAGCTATCAATAAACCCTGAGGAATATGCGCAAGAAAATCTCAAATTTGGTCTTGTTGAAGTGGTTTATGAATGGGCAAAGGTTCCCCTCTACTGAAAATAACACACTATTTAGTTCCATACATCCCTCATTGATTTCTAGGGCAACTGATAAACCAATCTATATTTTTTAATACAGGGTACTCCGTTTGCTGAGATATGTGAGCTTACTGATGTTCCTGAAGGTCTGATAGTAAGGACCATTGTCAGGTTGGACGAGACATGTCGGGAGTTCAAAAATGCTGCAGCTATTATGGGTAATTCTGCTCTCTGCAAAAAAATGGAAATTGCTTCTAATGCAATAAAGCGTGACATTGTCTTTGCAGCTAGCTTGTATATTACCGGCGTATGATCATTATTGAACATGTTATTGTTTTTTCTAGCTCTAGTCCAGTGCATATCAAGTGATGCTTTTGTATATAATGATTTCCTCACATATCTTGTGTGCTCCTTAAACATGTACTTTTCCTCTCCATTTTCTAACTTCCATTCCCTTCTACAATTAAAAAAGAATTTCATTGTTGTCCCCATCCTGCAGAACACTAATTGCCACTGCTACTGGCCATGTAACGGTTCACCATGTTTTTTTTATACACGTTTCTGTAGCTTTACCTCAGCAGCGTTCTTAAATACTTAATATAATGTCATTTTAGAAGATTTAGATCCAGCCGGTAAATTTTCAAGAACATGCATGTCATGCTATCGAATTGACCCTACCTGTGAGGACTATGTAGAGTTCTTCCTTTTTTTTTTTTGGGTGACAAGAGTTCTTCATTTTAGAGTGTATTTGGTAAAACTAGCTGAAAAGCTAGATGAAAACTGAAAAACTAATTGAAAGCTAAAAAACTAGCTTATTTGATTGAAAATGTTTGGTAAAACTAGCTGAAAATGGTAAAATGACATACAAAGATATCATTAATTATTAAATAATGATGAGTGTAGGTGGTTGGGGGATAAATTTGTAATAAATTTTCAATTAGTAGTTGAAAATGAGAGCTTTTATAAAAAACGTACCTTAGGTAGTTTTTCAAGAAAAGCTAGTAGCTATCCAAAAAATTATCTTACCAAATATAACTGAAATGGTTTCAGCTACTAATTTTAGCTTTCAGTTAGCTGAAATGACTTACCAAACACACTCTTATTCTTTGAAATATTGGCTCACGAAATTCTTTGTTCTCGTAATCATTTAAGAACATGAATTGAGTTTATCTCAGGTTCATTCATGATTAAACATGAGATCAAATTCTACAATCTCACTTACCATAGTTTTCTCGCTTGAAGAATTCGAGTTTAATGTAAGGAAAATGTTAACAAGTGTCATAAGGACACTAGTTAAGGAATCGAAATTGAAAAATTTTTATTGGATTGTGTAGCATTTAATACTATACAGACAATCAATGCTGTAATTTTCAGTAAATACCTATTATATATAGTTCCTTAACCAGTGTCATTAGTGCACTCATTAGCAGTACCCTTAATGTAATCATGGTCCCTGAAAAGGGGCATTATTGCGGTTTCTATATTTTTCCGAAGTGATATATTAATTATGTTCAATAAATTGTAAAACCCAAAGAAAATGTACTTGTAAATACATGGTGCCTTTAAGTTAGATTTATTACTTATTAGGTTAATAAGGGTGATTTGTGAAAAATAAAATATTATTTTCATAATTTTCTTTATGTACCAAAAATAATTTTTGGTATAAACTTTTAAAAATAAAAAAAAAATTGTAAATAAAATATTTTTGTACAATTAGTAAAAATAAAATAAATAATAACAAATAATTTTACAAATCAAATACTTGATTATTTAAAAGTTTCCATAATTGATCATGCATTAAAATTAACTAGTTTATTACATTCAGCTTGGGTACACACCTAAATCCATAAATAAAATACTTTCAAGTTAGATTTCCTTTTCTGCCGAACTGTTCCCTAGAATTGATAATAGATAGCGGGGATTTTTTTTTTGAATGAGTTTTAGTAATAAGTGTATAAAGGGTAAATATTTTTTATCACCATAAAAAAATTGTACTTTAATATAATAATTTTTTAAAATATTTTATATTTGCATTTCATAAAAAACGCCCCCTTAAAATATAATAAGTTTTATTGTATAAACTAAACTATTTTTCTAATAGTTATGAACAAAATATTAAATAAAAAAGTAAACATAATATCTTAAAAATATATATAAAAAACTTTTGAACAATTTCTAGATCAATAAATGTCAAGATTATTAACTCCATTTTTAAAAGTATTGTATAACACCCTAATGTCATGAGTTACACATGTTTGGAAACGAAGAGTTTTCTTATATATGTAATAGATAGATGGATAAATATTCACCTGCATTTAAATTTTGGATGTGGAGAGTATAGAAGAAAGAGATAAAAAGAAAAAAAAAAGAAAGTTAATGAAAAATGTGATAATTGATGTGATGTGAAAAGAAGAAAGAGATAAAAAAAATTAAATATAAAATAGAGTGTAGAAAAATAAGTGTGAAAAAAATAAAACTTTAAATAGATAGATAGATTTCATGGGGCGTAGCAACTTTTCATATGTACTTTCCTCTCAGCAATGTTTCCCTGTCCAATTTTGAGGGGAATATTATAAAATCTTATAGTGTGTTTGTTTTTAATCAAAATCATGTTACTGGGACGGTTCGAAATTCACATGAAGAAGGGGCTAGAAATGTTTTTTAATAATAAATATTAAATACTAATCAAATTCATCATATTTTTTAATAAAAATTACTTAAAGGAACTAAATTTCAATAATAAATATTAAATAAAATTTAGATTATAAAAATTAAAGACTATACTAACAAATTAGTCCCTGAGAGATTTCTGATAGTACAGTTTTAGTCCCTGAGAGATTCAAAATCCCAAAATGGTCCTTGAGAGATTGTTCCGTCATGCAAAATGGTTATTGTAGTGCAAAATTTAAGAACTAATTTGCATGACTTTTAATGTCTCAGGGACTAATTTGCTTGTTTTTCAAGGACCATTTTGCACTACAAGGACCATTTTGCATGACGGAGCAATCTCTCAGGGACCATTTTGGGATTTTGAATCTCTCAGGGACTAATTTCCTAGTTTAGTAAAAAATTAAATGTATCACACTCATTTCATTTATTTATTTTTTCTTTTATTAGATATACAATAATATTATTTTATTTTTTATATGTAATGTATAATGTAATAGAGTGGGGGAGGAGGGGAGGGGGGAAGCAAAATATGTTCTTGCACGTTACAAATGTCGATCCAAGCCAACACTACTGAGAGTTGCGTAACCCCAGATATGTGTTTGTAACATGATTTTGTGTGAAATCAAATACATTTAATTTGTGTTGGAAATTGTGATTGATTATTTAGAGAGGGAATAAGTCTGTCGCATATTCCCTCTCTAAATCTATCATAAAATTCTAAAAATGATTTTTTTAAAAGATAATGTTTTTCAATTTAAAATCCATCTATATTAGAGAGGGAATATTATCCCTTTCTAAAATTAGCCGCTAAAATTGATCTACTTAGTAGTGATAGGCCTTATTTTTCCAGCTATAAATATTAAGGAGCTCAAGTAGGGGTGTCAAAAAAATATATAGGTCAAGTTTGATGAGCTAGCCTTATGTATATGTTGGATTGGGCTATGAAGTTTGAATTTATCTTGATCAAATCTAACCTAATCTAAATTTTAACTTGTTGAATTTGAGTTGACTTGTGATATGTGAGACAAGTTCATTGGCCTAATTTTTTTATTATTGAATTTTTAATAATTAGTAAAATTATAAATGATAAATATATCCCATGTGTCATTTGGAGCTGAAAAAGGCATGAGATTCCATAAATTCCTCTCCACTTCCGAGAATGCTCATATGTCCCACTAAGTTATGCTAGACAGTTCTTTATGTGACTATACTCACTAAACATATGGGACCAGTGCCCATTTACACTCAACATGACTATAAATGAGGGCTTTATGCACACGGGCAACCTCTTAGCCATGCTAAGACTTTGTTTGAATTTTTACCCACTCCCTATGTTGAGTGTCTTTGTAGGTATACCACTTGTTGGCCAACGTTCCAACCACCAGAGAAGTATTACCACCGAAATATTCACCAAGGTTCCATTGTGAACAAATTTAAAATTGGAACAGAATATAACGTATCCTTAAAACAATGGAACACTTTGGTTCCTTAGAAAAAGTGGAACCAAAGAGAACAAAACAAAACATATTACTATTAATTTGTCATTGAAAAATTAAAACTACCACTTTTTCCCTAATATTCCTCCCAAAATTGTAGTTTCCTCTATTAACACATGATACATTCTACCACTGTAATTAATTAAAGGCTAAATAGGATAAGGATATATATGTATGTATGTATGTATGTATGTATGTATGTAATCATACACATATAATCTTGTTTTGTTCTGTAGTTACCAAACGCGAAAGACATTATTTGTCCTGTTACATTCTATTATGTTTTGTTTTGTTTTGTTGATATACCGAATGCTTAGTGTGTGACACCCTTCTACCCCATATTCTTATACATTAAATAACTTGAAATATATAAAGATGACACTCCACACTGGGTAAAAAGGTTCACAGTTCTCGTTGTATAAAACGTCATTTACCTCAAAGTAAAATAATTTAAAGTAGAAATAGCAATTGACTGTTTTCAAAACTCTTAAGCAGCGTAATCTCCCAAAATAGAAATAACAAAACATTCTACTTGTCGTGCACAACAATTAAAGAAAAGTTTATAAAATTAGTCCTAACAAAAAAAACATAATTGAAGAACCCCCAATGATGTGCCCTGATGTCACATGTACCAGAGCAATACTCCCTTTACTCAACACTCGGCACCAATTGTGTCATCATCATCACCTGTAAAATAGCCATAGTATAACGGTGAGGAAAAGAATACTACTCATACATACACATAGGAGACTACCATATCCTCACCCTCATGTAAACAACATCATCATATAACTCATTCTATTAACAAATATAAAACATAGTCATCATCATCATATACACCAACGACATCAATATCACCACAATCATCATAATCATCATTATCATCAAAATCATCATCATCATCATACTCATCATTATCATCAACATCATCATACTCATCATAACCATCAATATCATCATAATCATCATTATCATCAATATCATCATAATCGTCATAATTATCATTATCATCATATCATCATACTCATCATTATCATCTTTATCATCACAATCATCATTATCATCATATTCATCATTATCATCGTATCATCATAACCATCATTCACCTCCCTGAGATGTACTTCACCCACTCTAGGCTTGTACACCTCAGGTACCATATTCAATTTCGTCATAATCAGTGTTCACCTTCCTGAGTTATACTCAGGTACAATCATCAACATTATCATAATCATTACTCACCTCCCTGAGTTATACTCAGGTACCATAATCAATACTCACCTCCCTGAGTTACACTCAGGTACCATAATCACCTCCCCGAGTTAGACTCAGGTACAACATTCACCTCCCTGAGCTACACTTCACCCCTCACTGGGCTTGTGTATCCCAAGTACAATCACCTCCCTGAGCTATACCCCACCCCTCACTGGGCTTGTGTATCTCAGGTACAACATCATATATATACTCAAGCATCATTTACAGCATAAGGTTAATTAAATCATCATCACCATTATCACCTCTCCGAGTTATACTCAGGTACACTATTCACCTCCCCGAGTTAGACTCAGGTACAACACTAACATCATCATCATCAATCATTATAATTAACACCATTCATCATCATCATCATGTATTAACATACATATTCACCACCATCATCATAAAAAATCATCATAATTATCACCAAATATCATTATCATCATAAATAACACCAATCATCATCATCATGTATTATCATACATATTCACCAATCATCATTATAAAAAATCATCATAATTATCACCAAATATCATTATCATCATCAATAAATACATCAACTCAATATGAGCAATCATCCATCACAATGATTCACCAATCCACACCGGTAATCGATTACACACCTCCTGTAATCGAGTACCTGCAAACAAAGTCTCTGGTAATCGATTACCAACCCTTGGTAATCGATTACCTGCAAGCAATCACTCTGGTAATCGATTATCAAACTTCTGTAATCGATTACCAACACACCAACTCTCTGGTAATCGATTACAGCATCTCTGTAATCGATTACCTGCGAGCAAACAACCCTCCTGGTTGCCCAGAATCCTCTGGCCTGGTAATCGATTACCCGCGACGCAGATCGCAGTTCTTGCGATCTCCACCAATTCCAAACCTCTCTATTCAATCTCTAATCATTCCTTTTCATCAGAATATCATCTATAAGCATTTATATTCATCAAACTTAACAAGAGTATCAATCTTTAACAGTTTTTCAAGGTTTTCCCATCAAAACCCCAAATCATCAACCCTTATTAATCCCCTTTTCACTATTCATATTATTCTCATTCAATCTCCTCAAGATTCATCAAGAATCATACAACAATCATCAATTTACAGTTTTCATCATCCATACTCAATATATCAATTATTAATATGAATTAAAGTCTTAGGTTACTACCTAAGCATCCCACACATGCATATATAAGCAGCACTCTCTCCCCCACCGTACCTTATTGAAGATCGATCAAGCAGGGAAGACTCTTTCTTGGTTCTTGATGATCAAACTCTAACAATCTCTCCTTGAGACGTTGTTTCTCCCCTCCTTGGCGTTTCGCTCTCTGACGTTTTTGAGAAAATAAGGATTAGGGTGAACTATAACCCTTCCTTACTAAAAAGTCTATATGGGCTGGTCCCACACTCAACTCCCCCTTATCCTCTTTTTAAATTCAAATAACTTTATCTCAATTTGAATAGTTTATCTTATTTAAAACTAATAATAATATTAATACTATTATTTATTTATTTCTCCCACTTATTAATTATTTAATTTAATTTTATTTAATTAAATTTAGGATGTTACATAGTGTATGTTTAATTTTTTATCAAAATCGCGTTACAAACGTTGATTCAGTGAAAACCAAACATAATTCTAGTTGTTAATATTATTCAAAAACATCTTCAAGGAAATTAATATTTCGAGTAAATATTGTTATATAAAAAAATAGGTCCCTCATCTTAACATTTTTTAATTAGTAACTACATCATTATTTTTATTTAAATTTTCATATTTTTAATTTTAATAAAATTCATGTATATGTATATTTCATTTTTTAATTTTATAAATGTTAAAATATATTAAAGTCATCAAAATACTTATTATCATCGTTATAATTACCTAATAATAAATCTAAATAAAGATCAAATTCTTAATTGTCAATTTTTAAAGAAAAAATTTGTTTCTATTTAATTGTCCAATTACAAATCCAATGCACTGATAAATACACTTTTCTCCATTTTACCCTTATATTAATAAACGACTCACTATTGAAAATTAATGAGAGCCAATAATAGTAAGAGAGCTAAAAGGGTAAAATAGAAAGTTTAAAATTTATTTCCAAGAAAACAAGAGTAATAATTGCATTCCTTAATATGTGTATTTTTAGTCAAAATAGACAGTTAAATAGGAACGAAGGTAATAATTGATGTGATGAGAAAATAAGAAAGAGATAACAAGAAAAAATAAATACGAAATAAAATGTATAAAAATGAGTGTGGAAAAATCAAAGTTTTGGATCAAAATAAAAAATGTTATCAGCTTCACCAATCAAATGAAGAGTTTAATATATATATATATATATGGTTTGTGTAAAGAAGTTTTACACATAATACAATGATGTGTTGCCACATCATTTATTAAATTTAATAATACATGAAGTGTTATATTAATTAAATGATGTGGTGACACACCATTAGATGCGTGTGTGTAAAACTTTTTTACACTGTATATTAATTAAATCCTCAAATAAATGTACCACTCTGGTCTTGAATATAAGCAAAAAATAACTAATTCACGCTAATTAAGAATATTAGTTAACCTCATTAAATTTTCTCCAACTCACATAAAAGGTGAACTGCTTTTACTAAACTATCCCTCCTAATATTTATTGCAAAGTGGGTCATTGAAAAGGAAATATAAATTAAATAAGGGTATTATAGTGATACTAGCATTTAATAGGGTGAAAGTGGTTAGCTTTTGCTTATATTTAAAACCAACAAAATTGAATTTTGAGTTACTTATATTTGAGACTAGAGTGGTACATTACTTCAAATAAGACATATGTTGAATGTGTAAAAAATAAAATAAACTACAATTAAATAATATAAAAATGGGGGAAAATATGTTTTCCGTCCCTATAGTTTTAGTCAATTTTGGTCTTCGTCTATGTAGTTTAAATCTTATACTTTTTGTTCCTGAACTTTTCCAAACCCCCAACTCGTGGTCCCTGACCATAAATGAGATCTGTTAACCTAATGAGTTGACTAATAAAAGTTATTTGTCAGCCTAGTGGGTTCCAAATAGCTTATTCATCTAATTAATTTTTTTATTAATTTTACTAAATTAGGTTTTTTATCGGATAAATTTTTGCGGTGAAAACCTTAATTCAGTAATTAGTGTTATTTTAATAATTAAAAAGGTTAATTAGATTAGTCAGTTGTTTGAGACTCACTGTTGGGGCCGACATATTATTTTTGTTAGCAGGTCTCGCTAACGGCATGAACCACAGTTTGGGGGTTTAGAAAGTTTAGGGGCAAAAAACACATAATTTAAAGTACAGAGACGAAAACTAAAGTTAATCGAAACTATATATAGGGACAAAAAACATATTTTTCCCTAAAAGTGGGTATGTGTGAATAGATTTTTTTTTTTTAAAAAAAGGTTTTTCATGGACACATTTTAATTTACCTAAATTAGGTAAATTTACATTGGGAATTGATGAATATAGATAGGTTAAAATGTGTCTATGGCTATAAGTTGAAAAACCCCGGCCTAACAAAAAAAATTATTGATAACATCAACTCTTAGAATTGAGAATGAAACTTTTAAAATTAGAAAAATTTTATTATAATAAAAAGCATTAATTATATTATAATGAACAATAAATATCATTTATTTTAATAAATTTTTTATTATTTTTAAAAGGATTTAATTAATATACATGATTATTGTAAAGAAATTTTACATAGACATCCAATGGTGTGCGGCCACATCATTTAATGAATGTGACACCTCATGTGTTATTAAAATCAATAAATGATGTGGTAACATATCATTGGATGTCTGCGTTAAATTTATTTACACTGACAGTGTGTATATTATATATATATATATTAAACTCTTTAAAATCTTATCCTTAGGGTTAAGTATGTGTCTGTTTGGTTTACAGTTGAATAAAATTGATTCTGAAAATCAATGGCTGAGATGCGTGATGCACATTTAACGAAACACGTTAAACGAAAGTGATTTAAAATCAATTCCAGAAAACTATGATTTTTATTTTCTAACTCTCAACCAAACGGGTTAGTAATGATTTTAAATTTTTAATTATTAAAACCGTTCAAAAAATCCATCTCTCTAATAAATAAAAGGAGAAAAACAAGGGTCATTTGACTTAAGTGAGAGTGCAGTTCTAGTGAGGAAGACCGTAGAGGAGCACAACCTCTGGTGAATTAATTAATGCCTCCATAGGCTGCATGCATCAACACTTTGCACCTCTAAGCTCAAAAGCCTCCGTTTTCTCACATCACCACCCTCTTCCAATAACCGTTTCTTTGACAATGCCAATGCTCATTTAACTTTACCTAGCTATTCTCTTCCCTTTCCCTCTGCAATTCAATTCACCCAGCCAGGCCTCTCATTCTCTCTCTAGAATAAGAATAGATCTCTCCTCTCCTCTCAGCGCGCTAGCTAGCCATGGACATGGCAGCAGCAGACTCCAACGCTAATTATCGCCATACGTATGTATCAATCTCTCTGTTTTTTTGTCACTAGCTATTTCCCCTCGATCATTTTTCTTCTCCTTGTTGAAATGACGTCGTTTAATTTGCTTTTCTTTGTTTGAAGGTTCGAACGTTACCTTCATGATTATCTTATCAAAAGAAACATGCACCAAACCGCTGAGAATTTCAGGAATGAGGCTAATCTCCAGCTCGACCCCAACGATGCTTCAAGTAATTAATTTTCTCATTTTTTCCTCTTATGTGTTGTTCAAGCCTTGCTGTTGTTGATATATAGATGTTCTGTGCAGATGGTTTTGCCATTTTTTGGTAGTTTTTTTGTGTGTATAATTATATTTTTTTTAAGAAGTGCTAACACACTCTTAACTCTTTAGCACACTTTTTTTTAACATATTCCATATGATTTGTTAAAATTCACATGGGTCCCACCATATTAGGAGTAGGACCCAGATAATTGGTGGAACCCATATAAATTTTAATTAATCACATAAATGTGTTGAGAAGAGTGTGTTAGAAAGTGTAGAACACTCTTCTTTCGTACATGAAATCACTGTGGTGGGGTGGTGAATTGATGGGAAGTTTGTCATGGCTATACCTGTGTGGGGCACACATGGGATGTCCTGGAAATGGAGAGTATCTATTTCCTCAAAAATATGAAACTACTATCGGTTTTGTTTTGCATAGCGTTCACAAATAAAAAAAAAATCTGTTTACAGTTTTGAATTATGATTTTCTACAATTTAAAAAATTTATAAAAAATCTCCACCATAAAAAATAATTTATCATAATTAAAAATCATGAGTATAATTTTCATGAATATATATATAAATCGTACATGTGATTACAAGTCATGAGTGCATATATTATTGCAAATTTTGTAACTCAAGACAATTCAAATCCTTAACATAACAATAAGTTGATAAGATTATTTTTTTAAGAATTTAAGATATATACAATTACAATAAATTAAATAATATCTATAATATATAATTAATAATATTGTACAACGTAAATCATAAAATATTTTTTGTATATTTATAAATAAATGTAAATTATATTATATATATAACATTATATATGAAAAATAAATTTATAAAAAAATTAAAAATAAAATTTTTATTCTATATATTCTTTTAAATCATTTAAAATTGTTTTTCATTTTCATTTAGTTTTATAATTTTCATTTTATAAATTTATTTTCACTTTCAGTTTGTAAATTTAGTTTTTTAAACCTTCATTAAAATTTTTGTAAAACAAAATAAAGTTTCAAAATAGTCTTGTTATTATATTTCCGATTTTTTTATGTTATAATTAAATTTTTATAAATTTATTTTATTTTACTATCATTTCATAAATTGAAAAAATTTAAAAGACAAAATAAAAAAGTGGGTTTTCTGTTTTTTTAACTTAATTTTTTTTTTTCATTTCTAGTTTTTTTTTCTATTTTTATAATTTTTTTTTTAATTTACCTCACTTCATAAATTTAAAATTTTTAAACCGTTTTTTTTCTTGGTCTTGTTATCCATAACCAAGGTAAAACTTTGTTGAGTACACACACATATTACAATTAATTAAATTAAAGAGATAATTCAATTTATATGAGAGATAAAGGAACACATTTTAAGTATTAAATTTTTAATTTCATACAAATGGTCAAAACATAAAATATGTTTAATTTGTTCGTATATATAATATTTTAATATTCCTTAACATCGCAATTCTAAATTAACTTAATTAATATTGTCATTTATTGTTTCTCCCTCTTGGTTAATTCTCACTCCCCAACCTTCATGGATCATCTCTCCCCAAAACTTGAGTCCATATTATAGATTTTTTCTTCCTTCATCCGTTGTCTTAAATCATTGAATAAGTGATGTTGGTCACAAATAGTAGAGTTGTTGACAACCTATAGCTAATCCATTAATCTGTGAGAGTAGGGAGGGACTTCAGATTTTGTGGGTGTGTATCACTGCCCCAGTGATTTGGTGTTACTGGTTGGAGGCAAATGCTAGGAATTCTGTCATTGATTACATAAAGTTGCACTTAATTAATTTTGAAGCGGATAGTTTATATTTTCATCTTCGTGATGCACTGCAAAGATTTTACAAGGATTTTCTTAGTGGTAGTACCTATCACAGAGGGTATTTGCTATTGTGATGGTATATTTTCTCCTTTTATTTTAGTTATTTTTTGTTTCAAATTGTAAGTATTTGTAATTACAAAGAATTCCTTTACCTTGTGTTTGGATAGAGAATTTTGAAATTACTAAGAAATTCATGTGTTAAAATAATTGAACAAAGAATTTCAAATGACAAATAGGGGGATTTTTTTATGACAAATAGGGGATTTTCAAATGACAAATATTGAAAGAGAATTTTAACATTTCTTTTTTATGTTCAAATTTTTCAAATTGTCATTGTCAATTCCTCTCATTTTAACAATTCATTCAACATTATCTATTACAATTTTGAGAATTTTAAAATTCTCCATCCAAACACAAGGTTATTGTAATTTTCTCTCAGTAAACTTTATTCTTTCGATAAAAATACTATTGTAGCTAAGGCATTAATGTTGCACTAAAATGTTCTTACATAATTTCAGGAATTATTGTGACGTGTTAGTAAAATTTTCTAATTGGAAAATATGGGTTGATTTTTTCAGCAATTGATGTTCCAGAAGGATTTTTGCTTGACTGGTGGTCATTCAGCTTGGACTATGACTTCTTTAGAGAGTACCTACAAATGCATGTGGGTTGCGCAGAGCTCCATCTAACATACATTGGATCATGCCCCAGTTCAAGGTGGTTTATCAATGTAATAATGTGTTCAAATCTCACTTTTCTGGATTTTAATTGCAGGAGGAACAAAAGATAGAAGCCACACAAGAATGTGATGCTCTTCAAGCAGAAGAGTATTCCAATTATGAAGAAGCAATGAATGAAGTGATGTACACTGAAGAGTTGGTGGACGAATTGGTTTATCCCAGTATGTTTCTTTGTCTGCCTCATTTGCCAATAGCTACTTAGAGATTGGATGACAGAGAAAACATTGAATTTAAACATGTTAAATTTAATGTTGAAATGTGATAAACTCATAAATCTAAACTTGAGTTTGACCGGTTTAAACTCCAAATCAAACACACAATTCTTTTTGGTATGTACAATTGCCGGCTGAACTTCATTTTGAATTTGTTCCGTCAAGTTCAACCGGATATGGTTTGGTTGTCATCAACTCCAACTAGTATTTTAACCATCATGTTCATTTTGCTAATGATAATAATTAAAAGATTTAAGCCACATGAATAGGAGAAATTCAAACAGCTTCTAATAGTAAAAAAACTTTTCGAAATTTTATAATTTTTAAAATAAGATACAAAATCAAGTGAATTGATTTGAGAGCTTATGATAATGAATGTGAGAGTTTTGTTAGAATTTAGATTTAATATAGATGAGTAGAACTAGTATTAACCCCGTATATTGCATGGACAAAATTAAAATCTCAACACATTATATGAACATTGGGCCGGTTGGATTAAAGATTGGGCCGATTATCATCAGTTTGGCCGTCTGGCTGACTGATTAAAGATTGAGCCGATTAGCATTAGTTTGGTTGTTTGGCTGGAATTAAAGACTAGGCAGAGCAGGAGCAGTTTTGGTCGGCTGGCTGATTTGCCTCACGTCTGGCCGACTGGAATTAAAGACCAAGCCGACTAGGAGCAGGTTTGACCGTTGGTGCTTCACTGGCCGCCTCGAATGTAACTCAGCCGACTGATCACAATTGGGCCGCCTGGGAAATAGTTTGGTCGATTGATACCAAACTGGACCGTCTAGGAAGAAGCTGGCTGGATGGAGCTTTTGTGCTGCTTGGCCGGCTTGGAACCATTATTGCCCCGCTTATAAAAAAAGAGCACCAACAACAACACCAAAAAACAATCGGTGGATTATGAAGCAAGTGATTTCTGCAACAACACCACAAGGCCCCTTATATAGACACTGTTGAGATGAAGAGAAAATGAGAGACATATGATAGAATCCGTTTGTTTAGAATACACAACCAAAAAATATTACATATACATAAGTGTATTTACAAATATACATAGTGATAGGCCAAAGCCCATATCTATCTTATGATACACTAACAATCTAACACTCCCCCTCAAGCTGGAGCATATAAATTATATGCACCAAGCTTGTTACATATATAATCAATTTTGGGACCCCTCAATGATTTGGTGAAGACATCTGCCAACTGATCATTGGAATTAACAAACTGAGTAGAAATTTCTTCAGATAAAATCTTTTCCCTGATGAAGTGACAATCTATCTCAATATGTTGAATATTGGATTGGAGGCAATGATAAGGACAACTTGGTTATCACAAATGAGAGACATTTGTGTAACCTCCCCAAATCTCAGGTCTTCAAGCAACTGTTTGAGCCAAATAAGCTCACAAGTAGTTGAAGCCATAACTCTATACTCTGCTTTTGCATTGGATCTCGCAACCACATTTTGCTTCTTGCTTTTCCAGGAAATCAAGTTATCACCAATAAAGACACGATATCCAGAATTGGATCTCCTATCAGTAGGAGAGCCTGCCCAATCTGCATTTGAGTATTTCACAACTCGAGTATGTTTATTATCTCCACATAACAAACCTTTTACTGGGGCTCCTTTAATATATTTTAGAATGCGAATGACTGCATCCCAATGACATGCACATGGAGAATTAAGAAATTGACTTACCACACTAACTGCAAAAGAGATGTCAGGACGAGTGACAATGAGGTAGTTCAGTTTTCCAACCATTCTCCTGTATCTCTCAGGATCTAAAAGTGGCTTCCCCTGACTTGGTAGAAATTTAGCATTTGGATCCATAGGTGTGTCAATTGGCTTGGAATTCATTAGCCCAGTCTCCTCCAAAATATTCAATGCATACTTTCTCTGAGAAATTGCAATTCCTTTCTTGGATTGTTCTACCTCAATCCCCAAGAAGTATCTCGGTTTGCAAAGGTCTTTAGTCTGAAAATGATGACAAAAGTGTTGTTTTATCTGTGAAATGCTATGGTGATCACTACCTGTAATGACAATGTCGTCAACATACACTACAAAGTAGATACACCCAGTAACTAAGTGGCGATAAAACACAGAATGGTCAACCTCACTCCGAGTCATACCAAACTACTGGACTATTGTACTGAATCTACCAAACCAAGCCCTGGGAGACTGCTTAAGACCATATAAAGACTTGCGGAGATGACACACCAAGCCGGAAGACTCCCCCTAAGCAACAAAACCAGGAGGATGCTCCATATAAACTTCCCCCAGCAGATCACCATGAAGGAAGGCATTTTTGACATCTAACTGATAGAGGGGCCAACGACGAATAATAACCATGACTAAAAATAATCTGACAGAAGCCATCTTGGTGACGGGAGAAAAAGTGTCACCATAGTCTAACCCGAATATCTGAGTATAACCTTTGGCTACTAATCGAGCTTTGAGTAGATCAACTGTGCCATCGGGACCAACTTTCACTGTGAAGTTCCACCTACAACCAACAATAGATTTTCCAAGAGGCAAAGGAACGAGATCCCAAGTTTTTGAAGAGCACACATCTCATCAATCACAATAGGTTTTCTGTTGTGTTCAAAATACACAACAAAAAATAATGTATATACATAAGTGTATTTACAAATATACATAGTGATAGGCCCAAGCCCATATCTATCATATTTTTTTTGTTTGAACCACAGGTATCCTCTATCAGAGGCAATCCTGTTCGAGCTGGGAACATCCACATCATGATGAGGCTAACTCTCCCAGCGGAGATTTTTTTCCATCCACAAGACTCGAACACGAGACCTTGCTTAAGGGGAATCAAGCATGTACCACTCGATACAACCCCCGTTGGTCCCATATCTATCATATGATACACTAACAATCTAACGGACACCATGGCATGAGAAAATCAACCTAGACCTTAAATTGCCTCCCAAAATTTGAATTTGAGTGCACCCACATTGACAACATGCAAGCATGCCATGTAGCTTCTACCAGCCAAAAAATTTAATTCATGTGCCCATGGTAGCATACTGCACCTATACTGGTCAACAGCGATGAATTGATGACAACTTGTAACAACTACCATTGAGAAGATAATGATGAATGGGTAGAGATAGTTTTAAATTTTTGCCATTACAAAGAACAAAAATTACAAAAATACCTATGAACAATGCAAGGAATACTGTAGCACCTTCCCTGAATTAGATATTCTAGATATAGAGAGAGGTCCACAAATTACAAAATATTATAAAAAAACTAATAATATATATCAAGAATCAAGAATAACAAATTAAAGAACATTGTAAGAAATAAAATTTACTAAAAATATTATAATTCACAAACTTAAAATAAAATCATATATAGTAGAAGTGGACTATGACCCAAATGGATTTTATTTGCAATATTAGGGCCTGTTTGGTTTGAGGAAACGTTTTCTGTTTTCATTTTCTATTTTCATTCTGTTTCCTGTTTTTTGAAATTTTACAAAGGAAAAACTGGAAATGCTGAAAACAGCAAATTTTTGTTTCCAGCATTTCCAGTTTTTCCTTTGTAAAATTTCAGAAAACAGGAAATAGAAAATGGAAACAAGAAATGAAAATGCAAACCAAATAGATCCTTACATGTTTAAATTCTGGAATCGCCACTTTTGAAAGGATTTTACTTAATTATCACCTCGGTATGAGGATTAAACCCATAATTATGTCTGCCCTAGTCAGTTCTGACAAAAAAAAAAATCTCCTTAGATTTCAATAACAACAAATTGATAAAAAAATAATAGAGAAATTGAAAATCTGAAACATTTCACTTCCTCAACAGGCAGAACTGAACAGAGACTCATAACAGAGATTCCGTAAAAAAAAGAGACTCATAATAGAGAGGAATACGAAGAGACTCAGAAGCTCTGAAAAAATATTGGAGACACTAAAAAATATAGGAATAGAGACTCTGATAACATAGAAAAACAAACAGACCCAAAAGATAGAGAGAAAAACAAACAGACCCAAAAGATAGAGAGAAATAGAGAATCAGAGGATGAGAAGAAGCGAACAAACAGACTCAGGAACAAAGATGTTACTTAAGAAAACCGTCGTTCGTTGGTATAATTATAACTCTTTATGTTTCATAAAAAGGGCGATGGGTGACATATACAATAGTAAGTTCATGGTATTGCATGTTTTTTCATGAATTCTTACTCTCCTCTTTTTATATTGCAGTATTCAACATAGACAATAACTCAATGGTCTTATATCAAGCGGTAACTTTTATTGTTGTTTCTTCCCTTCAAGAGGGAGCAACTCAACTCATTTTTTTCTTTTGTTAGGTTAGTTCCCAAAAGATTTAACTTTTATTGTTGGGGTTTATATATATATATATATATATATATATATATATATATAGATATATATATATATATAATTATTCTTTTTGGGTTTTGGACAGGAAATGCCATTACTTGACATACCATCTTCATATCAAGAGGTGACTGGTGGAATGTCACAATTCTTGTTACCTTCTCCACACCCAGGTGTAAATGGCGAATGGTCCCAACTTCCGTTACCACATTCACATGATGAGGAACTGCTAACATCTCTACTGAGAGAAGTCAATATGACCAATGCAAGTGGTCAAGAAGCAGAACCGTTTGTCCAAAACCAGAATACATCAAACCCTGAAAATACTGCATTGAATGAGGTGAGAACCATGAGGTAGTGAAATTTGAAAATCACAATATTTCATATGGTTATACTTGTACTAGTCTCATTCTATTGAGAGAATATGCTCTAATTCTTAGTGTGGAAGAATTTCCATTGACTGCATGTTGTTTTTAGAAGATAAAACTAATCTATGCTAATATTTCTCTGTCAATGATGTAACTAAGTTGTTTTTTTTTTCTTAAAGGAGATGGATCCACAGATTGATAATTTACTGAATTCATTCTGGATGTCTGAACAAGATCATGAAGAGCTATTTGTCTACCCAACTCTAGGAGAGGTAATACATAAAAAAATCAACCAAACTGGAATAATTGATTTGTATAATTCAACCAGTCATGTCCACTTTGTGTTGTGAAATTGAACTCAATCTGCTGTGGTAATTTATCTCTATCATACACCTAAGGAAGGATTTGAATGTATCAGTTTTTAAGGTATATACTGTAAGCTATTTGAAGACAATTCATCTTGTTTGGCATGCATTATTTAGAAATGAATTTTTTTTTTTCAAATAAAATATGAAATATTTAAAATTGTGAGGATTTTTTTTTTGTGTCCATGGAGATGTCTGATCTACTCATTCTCTGTTCAATTTTATCCATCCATTATTTATCGGGTCTGGTTCTGTAAACTACAGATATAATGGAACTATGCCTTTCAAACTTGTTATGGTACTGTAGTACTTTTTCAAGCTTAAGTGTTCTTTGAAATTTAATTTAAAATCTATAATGTTGTGTATGCATGTGTGTCTATAAGTTGTTATAACCTATGGAATTTTAGGCTCCTTGTCTAATTGACTGAAAATGAAAATTAAAAATAGAAATAAAATTAGAATTTATATTCTCTTTAATATTAATATATATCATATTGTGTTTCTGGTAACACAGAGCGACAGGAATGTGAATAATTTGCAGACCTATGGAGAAGGAAACACTGGAATGAATGAATTTGCTGGTTTCACTTCATCAGCAATAAGAGAAGATGATAACGAAAGTGAAACAAGATATTCTTCCAACAATCTCTGAAAAGTTATTAATACTGCAGATGCTTCGGTAGGTAACTTTTTTTATTAATTAACTTGACTGATTAGTTAGCATTATAATATAATTGCGGTTTGTATAGCGGATCTATATCTATATAGCATACAAAGTGAAATGAGAAACTTTTCTAGGTTACTCTTAGTTTTTTAGGTGAAACAATTTAGTATGGGATATATATTAATGTTCAACTGTCCATACAAGTAGAATCTGATTTACCAGATTATGTGGAACATAAAATATACACTTTTAAGTTTTACTATAAACAAAGGATGATTGAAAGACTTTTTCAAGCAACTTACAATGCAATCAAATTACATGATTGATTATTAGTAACATTGTCAGTAATTCAGCACCTTTTAAGTCAGTGATTTCAGCTACACATACATAAATACGTATGTGTATATATATGTATATATATTGTTAAGCTTTGCCTGTTGTACTTAATTCCTATTTCATTCCAATTATGGAAACTTTCGCTTGCAGTCCATCAGCTGGAATCCGATACGGAGAGATAAGCTGGTATCTTCAAGCATGGAACCTTATCAAAATTTGCAACAATGAATTGCCTTGTGTAAGAAGATTTGTTATTATGATATAATCAATTTGCACTTCTACTGATTAAGTTTTATCTGAATGATATTCTTCTAGTTCAGTTAATTATTATACACATAGGAATTTTATTGTTTGTGTTTTTCATTTATCCTTTTGGGGGGAAAAGGTAAGATGGGGATGATGATGGATTTGAGAAACATGCATCCATAGACTCTAGTTACAAATGTCCTATATAATAATAATGTGATGTGATACATCGTTTAAAGCCAATGGAAAGAGACAGGAGAGTCTCTCTGTAGTGATAATATTATCTTTTTACAATACCATGTTATTACACTTCTCATGGTGAAGATAAGATTATGCATAAAACATATTCTAGGAGGTATCTGGTTACATACATCACAGTACTTGCAATTTTCGAAGAAACTCAAATCACACACATAAAAAGCACATTAGAATAAACAAAAAGATTAGTTTGTCTAACAAAATATTGTTTGAAAATGAAGCAACAATTATCGTTTGTTGATAATATATTACACTAATGGTCAAGCTTAGAAAAATAGTGTTTACTATAAAACCAAACATAGGAGAAAATATTCTTGGAATCGAACACTAGAAAATGTAACAATAACAACACCCAAGCCTTATCCCACTTGGTGAATTAGCAGTGTGGATCAATTGAACTCAAGATCATTGGGATCAGAAATAAAATTTTCAATAAAACCATTTAAAGCAAGGTATTTTTTTTAGTGGTTTCTCCTAAAGTTTTCTTTGGTCTTTCTCTACTCCTTTAAGTTCCATCTTTCATTTGATCCACTTTATTATCATTGAAGCCTCTATTGGTATTCTTCTCACATGAACAAACTATCTCAGGCAACTATTCATCATCTTATCAATAAGTGCTACTCCATTTTTCTCTCTGACATATTGTTCCCGGTCTATTTTTGTATCTCTACTTATCCATCTCAACATTCTCATCTCCGCTACACTTTTATGCTTTTGTTGGCATGTCGCTTGCCAATATTCACAATCCCATAACATCTTATAGATTTCTTGTAGGACATTCCTTTGAGTTCAATAGGCACTTTGAAACTACAATTTACACTTAAATCTCTATTTCATTCTTCAAGCTTGAATCATATTTGCGATTTCTTTTTGGTATAATGTGATTCTCATTTTTCACCTCCGAAACATTGAAGACCAGAATATATATATATATATATATATATATATATATATATATAAAATGCATTGCACTCTTAGTCATGATCAAACCATCAGGCTACAAGTCTTCTTAATCCCTCATAATATTACTGGCACATTATCATTTGATTAAATTCTACCTTTCGTCATTAATCCAACATATGTCCATGTTAGTCTTTTGTAGCTTATCATGGCGAATGCCGCAAATAATCAACCTTTTTGCCAAGCAAAGTCTCCTGAAATCTTCCCTCTTCAATGTCTATTATATTTGAAAGTAGTTTGTAAACCTTATTATGACTGTCTGATGTAAGATCCTTTTATAAGTAAGAACTTCATTAGTTCATTCTAATATATGGCCTTTTTTAGAACGCCCAAAGCAACCATGTGGAAAAAATATTTCAAGAAATAAATTTGAAAAGAACTTCCCAAATTTAAAGCTCTAATAAATTCTAAAGAGTTTCATCATCTCTTAGCTGGAAAGAACTCTTTTTAGGAGAATTAAAAAGCTAATATGATTCTCGAAGCATGGGTCCAATCAAGGAGTTCGTTCTTGGTACTCCAAGTTGCATAAGAAATAGGGATTTCTTCCAACAAACACGATAACAACAAAGAAGATCATGAAGTGAAACAACAACTGCGACATCAAAGATAGCATCAACCTCCTTAGTTAGAAAAGGTTATACAGGGGAGCTTACGTACTAGTCCATGATGTGGTTGGACACATGCTATGTCACATGGAAACAAAGGGGAAGGCTCAAAGGTGCCTTGGTAAAGGAACAAGTCCTTAATGCTAACAATTGGACTAATAGACCTATTGGAAGGTAAATCAAGTAAATAGCCTTGGACTCAAGTTTCCTTGAAATATGTAAAGGACTAGATGCATGGCCGTGAATCCTTTTTAAAGAATGCGTAAGGTAATGTTCAGGTTTGAAGTGAGTCACGTTATATTCATCCTTATTTAATTTTTTAAGGTGGCAATGGGCATTAGTAGCAAGTTTACACTATTCATTGCTTAATGCAAGTTTTTGCCTAATTTTGGCGTGCAAATATTGACTCATACGAATGAAATGACAAGGTATATATGCACAAGGTCATTGTTGTGGCGAGGGGACAAACCATGGACAATCCTAAAAGGGTTTATTCCTAGTAATCTAATTTACTTAGTGTAGGAAAACAAAGTTGTGCACAATTTGTGGGTGAAAAGTTAAAGAGAAATTGTACTTATTGTTGATGATCTTAAGAAATGTTTCCAAAATTAGTTAACAAATTTAATATCTTTGTTCAATATTTGGCAATAGTCAACCCAAGCAAGTGAAAATCTCACAAATATATATATATAAAGATGAGAAGCTTGAGTTGTTTTTTTCTATAGGGTATAAAATGTGTCTTATAAATTGACTGATGAGAAGGATGGAATCATACATGAACCCTACTTGTATGATGAAACATTTTGACAAAGTCCACGACAAGGTCTTGCTGAGACTCGTGCGGTGTATATAAAGGGTCATAGTATTATACGAGTGAACCTTGGACTAGTGCTCCATTGATATACTTAAGAATTTGAGTCACATTGTCTCAATGACTATCATATGTAGCTTGCAGAAACTAAGCAGAATGATAACGACAAGGTCCTGCTGAGACTCGTGCGGTGTATATAAAGGATCTTAGTATTATACGAGTGAACCTTGGACTAGTACTCCATTGATATACTTGAGAATTTGAGTCAAAACGACTTGATGACTATCATATGTAGCTTATAGAAATTAAACAGAATGATAATAGGATGCTTGTTTGAGTGACAGTGAGATAGTTTAGTATCTCCCTTTAACTAAGTAGAAGCTTCATTTGGATCCATAGGATAAGTGTATCTAAAAATTCGGGAATGGAAGATTGTGCTACCTTGATAGTTAGAGAATACTTAAGATGAACCAAATTCTTGGTTTGAAAATGACAAAATAGGTGTTACTTGTATTTAAAATTACCATTATTCTTCATTTCCCTGGTGCTGGAATCGAAGTTGCCACTATGTGGCTAGGAGGTCACAAGTTCAAATTGTGGAATCAGCCATTTGCAAATGCGAGGTAAGACTACCTACAATAGACTTATAGACCTATAACGGGTCCGACCATTCCATGGATGTAGCCATGGTAGGAGCTTTGTAGCACCAAGTTGACCATCAATTTTTGGGTGAAAAGCTAAAGAGAATTTTTACTTATTACTGATGATCTTCAGAAAGGTTTCCAAAATTAGCTAACAAATTTAATATCTTTGTTCAATATTTGGCAATAGTCAACCTAAGCAAATGGAAATCTCAAAAAAAAAAATCAAGATGAGAATCTTAAGTTGTTTTTCTATAGGATATAAAATGTGTCATTTTTTAAATTGACTGATAACAAGGATGGAATCATGAACCCTAGTTGTATGATTAAAAATATTAACGAAGTCAACGATAAGGTCCGGTTGAGACTCGTGCGGTGTATATAAATGATCTTAGTATCATACGAGGGAACCTTGGACTAGTGCTCTATTGATTTACTTAAGAATTTGAGTCACAACGTCTCGATGACTATCATATGGAGCTTGTAGAAATTAAACTAAGCACAATGATAATGGGATGCTTGTTTGAGAGAATATGACATAGTTTAGTAACTCCCTTTTACCTATGTAGAAGCTTAACATTTTGATCCATAGGATAAGTTTATTTAAAAATTCGGCAATGGAAGACTATGATACCTAGATAGTTAGAAAATACTTAAGATGAACCAAATTCATGGTTTGAAAATGACAAAATATGTGTTTCTTATATTTAAAATTACCATTATTCTTCATTGTCATGGTTCTCCAATTGGAGTTGCCACTATGTGACTAGGAGGTCACAGGTTCAAATTGTGGAACTAGCATTTTGCAAATGCGAGGTAAGACTACCTACAATAGAACACAATGGGTCTGACCCTTCCATGGCAGGAGCTTTATAGCACCAAATTGTCCTTTTTAAATCATTATTGCCCTTGATGATTACCTTTTCTATACGCACCACCAGATAATTGATCCTCTCTTACTTTAGATTAAGAGATAACCAAAGCATACAAATAATGAATTGCCTAAAAAAGGCCAAAAAAATAAAAGTCATGATCCCTATTGAAGTTTTATGTGAATTCGGAAGATGAAAAGGCATTATTAGTCACTCAAACAAACTATCAAGTTTCTTAGAAGTACTTTTCCACTTGTCAACTCTATAATTTGAATTTGGTGGCAGCCATTCTGAAGGTGTATTTTAGAAAACCAGTTGTGGTCGGCAACTAGGTCTAATTTGCCCTCATGTCTAGCTATGGGGAATCTATATAAGATTGTTGTCTTATTGAAGACCTAGTCTACTACTTCCCTACACATTCGCCTATATCTATCTTTCTTAAGGGTAAATAAAGAAGGTACTGCAAAAAGCGTAGAATATGATTAGCCTTTGGTTGGAATGACTAGGTTTTGGAACCAATTGGTACTACCTCCGTTCTCATTTAACTGTCCATTTTGAGGAAAAAAATTTGTTCCTATTTAGCTGTCTATTTACAAACCCAATGCAATAATAAATACACATTTCTCCACTTTACCCTTATGTTAATAAATGACCCACTATTGAAAATTAATGAGACCCAATAGTAATAAGAGAGATAAAGGGTAAAATAGAAAGTTTCAAATTTATTTCCATGAAAAAAAGAGTAATAATTGCATTCCTTAATATGTGTGTTTTTTGTCCAAATGGACAGTTAAATAGGAACGAAGATAGTATATAACTAATGAAGAGAAAGTGAGAAGACCGAGGAATATAAAGAGGAATAAAAGAGAGATACTTATATTGTTATTGAAAATAGTGAAACTACCTTCAAGTTTACTTTAAAGGCCTTTAAGGCATATTTTAAAGGTGGGAGCCTTATAGAATTGGTCCTTCACTAGTTCCACTTGTGCCTTTTCTTTATGGGAATTTCCTTGTTAGGTTTATATGCATTAATACCTTTTCCTGATTTATTTTTTACTTTATGTTACTGTTTGGGAGGATATCTTATCCTCCTTTTTTGCATTAATTCTTCATTATGTGTTGAATAAGATATATGTAGAGGTTATTTAAAACCATCAAAACCAAGATCCCTTTGTCTTTTCGGATAACAAGCCATTTATCTTGAAATTTATTGCTTAGAAGATGCATGAGAACCACATCAAGCTGGGTGAGAATGAACATGGCCTTTTATGTTAAATACATTTTGTTAGGTAGCGAGAGAGCCTAAACCACCGAGGAGACCTCCGACATAGAGTCAAGGAGCAAACCACACAAAATGAGCTAGACACCACATTCAACCATAAACCTTTAGGCGTTAGGTTTACGGGTCTTGCCACTTATATATTGCTCTCCTTGTTCATTCCTATCCAATGTGAGACTAATACTTGATATCCCAACAATCTCCCCCTCAAGTGTGAGTCAATTCATTTAATGCTCCCCTCAAGCGGAAGCTTTTTTCATCACGAGTATTCCATGATAGCATCAGAGCTCGGCCATTACCGCCAATGTTCTCTTCACACTTGCACCGCCGCTCACATCAACGGGACACGTCGCTTAGTCTCCACATATCGCTAGGAAGACTTTCGATACAATGATCACCTCAAAGATCCACTACCAATTTCTCGTTCGAGAGATCATATATGAGTTTGGGTTGGATGTGGTGTCTAGCTCACTTGTGTGGTTTGTTCCTTGACCCTATGTTGGAGGTCTCCCCGTTGTTCTAGGCTCCTCTCGCTGCCTAACACATTTCTAGGTTGTTGAAGGAACATATATGATATTGCTTCCTATTATTTTGCTTTTTCCTGGACTCCTCACTGATTGCACTTCCTGTGTTGTGTTTCTCCAGCAAAGAGCAATAGTGGGCAATGGATTCGCCAAAGGAGCACTACGTTGGTGGTTCTTGTTGCTGGCCTACTTCTGTTTGATTCCTATGGCCAACCAGGGGAGGGTGAAAACTGCCAAGCAAATTTTACAGTGCGAAAGGGAAATGGCAAGCGTCCAAGTCGGAATATGAAATTTGCATGTCAATGCCAGCAAACCCATGTAAGCTCCTAGTCGCAACAGAAGATGAAAATAAGGAAAATGAGTCATCCCTGGCAGTAATAGGTTGGTTTGTTTCTCTAAGCTAGTATAGGAAATATATGCCTTTCTTTTTATGTTCTTATATATTTTAAACTTAAAGGCTAACTATAGAGTAAAGTTAACTTTGGGGAGTTACTATGGTTAGACTAACTTATTTGGTAAACTCAAAGGCTAACTTCAACTGAAGTGTTGAAGCTAATTTGAGTTCACAATGTTTTAATGGTGGTTCAATTTCATGACTCTGTTCTTGACCATTTGGGCTACTAATTTCCATTTATTAGGAGATACCAGACCCCACAATGTGAGGGTATCATTCACCAGGCTGCCCCATTGATTTTTATACACCCGTTTTCTATCAATCATGGAATCTGCATTCAGTAGTTCCTTTCAAACCCTTTTTTGTCCACTTCAACATCAATCAACACACTATTACTTTCTGTTTATTAGGTTGGTTTGTTCTTCTGAGCTAGTATTGGAAATATAATCTTTTTTTTTATTCTTATATATTATTATTTTGAAGGCTATCTATATGGTAAAGTAAGCTTTGGGGAATTCCTTTGATTAGCAATTTCTTTCCTTTTTGCAGATTAGAGAAACTTTTCATGCCTCCCTTGGATGAAATCTCAATATCAAACTGTGTTATGGCAAGACTGATATGAAGTTCAGTAGGCAATTCATATTCATGACAAGACAAATTCTAAAGTGGCTATTAGCTAATGAGGCAGACCAAGAAAAAAACTGGGAGTAAAATGATCAGGGCACTCATTCATTGCTTCTTCATTCCTGGAACACTGTTCTGTTTGAACTGCATCACATTCTTGTGTGGCTTCTAACTTTTGTTTCTGCTGCAATTAAACCCAAGAAGAGTGAAATTTGAAGGCATTATTACATTGATAAACCAACTTGAACTGAGCCACAATCCAATCCATGATAGAGGGAGCTTAATTTACCAGTTGTGCAACCTACTTGCATTTGTAGCCATTGTCTAAAGAAGTCGAAGTCAGAGCTCAATGACTACCACTCAAGCAAAAATCCTTCTGGTACATCTATTTCTTTAAAAATCAACCCATAATTTCATGCCACAAAAATTTATTGTCACATAAGAATTGAAAATTCCTAACATTATGTAAAAACATTCAAGTGAAGCATCAATTCATAAGCTGCATTAGAATTGTCATTGAAGAAACAAAATTCTTAAGGTTGTGTATGGATAAAGCATTTTTAGGAAGTAATGTATTTGTAGAGAAGAATTAAATGATTTGTGATAAAATACATTGTTTGGATATCTAATTCAAAGAATGGTTGTTTTTGTTCATTTGCCTTGCATTGAGCTCCTCTCTCTCATGTTTGCTCTTGAGTTCCTCTCTTGTGCACTGTCTATCTTTGTCTCTCAATTTGATCTTATCCAAGCTCTTTTCTCTGGAGTTCTCCCTCCATCAGATCTTCTGCTCTCCTCTTCTCTCTCAGGTAATTTTTCTTTCTCTCTCACTATTCTCCAATTGATCTTTCCCTCTCATGGCTTCTTGATTTAGTATTTCTATCTCTCCACTGAGGATTTGGATTTTGGCACGATATTTGTGGATCTGATTTTTGGAATAAATTGTAGGCATTATGATTGAAACTTATGGTTGTTTAATATATATCAATTATTGTGAACACCCAATTTGATAAATTGTCAGAATGGGTGATTTTGTGCAAATATTTACTTTGGAAGTGTATTTGTTGGTCCAATTAGAATGTTTGAAATTTATCTGTGGTATATATATCTCTGATAAAAACATATTGTTAATATTTTTCAATCGTGTTTCCTTTTTCTAATGGAACTATGTTCCCTGGTGGTTGCTCCTTTTTTGTTTCATAACTAAATAGTTTTCTCGATGGTGATTTCATAATTCATATGGCCTTTGCTTTTTGCTCTAATTAATTGTATATTATTTCGAAGGCATTGTTATCAACAATAGCATTTGATGTCTTTAGTTAGTGTTTGAACTAGCCCACTCTATTATGTTACAAGTTCCATATAAAAGTGAGGGAATGTGTTGTTTCTAAATTCTTTTTAGTGCATCTACATGCCACTGGAGTTAAAATCTTGTTTCACTTCATACTGATCTTTTTAACCAGCCACCTATTTCACCCATGTTGCATTGTTCATGTATCTCATTATCCCTGTATTTGTTTAATATAAGTGTTGTTGTGCCTCAATAACATTTCCCTTCGCTATTATCAATTCACCCTTTTGTTTTAGTATTTTACACTATAAATGGCAACAAGTCTGGTCAGTGGAATTTGTAAAGGTCAATGATGAGATGGCAAGGACATGCTAATAGTGTCATTAGGCCTCCATTTATGCACTTCATTTTTTCAAATTATAGCGCCTGATAGTATGAATCTATATATTCTTATCATTATTGTTGTTATTATTATGGTAAAGCATGTTTGTTATTTTATCTTTCTTTCGTATTTTTCAACTCTATTGGTGTTTTGATCAGGTTGCAGTAACACTATTTGAACTTAAGCTGGGATTTTGGGGTTTGAATTTAAAATAAAGGTATGTATTTGGTGAATTGAACTTAGTTGTTTTAAAATTAGAGAGTTTAGATGTACTGTAGTGATCCTGGTATTTATCTCTCTCCAGCAGGATGATCCTGTGATGGGAGAGGATCCAAATCCAACGCTATATCGGTAGGGACCTGATGGATTTGATTAACATACTGCCACTGGTTGTTTCCTGAATCTGCTTATGAATATGCAATGTTTCCTCTTCAATTTATAATTAACCTACATTCTTATATGTTAGATTTGAGTGGAACTGACTTTTATGGTCCATAGATTTTATAAGTTTTTTGCTGTTTTCTTCTTAGACCTTTTGGTTGACGTCACGCTTGAGATTGTACAAGTTATTGTGAAACTTCGGTGCAAACTTTGGAATTTTTTTCTAGATAAAGAGGTATATGCTTGCTGAAATTGCTAACATGCAGCCTCCTCCCCCTCTCCCCTTCCTCCTAATTGTTTGTTTGACTAATGGAAATGAATTTCTAATAATTAAATCTTCAAGAACTTGTTCTTTCTAAAGCTTTATTGAAAGGGCATGAGTATTTTTTTAACTAAAGCAAAATGCCATTTGCTTTATTCTAATTTTGTTTTATACTTAACTTTTTTAATTATTTTTCTACACCTGAATTTCTACTGATGGTGCATTGTTGTTATGATTTGTTTCTTATTTGTTAATTGATAACTTGATCAAAAATAGATAATCTGTTGGAGAAAGATGGTGTATATATATGACTTAATATACTACATATAACTGATCACCAATCGATTCTGTTCTTGCTATTCTTCAGATTACGTAGTCAACCAATGCATGTGACTGCTATTAAAATAGATAGTCAAGGCCCAACAATGATTCAGGTTTTTGGACCTTTTGGTTTCTTCTAAACTACATGGCACTCTATTAAATTTGTTTAGTTATATTTTTAGTTTGTAAATCATCTGTTTGTACATTGTCTGGCAGTAATTGTGCTGCAACATTGCTGCAATTGGATAATGCTTAATGCTGTGAGGTCTGCATAACAAGACAACAGGTTTGTTAATTTTCTTTGTCAAACTGGAAAGAGAACGTGGCATGTAGATGAGTGAGTAAATTGTGCATCAGCTTGACTTGCATACTAAAGTTTTTTTTTTTTTCAAGGAAAGTTGAAGAAAGATGTTGTTATAAAAGCTATTTGTGTTGGTTTTGAAGAAACTACTGGGTGAATTGTTTGTTTGAGTAGTGGACTCAACTCCATCAAAGCACATAAAAATAAGGAAAACAATTATGACAAGCCTATTTATCAGCAAAAAGGAGATGTATATTCTTTGGTGTTACATAGTGTTGTAATGAACTCATTATGATATGCTTTTGGTGATATCTTGAAACTTAGTTCATGTCGTTGTAATATTATTGCATAATCTTCTGCACTTGGTGGCAGTGTTAATTTGGTTATTTATGGAAGCATTTGTCACTTCTCTCTTTACTAGTTGAACATTAAATCATTTCAAAATTCTAACATACTAGCTGCACTGGCAAACACATCAAGTAGTTATTCAAGATAAAAATGGGTCAAGCTCTTGGTGATTTTGTGGATGGGGTTTGCAAAATCCAGTTTTCGTGAGAATTCATCTTTGATGTGGTACCAACGAGGTTGGTTCAAGTGGTACATACTTTGATTTCTCTTAAGCAAGGTTTCGGGTTGAGTCTTGTGGATGGAAAAAAAATCCCTGTTGGGAGAGTTAGCCTCACCATGATGTGGATGTTCCCTTCTCGAATAGGATTGCCTCCCGTGGAGGATACCTGTGGTTAAACCAAAAAAATATTTGATGTGGTTATTTGATTTGGTAACAAATCACACACACCAATTCGTTTGGCTTGAATGATAGAGGAACTTGATTTTGCTTAAATAAACCTTCACATTTGAATTTTGTTATTGAAAAGGAAATGATGGGGATAACTGTAAATGTCTTTGTATAATCATATGATAATTATTAAGAAGGTTGTGCAACTAAACTTAAAGCTACAAAGCTATTATTGGATATTTTGGAGTATAGCTATCAAGAGGAGGAGTGCTAGTAACACATTCTCTAACACACTCTTCCTAGCACAGTCCATGTGATTGGTTAAAATTTACATGGGTCTCACCAAATTATGTGGGTCTCACTCCCAACATGGTGGGACTCATGTAACTTTTAATCAATCACATGGAATGTGTTGAAAAGAGTGTATTGCTAACACTTTTCTAGCTACCAATGTTTTGACTCATGCATGTCAGAGCAAAATTACTAGGCGCTATCTTTGACTTGATGTAACAACCAACATATAGGATATTATATATAATTCCTCTATTTGTTTTATTTGATGTGTTAGTTAATGTTTTAAAGAGAGAGAGTAAAAAAAAAATTGGTGTGGGTTTACATTTGTTTTTGATAAATTACATTTTTTTTATCAGAGAGAAAGTTGGGTAGTTCTTATAAAAAATAGTAAATTTTCGTTATAAATGAAGTATATATGAAGAAAAACTATAAAAATATTAATGAGTAGGATTGTATAATAAGGTTTTATGGTGTTACTCCATAGTCATATTTTCGAATATCCGAGTAAAAATCCTTTTAGAGTAAGACAGGAAAAAGATGGAGAATCAAGCGAAACATAAAGAGATGAGAGAAAAATGGAATAGAAGTATGAAAACAGAGAAGGAAGTAAAAAATGGAGAATGAGTGATTTGAAATGGCTTTGTATGTGTTAAGATAGGAAGACTGCTAATTTGAAATTTGAAAATATATAAGTTTTTATCATCATTATTATTTGATTTTATTTTTTGAAGACGGAGACAGAGTCTTAGAAAAAGACAAAAGAAGAGAAAACCCAAAATATGAGTGGGAAAAAATTTTACTGAGGAGAGGACACATGTATAATGCTTTAGCTGCTTTGATTTACGGTTGAGTAGAATTGATTCTAGAAATGAATGGTTGAGATGGATGATGCACGCTTTACGAAGTATGTTGGACGTAAGTGATTTAAAATCAATTCTGCAGAATTGATTCTGAATAGCTCAAAATTTAAACCAAACAAGCACTTATGATAATAGCAAAAGAACTTATGTGAGGTTCAGGTGAACAAAAATGAATAGGGTAAAAAAATATTGTCAACGAGATGAAAGATTTAAAAGAAACATATCAATAGTATTACAAACATCATTCAAAATTGGTTTCAGAGACTATTACCATTAAAACATCTCAAAAGCAGTGTTATAAAACCCGGACCGGTGATCGACTCGGTCAGGTGTTGGGTTAATGGGTTACTGTTGAGATTTGTTTTTTAAGTAAAGTAATTGTACACGTTTGACTGTTGTCCACTCCGACCCAGATCGATTTTCACCGGTTTAGCCGGTTCATGACCGGTTTAATAGCATAACTGATCCACTGAAAGGACCAGACCGACCAGGAAACCGGTTCTCGGTTCAACTGGTCGGTCCAGTCCGAGTTTAATAACACTGCTCAAAAAGATCTTAAAACTTACAATTAAATATTATACAATCCAATGAAAAACAATTAGTTGTTTGAAAAAATTAATAAATGAAATTAAGCAACTCTATGATTTATTACACACATTCATTTATGTGTGTGTGAATATTCAATTAATCACATACCAAAAGTATAAGTTATTTTTATTATCTATTTGAGGTTGATTTCAAACACCTCTCGACTTTTGTTAACTCCTAGACATGAAAAACACTTCTTGACATTGGTAAATATTCAATTTCCTAATTTTCCATTAAATACTCATTACCAATAGTTTTTTCTATGGATATGCACAAGAGCTTGGTAGATCCAACCAATCAGACCCAACTGAAAAATAAATGAGTTGGTTTGAGTTTTCGGGTAGATTTTGGTTCAATGAAGTTAAACTCAATTAATTTGGGTTACGAATTTTCAACCTGATCATATATATAAAAATAAAAAACTAATTAACATAACAAAAATATAAAAACATCTAAATGCTTCCTAACACAACTTAACCCAATCCAACCTAATTACACAATTTCATAACATTTTCCATTTTTTCTATTTATTTTAATTTCTTTCAAATTTTATATGAATTTGACTATCCGACCCAACTTAACTCGATCATAGTCGATTTAGATCTAGTCAAGTTCATACTTAAAAAACAAAGAAAATCGACCTAGCACGACTTGTGTATAGCATTTTTCTCAATTTTGATAACATCAATTCTTAGAATTGAAAGAATTGAGGATGATAAAAGTACAAAAATTAAGAAAAAATTATTAAAAAAGTATTTATTGTTCTTGACGTAATAATTACTTTCCTTTTTAATAAATATTAATTTTTAGTTAAATATATTTTTAGTTCCTGAAATATAGTTAAGATTTGATTTTTGTCCTTATAGTTTAAAACCGATGGTTTTCGTCTTTCATATTTGAAAAATACATTAATTTAGCCCTTATTACACAATTTTGCTACATTTTGCTAAAGAATATGTATGAATTTTTACCCACAAGAACTTAAAAGGGGTATTTTCACTTTTTGAGAAACCAAATCCACCGATTTAGAATCATAGAGATCAAAATCAAATTTTAATTATATTTTAGGGACTAAAAATACATTTAACCTTTTTATTTTTATACTTTTATGCTGATCAGCCCTTAGGGGTCAGGGCTAATGTTATCAAAACTAATAATTGTTTATGCATTCATCGTTTTATAAACACCATGTATCTTAAAAGTAATTTGCTATATTTAATTTGAGTTCTTATTTTAAAATTTCATAAAGCCATGACACTTAATTTTAAATTTGAGCACTCATTCTTATATTTTGTAAAGTCATGTGGCTTAATTCTAAATCTTACTAATTGTTCCTCCTACATATCCTCCCATTTTATAAATGAAGTAAATATTGAAAAAATAAATTTGAAGTTATTAAATTCAGTCACTTCAATTTTCATTTAATACTTTCCTTATAATGTAGTAGGAAGATCGAAGATTATTAGGAGAATATAGCGTTACTTTTCTTTATATTAATAAATTAAGAAATCAAAGGAAAAATTGAATGATTTCTTTATGCATAATTAGGATTTTTTATTATTTTAAAAATTTCTTTATATTTACAAATATAGTAATCAAATAATAAATTAAAGTTTCTTATTATATTTAAAAAAATCTATATCAACAAATAAATTAATTAAATAATAAATCAAAATTGAAAAACTTTTTTATATGCACATTTACTATATGAATATAAAATGAAAAACCCAATTGATTAAATTTTCCATACCTATAAAATAATTTTTTATTGTTAACTTGATTTCTTCAATAATGTATGAAATGAAAGTTCTCTTTATTTTTGCTTACAGATATATCTCTTCATTGTTATTTAATTCATTTTTTATTTGAAAGATTTTATACTTTTACCTTTATTATTTCCTTCATATTCTATGTCTAACATAAGCCTCTATATTTTTTAATAATTTATTTTGTAAAATAAAGAGCAAAATGTGTTTACTATACTATAAAACAGCTTTTTTTTTTTGCTTAGTTCATCTTTCTTCTTTTTTTTCTAGAATTTCATTTTATTTACATATTTGTTCTCTTTATTTTTTTAAAATCTTTGTCGGTTAAATATGTTTTTAGACCCTGAAAATATAATAAAATTTGGTTTTGCTCCCTCATTTATTTTTTCTTTGATTTTGGTCCCCATTTTTTTTTAAAATCACATGCTTTTAGTCATTTTTCAGCCCCATTTCGATTTTTCCTAGATAAAAATTAACATGAATTTTTTGTGATTTTTTTTCTAGAAAAATCAATTATAGTAAATTTCCAAAAAACCACAATTCTTTTATATTAGAATGTTGTGATTTTCTTTTCTTTCTTGTAGAAAATTCTATAGAATAATTCTCACAAACTTTAGTATTTGAATAAAATTTCTTTGAAATTTGAAATATGCAAGAAAATTCAAAGGAAAATCTATAGAAAAATTTACAAGAAATATTGTTATGTCATCAATTAGTAGAATATAACTATATAACGATGATGACTAAAATAATGTGATTTTAAAAAATAAAGTACTAATATCAAATATATATTTTTTATTTTCTTCTAATACTTTTTACTAACTTTTTGTTATATTTGGCATTTGAATGTTTTTTTTATTGACACAAGTTTGTAACTTTTACATTTTAAACTATTCACAAATAGGTATAAAGAAGAGAGTTTCACAAGGGAAAGAAAATAAATTCTGTTATATTACAAAATAAATATTACCTAATGCAAGTATATGGCTCATATTTTTAATTTTTCATAACTAATATATCCAAGAAATTAATATAAAATAAAAAACACATATCATTTCATATAATAATTTCTCATCCTTTGAATTTTTATTCAAATTTTAAAATATAGAGTTTAATTAGTATGCACTGACAGTGTAAAAGAGTTTTACACTGACGTTTAATCGTGATTCTTCATTTATATGACTTTTAAAATATTAATTAGTAAAGTCAACAAACTTACCATAAATCAAGGGTTGTGATTAACCGTCTGTGTAAAACTTTTTACACTGTCAGTGCACAATCCTTTTTCTCTAAAATATATCACTTTCTATATTTGGTTGGTATTTTTTCTTTTTGGGTCATTATCTTTTTTTGGAATTATCAACAGTCTAAAAATGTTATTTACTCTCGTACATTACGTGTTAGAATATTAGTTTTATTAAAATAAAGAGTTTAATATATGTACACTATCAGTGTAAGAAGTTTTACACAGACATCTAATGATGTGTTGTCACATCATTTATTGAATTTAATAACACATGAGGTGTCATATTTATTAAATGATGTGGCAAGCTGGCAATACACCATTTGATGTCTGTGTAAAACTTTTTTACACTGACAGTTTATACTAATTAAATCCTTAAAGGATGGGTGCATATAGGGTGAAGTACTAGATGGGTGCTTCACCAGTGTTTCATCTTTTATAGCCGTTAGATATATTAGTAAATTATTTAACGGTTAAGATTAGATACTGGTTATCGGAGGTAGTGTCTGTTTGGTTTACAATTGAGTAGAATTGATTCTAGAAATGAATGGTTAGATGGATGATGCACGCTTTACGAAATACATTGGACGAAAGTGATTTAAAATCAATTCTGCAGAATTGATACCGACTGTTCCAAAATCTAAAACAAACGGGCACTGCACGTAGTTGTTTGCCCTTTTCTACTTACGTTGAATTTATATTTTGACCAAAAACGCAGTGTGTGTCAGGTTTACGTTTTCAAGGCATCAGTTACTTTAAATTAGCCAGGGTCACAGTGCTATGAAGGAACTATCGTGGATTGGCATTTACGAACTAAATTAAAACGTGACATCATTATGGCTAATATATTCTTAATATCATAATATATTTTTTTTAGTAAAATAACATTTTAATCTCTATAAAATATTTGAGTTTTAATTTTTATTTTGAATTTTTTTTTTATTTCATCCTTATAAAATATTTATGCTATTTTTTTAGTCTCTCGTGTTGATTCTACTGTTAATTGTTGATGTGTCAGACGTCCATAATAGTCAATCATACTTCAGAAGTACCCTGACACATTATATAAGAGTGTTAGCTTCCTTAAACTCATCTAGAGAGTCAAATTTTATGGTCAATTTGAACTGGAATTCTTTGTACATTTCCTCCTCATATATATAACAAATAGTCTTTGAATGTGTTTAAGGAGGCTAACACTGTTGTATAATGTGTCAGGTACAATACATATGATTACTATTTGTGATGGGTGTTCTACACATTCGTAATTTATATATTTAATATATTGTCAACTGCACTCATTCATTTCCATTATAGTCGATGTACTACACTAGTTTCAATGACCCGTCATTGGAGCATAAATTACTACTTTGATGATGACTTTAATTGAAAGTAATTTTTTGTTTTCACCATAAGTATCCCCTATTAACAGGAGTAATCCTATTCGGGATTTAGTCACAGTTAAGACTTCTCACCCTCCATAATAGTGTTTAGTGGAGATCGAACCCGGAAGCTCTTCCCACAAACTCTACCTGTGTTACCAACTGAGTCACAACTCTTTGGTAACTAAAAGTAATTTTACCATTATTTAATTTATTTAATATTAAGGATATTAATAGAATACAATTTAAAATTATGAAATTATTAATTACAATTAACTAGTTTCAAGATTTTTCCTTGGTGTTGATAATTTAATCCTATGTTTTTTTTTTTTTTAAATAGGACCTGAGATAGTAATTAAATTAGAGAGATGAAGGGGTATACACACTATTAGTATAAAAAAATTGTACTGACATTTAATATTGTGTTGTCATATCATTTATTAAATTTAATAACACATGAATGTTATATTTATATTTATTAAGACATACATCATTAAATATTTATATTATATACCAATTAAACTATTTTTAATTAAAAATATTTATAATATTTTATATTATTTTTATGTCATATGTTAGATTAATTATTAAATAAGATTATTAGTAATATTATATTAATATTAATAAAAAATAACTAACACATAGGGGATGTGTTGTGAGTCTCATTACCGTGATATCATGTCACCTCATTCAACTTGCACGGACTCAAATAGTGACGGCATGTTGTTAAAACGTGAGGCTGAGGCATTCCAATTATTTAGAATTTTTTTAATGAACCAGTCACTCACCTACTATTGCAGGTAAAAAGAGGTGAAGCACCCATCTGGTACTTCACCCTAGACGCACCCTTAAATGATATTGAAGCTTACTTTATAATTGAAAAATATTAGAGGAAAAAAATAAAATCACATCGATATCAATCTAGAATATAGTTCCTAATGAATAGCATGAATGATTTTGGATAAAATCACATTACAATGTAAATTCAGTTCAATTAGTAGCGTTGGACTAAGAGTAACTTTGAATAGGATTCACATTTATAATGTAATTTTAATGCAATTCAAACATGTTATAAGTCTTATTATTATTTTGATAAAATAATTACAAATATTTATTAAAAAAAAGAAATAAAATTACTGTAGATCAAATTCATTGGTGAATATATCAGTAAATAACGGCTTTTCATCCTTTGAAGTTTTTATTTAAATTTGAAAATATATCATCTTTTGTGTTTAGTTGTATTTTTCTTCTTGAGTTATTATCTTTATTTAGAAGTGTCAACGGTCTAATAATATTACCACGCACATTACATATGTTAGAATATTAGTATTGTCGAAAAAATGTGCAAAGCATTGGTGAAGAGAATCACACAACACACATATACAGTACTGCTTGATGCAAATTGGTGTTCAGAGAATATCCTGAAGGATGAAGAGACTCTGTGTTTAGATTTATCAATCACAGGTATTTCAAATTTGCTTGCATGATTTGGTTTCCATTTACATGTGTGCTTTTTACACATTGTTTTAGCAAATGTCTTACATCATTTGCATCGGGAGTTATTTTGGTACATGGAAAACGCTAGTTTTGCTTACTATTTGATTTACATTAAACACCCCAATAGCCACTTATCAAATTTGATTGACGTTAATACTCACTTGTCAAAAATCATCGTTTGTATATATGTATTTGTACACACGAGCTTACATGTGTAAATTAAAACAATGGCGGCATTGCTTGTTGACCATTGGAACTCTTTCTAGGGGATGCAAAGGATTTAGAGAAAGAAAAGGCCTGGGGGAGATAGCAGAAGACCATAACCGAGAAAAGTTTGTAAATTTTATTTTATACAATTCATTTCATTATTTGTAGTAAGAGGATAATTCAGATCACTAATCAACAGAAAACTGTAATGACTCAAATAAAATATCCCTAGTGGTATTTTATTTATTTATTTTTTCCAAAATATAAATCTGTATTGTTGAAAGCTCCTTGGCAGTGGCGGATCCGAGCTTCTTAGTAGCCCAGGAACTGTGGACTTTTTCAAAAAAAAAAAAAAAAATATATATATATATAATTATTAAAAATAATCTATTTTTCCTTATACTAATTAGATTTTTATAATATTTTAAAACTTTATACTATCTTCTAAAGATATTTTATCACATTATTAATGAGTATAACACTCATGTGTTATTAAACTCAATAATAACACTCACTTCATTCTAAAATTCTTGTTATTATAATATATTATGTTTCAAAACTTTTGTTGTTTTAGAAATCTAAAACTAATTAATTCTTTTTTTTTTAATTATACTTTTATTTAATATTACTCAGCTTAACAACTAATGTTTCATTTTCTCTCTCTTAAAATAGTATCATCTTTGTTCCTATTTAACTAGCTTCTTTTACAAAAAATATACTGATTAAAAGATTTAATCATTACTCTTATTTTCATAAAAAATAAATTTTAAACTTTCTATTTTTCTCTTTATCTCTCAATATTTATTGGGTCTCATTAGTGTTCAATAGTGAGTAATTTATTATTATATCATAATTAGTATAAGGGTAAAATGGGGGGAAAGTGTAACTATTATTGCATTGATTTTGTAAGTGGATAATTAAATATGAATAAATTTTTTCTTCAAAAATAGATAGTTAAATAGGAATAATACATTCAGTATTTATTATACATCATCTCTCTTTATATTTCAAATGCTCTACAATGAAATAGATGAAGTATAAATGGGGTATTTTTAGTAAAAAAAATGTATACATTTAGACACATTTAAAATTTCCTTAATTTGTTTGCATAATTAATCTTAAATAATAAGAGTTTTGGAATGAAGAGAATAAGACAACATTATTGAATGGCAATGTAAAATTTTACACCGACAATATACAACTATTAAGTTTAATTATAATAATATTAAATGTTTGATTTATCGATTTTTCTAACCCGTGCAATATTGCACCGGATAATAAATCAAAAGTGGAAAGATTTTATTGAAAAATATAACATTTGATATTACCAATGGATTGAATGTTGTGAAAGTTACATTTTCCAATAAAATTTTTCTACTTTTGATTTATTACTGTGTGCAATATTGCACATATTAAAAAAATCGCTAATTTATACATTCATTAGACTATTATTTTGGCTCCCCCAATATTTTTGTTCAAGCTCCGTCACTTCCCTTTGCCATTGTTGAAAGCATTTGAAGGTAACTCTTGCCGGTAAGTCTGGTGGGGACCACAGTCAAACATGTGCTCCTCACTCTCTCAAGTTGGGTTGGATAGATGTACGATGCAAGCTTGTATCATTGAGATCCCAATTGTGAGTATGAATGTAAGGGTCCGTTGGTTTACAGTTGAGTAGAATTGATTCTAGAAATGAATGGTTGAGATGGATGATGCACCGCTTTACGAAGTACGTTGGACGGAAGTGATTTAAAATCAATTCTGCAGAATTGATTCTGACTGTTGCAATTAATGTCGAAAGTGTAGTATCATTTTACAGAATAATTTACATCTGTACCTTCTGCAATTAATCTCAAAAGTGTAGTTTGTGAGTATCCCCTCCAACGCCTTTTTTAGTTTCCATTTATAAATTGTCAAACCCATGAGCCAGAAATCATCAACTGCTTTTGCAACCCTAGAATTCCAGGACTCTACCAATAATTATAATTATTTCTTTAGTAACAGAAATCAACAATCAGAGTGGTGGCAGTGGAAGCATGGTGGGTCCATACAGGTCCCTGGATCGAAACCAAGCTCTGATAAAACAGAGTGGCTTCCATATAATTTTTTAACTTTATACTAATTTATATTTTGAACTAATACAAGTATTTTTTTTAAAGTTAAACAATACATAGTTATTTAGTTTTTTAACTTTCTCCATCAGGTTATACTATTTTATATTTTGGACTAATATAAGTAAAATATATTTAGAATCTTATATACATGTAAACAAAAACTATAAATTTGTCTACCAAGTTCCATCACTAATTCATATGTACACATGAAAATATTTAGAATCTTATATGCAAACATAAAAATTTGTTAATTTATATGTACATTATTTATAGAAAACAATTTACATATTTTAAGTTTTATTCTTGACATTAGAGAGAATTGTAAATAAAATGCTTTCTTAGCCTAATGAGATAATAATATTTCAAAATTACTGAAATGAGGTAAAATCATTTTTACCAGAATGGTGTCAATCATACATCAAAAGTGAGATTTATTATTTTAATATATAATACATAGAAGTCTCATTTTAAATGTGAGACTTCTATTTTTTAACGATAAAAATAAAAGTCATATAAATGATGTACAATTTTTTTTTTTTAATAAAATGGAAGTGATCTCATGTTATGTATGATTTCTATGATTTTTTTAATTTGCATAGAAAGTCATATAAATAATGTCGTGCATTGTTTTTATACCACTTTAATTTTGATTTATAATTTTCAATATTGATTTTTCAACACTCATTCATATTACACTATTCCCTTTAATACTCAGAGGGAGAACTTTGTCGCCCATAGAGGTCTTACCCTGATCGAGCAAGATTGCCTTCCGTGGAGGATAGGATACATGTGGTCTTACACCAAAAATATTACACTGCTCCTTTTCATTTTTCTTTTTATCTCTCTCTCTCTTTCTTACATTTTTCACTAATTTTTTTTAGTGTGTAACTATATTTTTCCTATAATTTTTATAGGGAGTTCATTAATGTTTGCCACCAATTTTTCTATACCATGTCAGCATATTAACAATCACCATTTAGTGACTATTGTCCTACCATGCCACCTAAATTAAATGACATGAATGATGTTATCTATAACATTCTAAAAATTTTGAATTAATGAATTATAATAAAATTAGACATTTAGAATTTATCCAACAAAGATAAAATTAGGATTTTAATAAAATTAGGAATTATATAGGGAGTTTCCTAGGTAGGAATAATTATAATTAAATAAATAAAATCAGGAAAAATTTAGAGAGAATACATAATTTTAATAATAAAAATGTGAGAAAAATAGGTTAAATAATGGGATGAGGTAAGATAATAGATGAATGAGAAATAAAATTAAAATGTGGATTTTGAATGTGCATGCTCGAGCGTGGAAAGGGCAACACTTGAGTGTTATTGTCTATGCTATAACGTGAGTTAATGTCACGCTCGAGCATTAACATTGATTTTTTTAGTCTAGCTGACCATGCTTAAGTGTGGGTTAATGCCATGCTCAAGCATTAACGTCAAATTTCAACCTGCCTGCCCCTCGCTTGAGCGTGGTGATTAGGCCACACTCAAGCGTTGATAGTTCGACGTCGACAGAAATTATACTGGGGCTATTTAAACCCTATATGAGGATTAAGGTTCCACTAAATCCTATTTTCCTCAACCCTAGAGAGAAAGAGGTATATAACGCACTATAGGTGAGTGTAAAATCTTGTTGGTGTCCCATAGTTTTCTTGAATGCGCGTTCTTGATTGATTATTTATGTTTAGTTTATGATTATCCCGCATTCTTGCTCAAGCAAAAGCCTCCTCGCTTGAGCGAAACTGCTTAAGAAAAACCACCCCCTTTCTGACTTTGTCTCACTCAAGCGAGCCTCTTCTCGCTTGAGTGAGATTAAGTCAGATAGAAACCCCTTAATTCTGGACCAATTTCGCTTGAGCGAGAGGCTTCGCGCTCAAGCGAAAATATAATTAACCAAAACACTGATTTTTACTGATAGATTCACTCAAGCGAGAGCCTTCTCGCTTGAGCGACCAAGCTTCAGACTTACCCTTTCTAATTTAATTTTAAACCCTCTTTATCCTATTTTCTTTTATAAAATCCTATTGCACTTCCAATTTCTTTTAAAACCACAATTTCAAACTTTGGGATGTTGTAAAAAGACTCCTTTGTGTGTAATTGCATGAGAGTAACAAAAGAGTAACAAAGTAATCAATGGTTTATTGCATGTGAATGTGCATTACATTTGCATGATTTCCTACATTGCATGCATGATTGCGCTCACTGAGACATTAGTCTCATTACATGGTTACAATCTAGATTTGCATAAATGAAATGAACACCTTTCCCTAACTTCGAAGACATTGTTAACCAAGTTGGCTGCATTTAGGAGATTAAGTTATTATCCTTATTTTCAACATGTGATTAGTATTAGATTGTTTTAATGTAAAGTAAAGTATTTATTGGATTATTAGTCTTCCGCATAAGTTATTTAAGTTTTGTCTCAATATTTGACTTTCAAAGAGAAAGAAGACGACCCGAAAGGTTCTAAAGAAAAAAAAAGATTTTATATTTTATACGCCTTTCTAACAAAATTAAAAAAAATTCATAGAAGTTATACATAATATATAAGACTTCTATTTTTTAAAAAAATAACTAGTCGTACATCATTTATTTGACTTATATATTTATCATTAAAAAAAAATAGAGGTCTCACATTTAAAATGAGACTTCTATATGACATATATTAAAATAATAAGTCTCACATTTGACATACGATAATATAACATCCTAACTATATTGACTTGGAAAAATGTCCGTTGAAGACAAATTTCCAAGTTTATGAAATTATTTCGCGCAATTACGATTATCAACATATACAATCATTACAAATCGATTGCTTAGGTATTAATCCAACGTTACTTAAGTGTTAATCATCAATATACAAATCCATCAAACATTAAAAGTTACCAACAAATGGCTCAACATGACATAAATCCATAAATATAGGCATGGAGGGGATACTATCATACATGTGTCCTAACAAGGTGAGATAAAACCCCTAAGGGCATCACATGTACCATGATATCCCGCCAAAAGAATACATCAATAATTCTTATACAAAAAGAGTCTAGGTACATTAAAATATAAAAGTCAAACATGGCCCAAAAACAGGCTACCGAACGTCCCGATCAAGCACTCGATTGAGAGCCCTGCATATCTAGAATAAGCCACAAATGTGTGGTGAGACTAAAGTTCCAGTGAGTTTGATCATGCAAGCAGTGTAGGGATTCACACAAATGTAAATGCACAGTGGAAGTGTCATATAACAAAAAGATACATCAAGATAATTCAATTATCAAACAACCTCTTGGTGTATTACCCAACACCAGTGGGGACTTAGCACTTGATCCTCTGACCCAAACTAAGCTCAATATCCATACAAGGAAAGTATCCCTTGCGGCCTTTTACCCTCACATTTTAATTTAATAGTCAAACATTCATTTTTAAACTTACATAATTTCTCTTAGGTCAAAAGACCCATTTTCCTCTTGGTCCCAAGACCCATAAGTTTTCCTCTTACACAATTATGTGCATCAACTTCACATTGTGAGAATGAATATAAATCATGCATATTTCTCAAGATTCTATCATGTGGGAAATGGAAAAAAAAACATGGGTTTAGCAAGTTCATGTTCCTTTTTCCTCAAACCCTAACTATCACCAAAACCCTAACATTCAATCCATTCAAGCATTCAACAACTACTATATAATCAAAGCAAATACAAGCAACATAGAATAGGAAGATAGGTAAGGGAGCATTCAAGGGAAACAAACAGAATGGAGTGAGTGGGTGAACCACACTCACCTCAAGGTAGCACAAAGGTAGAGGAAGAGGAAGAGGTGAGGTCTTGTCTTGAGTCTCCTTCATTTGGGGAATCCTTCAACAAGCTTCGCCTTCTTCTTCTTCTTCTTCTTCTTCTTTCTTCTTCTTCTTCTTCTTCTTTCTTCTTCTTCTTCTTCTTCTTCTTCTTCTCACACACGGGGCTGCTAGGGCAAGAATGGGAAAGAGAGGAGTTTTGAAGTTATGAATAAAATGGGTCATTAATTGCTTTTAAAAATTGAATTTGCGATCTCTCTCTCAAGCGAGCGTTTTCTCACTTGAGCGAGGAATCCTAAGTGGTCCTGTCTTCGCGTTCTCGCTCAAGCGAGAGTCTTCTCGCTTGAGTGTAATTGCTCAGGAAAAACCACTCCCCTCTATGACTTTGTCTTGCTCAAGGGAGAGACTTCTCGCTTGAGCGAAATTCTGAATTCGCTTGAGCGAGCCCATCCTCGCTTGAATGAGAACAAGTCAGAGAGCAACCCCCTAATTCTGGACCAATTGCGCTTGAGCGAGAGGCTTCTCGCTCAAGCGAGAGCCTCTCGCTCAAGCGAGGATATTAGTAACAAGAATACCGGTTTTTACTGATAGATTTGCTTAAGCGAGAGCCTTCTCGCTTGAGCGACCAAGCTCCAGACTTACCCTTTCTAATTCAGTTTTAAACCCTCTTTTTCCTACTTTCTTTTATAAAAACCTATTACGCTTCTAATTTCATGTAAAACCTTGATTTCAAACTTCGGGACATTAAAATTCTACCCCCTTAAATTAATTTAGTCCTCAAAATTATTCATTACAAATTAGTTACCTCAATTGAATAAATAAGGATGTTGAGCCCGGGCGAATTCTTCCTTCTCCCAAGTGGCCTCCTCAAAAGTCTGCCCCTCCCAAATCACCTTTACCAGTGGAATGGTCTTGTTCCTCAAGGTCTTGACTCTCTAGTCAATGATCCGTGCAGGTTGAGTGGGAACGGTCAGATCATCCCTCAATTGTACCAACTCAGAACTTAGGATGTGTGAAGGGTTGTAAACGTACTTTTTGAATTGGGAAACATGGAATACATTAATCGTGGATGTTGGACAAATGGTGAGGCAAGGCTATTTTGTAGGCTAGGGAACCAACTCTCTGCAAGATCTGGAAGGGACCAACAAATCTAGGATTGAGCTTTTTGACCTTAATCGCCCTTCTGGTACCTGTGACGGGAGTGACCTTTAAGAAAACATGTTCACCTTCCTCAAACACTAGGTCCTTTCTCCTCCTATCGGCATAACTCTTTTGTCGGCTCTGGGCCATCCCAAGCTTTTCCCTAATCATCCTAATCCTCTCAGTGGTCTCCTGGACTAACTCCAGACCCAAAAGGTTCATCTCTCCCACTTCACACCAACAAAGTGGGGACCTACATTTCCTACCATACAAAGCCTCATAGGGTGTCAGGCTTATACTTCTACGAAAACTGTTGTTGTAGGCAAACTTTATGAGGGGTAAGTACCTATCCCAACTACCCTTCTCCTCCAAAATACAAGCCTTAAGCATATCCCCTAATGTCTGGATGGTCCTCTCAAATTGCCCATCAGTCTGAGGATGGTAAGCAGCACTAAACCTCAACTTGTACCAAAAGCTAGGTGTAAAGCATTCCAAAAATCTAGAGGTAAACCTAGGGTCTCCATTTGAGACAATGCTAGAGGGTAAACTGTGGAGTCTGGCGATCTCCTTGATGTACAAGTCTGCTAACTTACTCAACGGGTAGGTAGCCCTAATTGGTAGAAAGTGGGCTGACTTAGTCAGCCGGTCCACGATCACCCAAATGGCATTAAATCCTGCTGAGACTTTAGATAGCCCCATGACAAAGTCCATGGTTATTCCCTCCCATTTCCACTCGAGAATCTCTAGACGCCTAAGGGTACATTAGGGTTTCTGGTGCACAATCTTAAACTGTTGGCAGATCAGACACTTAGAGACAAATTCTGATATTTCCCTCTTCATCCTTGCCCACCAAAACATCCTCTTCATGTCTTGATACATGTTGGTAGTATCAAGATGCACTATGAACTTGCTCCTCTGGGCTTCCTCTAGAATCTGCTGTCGCAGACTACCCCTTTAGGGACACAAACTCTGTTAGTTCCACGGGCAACACTAGAAGGGGGTTGAATAGTGTTTTGAATATTTTTACCATTTGGAAATCTTTAACATAAGTTATTAGTTCATTAAAACAAATTAATGAGAAAAGCTGATTATCAGAATTAATACTTAAATTGCGGAATATAAGAAGGACAAACATAGAGACTAAGAAAAGGTGACTAGATCAAAAACTTGTTTGGACTTTTGATTAAATTGATTTAGATATTCAGATGCATCTCAAGATACCTTCTGAAAGATATTACAAAGAATCTTTTCAGAAAAGTTTCTGAGTAACCTCAGATGATTGATCATCGTCTGAAGTGTACTTCTAACTTCTGAACTGAACTGTTTCAGATTCACTTCAAAGAGTTATTTCAGACATTCTTCAAAGTATATTCTTTGTGATACTCTAAACGATATAAGATTAACTGAAATAGTTATCATCCTGGAAAACTTAGCTTATTGAAATTGTTGTGTTAAGTTTATTATGAAAAATACTGTTCAATCCCCATCAGAAATGTAAAGCTGTAAATTAAGGAGTTTAAGGGATAGAAAACTTAGCCACAAAATTTATCCTGATTCACCCACCAACCCAGTGAGCTACATCCAGTCCCAGGGCAAACCACCACTGGATTTTCCACTATCTGAAACCACAGATACAAGTATTCTTTTCTATCAAACCTCTTCAAGCTCTACCACAAGTATTCTTTTATTTTCAACTGCCTCTCCAGGCAACTCAATGCAATATTCTTTTACAGACAAGCCTCTTCAGGCTCAACGAGTACACAAGGCCTCTCCAGGCACACAAGTATTCTTTCTTCCACCAAGCCTCTCCAGGCTCTCAGACACATAAAGTGTTTATAAACTAAACTAAGTTTAAGTTTCCACGAAACATAAACTTAATCTCTTCCTGTACTAGAGGCTAACTGAGTACTACTCAGGATACAATGAATAAATCTAAGTACAAGGTTTTACAGAGAAAGTATTTTCTTCTAAGCTCTAATTCAACTCTGTTTTTTCAGAAGATTGGTTGAATATGATAATTGATTTCCTATGAACCAAACTCTTCTCTGGTTAGCAAGAAATGCCAACATCTTCAAATTCAATCTTGAGGCTATTTATATGTTCTGATGAAATATAGCCGTTGAAGATGGTTGATAATACCGTTGAGACGTTGATGATGTGGCTCATATAGCCATTGTGTAATAGCTTCTCAAACGGTTGCTTCTTCTTAAGCAAAATAAGTGTTCAGACGATCTTGTTCTGACACTTCTATTGATGAGCTCCTTTGAGAGATTTCCTTGATATTTTTATGCTTCTTCTCTCTCTTGATTTTCTTCTACTTTCTTCAGCTTTCTTCTGCTTTCCTCTATTTTCCTTTAGAGTATGTATGAGGAGGTATCCGTTGGATGTGTCCTTTTGCTTATTTGTATATACTCCTTTTCATTTGCTCCTGACATAGTTTCCTCTTTCTTCTTTGAGTGAGGTGTCTTGTCCTAAGGACAATAGCTGTTGTTGCTATTTCCTCTTTGCTTAAAAACATATGATATTATAGCCGTTGAATCATATGGTCTCAACTTCTCTTGTGACTTCTTCTATGTTGAAATCTGTTCCATGCATTCAAAGAGTTTCATTTCTTCAGACTATTAAGCCATTTATAACTTCCTTCAAATGATAGCTTCAAACTTCTTTTAATTTTTTAGATTGAAATGCTTTCAACTCGCTTCTTTCTTCCGGCAATATGATTCTTCTCTTCTTCAGATGATTAAAGCAAGATGCTTCTTTCTTTTACTTCAGACGATCCTAGCTTTATTCATCTTTGTCTCTTCTAGTTCTTCTGATATTTGGATAGATGTTGAATTAAATAATATTAGTTCAAACATCTTTCTCGATATTTTCTTGTCCAGACTTCTGATTTGCTTTTGGACAGTAGCAGGTGCAGTATGTCTGCGTATACAGTACCCTTTTGATTGCAGATGCAACAGTCGTTGCAGGATTTCCTTATTTGTGCAAGTCTTTTGATCGAGGCAGAAAAGTATGCCTAACTTTTGTGCCGAAATGAAGTAGTCCATTGGATACAGTGTTCTTCATGCTTTGACAATATCTTCATGAGAACATTTCTTGGTTCTGACGCCTTCAGTTGTCCAGTCATACAGAGTGCTTCTGATCAGCTTCCATTCTTCAGATGATAGGTATGCTTCATACGGAGTCAAGTCTTCAGTTTGTCTTCGAGTCTTCAGATGATAGTCACTTCTTCAGATGGAGGATATGCTTCAGATGATGAGTCTTGAGACAGTCTGAGTCTTTTATGTCTTCAGATAGTTGAATCTTTTCTATTTTTTTCCGTAGCTTCCTTTGCTTCTTGTTGCTTCATTTTTATTGTGGATTTCTTCTTCCTTTGTTGTCCTCTAGGCTTCAGATGAATATGCTTCACATGATTGAGTCTTTTCTTCTCTTTAGATTCTGTATTGCTTCATCTTCTGATTTTCCTTTGTTCTTCTTCTGATTTCTTCTTCTTCTTCTTCTTCTTCTTCTGATACTTCACTGATTCTTCTTCTTCTTCTTCATTGATTCTTCAGACGAATATTCCAACCTAAAACACAATCAACAAAACAATACCTTTCTCAGTAGCACCTGTTTTCTTTTAATCTAGTCTAATTTGTTAATCATTAAAACCAAGGATAATGAGTCTTGAATCTAATTTGAATACTTAAATTAATTCTGAGACTCAACAAACTCTTCCTTGTAATAGGAAGATAGGGAATGAAGCATTCAAGGGAAACAAACAGAATGGAGTGAGTGGGTGAACCACACTCACCTCAAGGTAGCAAAAGGTAGGGGAAGAGCAAGAGATGAGGTCTTGGGTATCCTTTACTTGGGGAATCCTCCAACAAGCTTCACCTTCTTCTTCTTCTTCTTCTTCTTCTTCTTCTTCTTCTTCTTCTTCTTCTTGTTCTTCTTCTCATACATAGGGATGCTATGGCAAGAATGGGAAAGAGAGGAGTTTTTGAAGTTATGAATCAAATGAGTCATTAATTGCTTTTAAAAACTGAATCTGTGATCTCTCGCTCAAGTGAGCATTTTCTCGCTTGAGCGAGGAATCCTAAGTGGTCTTGTCTTCGCGTTATCACTCAAGCGAGAGTCTTCTCGCTTGAGCATAATTGCTCAGGAAAAACCACTCCCCTCTCTGACTTTGTCTCGCTCAAGTGAGGGTCTTCTCACTTGAGCGAGAACAAGTCAGAGAGCAACCCCCTGATTCTGGACCAATTGTGCTTGAGCGAGAGGTTTATACAAACATATTTCGCTACCTCCCTCTTCATGCCTACCCACCAAAAAATCCTTTTCAAATCTTGGTACATCTTAGTGGTTCCTAGATGCACCATGAACCCAGTATTATGGGATTCTTCAAGGACCTGCTGTCTAAGGCTATCCCCCTCAGGGACACAAATTATCCCTTTATAAAGGAGCACCCTATCACTAGACTCTGAGAATCCCAATTGTCCCTTTCTAGACTAGGGCTCTACATTTGAATCTCGGGCCTCCCTAATTTGGGTCCTTAAGGTACTGGTCAATTATATTCTATGTAGCCTCAAGGATCACCCTCCACAGTCACATTCAAATTCAAGTTCCAAAATCCTTCTATTAACTTTAGCTCATGAACCATCATGGTTGCTATATGCAGAGATTTCCTACTCAGGGCATTTGCAACAACATTAGCCTTACTCGGGTGGTATTTCAATTCAAAATCGTAATCCTTAAGTAACTTCATCCACCTTCTCTGTCTCAAATTCAACTCCTTCTGGTCAAATAGATACTTAAGTCTTTCATGGTCACTAAATACCTCAAACCTAACCCCAAACAGGTGGTGTCTCCAGATCTTAAGGGCAAACACTACAACTGCTAACTCTAGATCATTGGTGGGGTAGTTCTCCTCATGAGGTATAAGCTGCCCAGAGGCATAGGCCACTACCAGCTTCTCCTGCATTAACACACAACCAAGTCTTTTCCCATAAGCATCACTATAAACCTCAAAGTTCCTTGTAGGGTCATCTATCACCAGGACAAGAGTCGTTGTTAACCTCTCCTTAAATTCCTGAAAACTCTTCTCACAACGCTCATCCCAGATAAAGGCTTGACCCTTGAGAGTTAATCTAGTGAGTGGTAAAGCTAATTGCGAGAATCCCTTGATAAATCTTCTATATATAATACCCTGCTAAACCTAAGAAACTGCTAATCTCTGTCACTGACTTTGGCCTCCCCCATTTAAGGACTGCTTCTACCTTACTAGGATCTACTGTTACCCCCTCCTTGGGATATGACACGACCTAGGTAATTCACCTGACTTAACCAAAATTCACACTTCTCGGGGTTGGCAAATAACTTATTCTCACTAAGGACTCCTAAAACTAACCTTAAGTGTCGCTCATGATCCTTTAAGGTTTGGGAGTAGATAAGAATGTCATCGATAAATACGACAACAAGCTTATCTAAGTAGGGCTTGAAAATTCTATTCATGTAGTCCATGAATATTGCAGGAGCATTGGTCAAACCAAATGACATCACCAAATACTCATAATGCCCATACCTAGTCCTAAAGGCAGTTTTAGGGATGTCCTCGCTCATGATCTTGATTTGGTGGTATCCTTATCTCAAGTCTATCTTAGAGAAAACTAGAGGTCATTTAAGTTGGCCTAGCAAATCACCTATCCTAGGCAAGAGATATTCATTTTTAATTGTCACTTTATTCAGTTGCCTATAGTCCACACATAATTTCATAGTTCCATTTTTCTTCTTAACTAGTAACATATGGGCTCCCCACGGTGACTCACTCGGCCTAATGAAATTTTTAGCTATCAACTCCTCAAATTGTGTTTTAAGTTCCTTAAGCTCTAAGGGTGACATCTTATATGGTGCTTTGGATATGACTTTTATGTAAATGTTTCAAAACATAAAACAATTTATTCACACACACTTTTTACTAAAATCCATTTTATAAAATTTTGTTCATTCAAAATCAACTTTACAAACTCAAATCCAAAAAACACAATTTACCAAAAAAAAAAATCTAAAAACACACTAATTCCATGGAGTGTCGTGTCTTCATTCTTAGTATTAGTTCATGAGAAGGATAATCCTCAATGGTTGAATGAGTATAGACTTGTTACTAAGAAGTATTATCTTTATTAAAAAATAATAATATACCATATAGCATAGAATTAAATACCAATGAAAGTATAAAATTCAATACGTCAATTTAAGTTATAGGATCACAAAGATAAACTATTACAATACATATTCACAAAAAAAAAAAATACTATTACAATACATAAATTCCTATTATTATTTTACTACTACTACTATTGAGATAGCTCCAAACTTATAGCTTTTAGTCTTTCTTATTAACTATATTCTGGTAAATTATTTTCACATTTCCATTTCGACTTTTCCCAGGTAAAAATTCACAGGAACTTTTCTGTGGTTTTTGTAAGAAAAATCAATTGTAGTAAACTTCCAAAAAACTACAAATATTTTACATAATGTTGTTGTGAAATTTCTTTGCTTTTCTATAGAAAAATCTATAGTATATTTCGCACAAATTTTAAAATTTAAATAATTTTTCTTTGAAATTTGAAATCTATAGAAAAATTTTAAAAAAAAATCCACATAAATATCTACAGGAAATATTGTCACATCATCATTTAAAAAAATATAATTAACGATTAGGACTAAATTAATGTGTCTTTTAAAATAAGACTAATACTATATATATATATATATATATATATATATCTTCTAATGCCTTTTACTAATTTTTTTATATTTGGTATTTGAAATTTATTTATGGATACAAGTTTGTAACTTTTACATTTTTAAACTATTCACAAATAGCTTTAAAGAAGATAGTTTCACAAGAGAAAGAAAACGAATTCTATTATATTACAGAATAAATGTTACTCAACTTATGTTTCATTAGGTCTATGGCTAATATTTTTAATTTTTCATATCTCATATATCCGAGAAATGAATATTAATTAAAAAACTTATTATTTTCATATAATAATTTCTTATCCTTTGAATTTTTTATTTAAATTTTAAAATATATCATCTTCTTTATTTGGTTGTATTTTTTATCTTGAGTATTTTTTTAGAGTTATCAAAGGTCAAAATGTTACTCGTAAATTTCACGTGTTAGAATATTAGTATTATAGAAAAAAAAATGAAGCTTACTTTATAATTGAAAAATATTAGGGGAGGAAATGTAACATCCCGAAAATTAGAATCTAGAAATATTGTGGAAGCCTTAAGCTGTGAATCCCACCGCAAGAAGGGAAGTTAGAAGTAAGATGAGAACCTAGGGGATTGGAAGGGAAAATAAGATGAGAGTTAGGGAATCGATTAAGAGTTATGAGTTTTAAAAGAACCGAGAAGGGAAAAACTAAGTATTAAGTCAAACCTGACTGTAGAATTAGCATAGGAGAAGTCATACCCGGTGGTAGAAAGGTTAGCACGGTGAAGAGGTGAGGAAGGAAGTATAGACATTGGAAGTAGGGAATTAGGTTAAGACGGAAGGAACTAAGCTTAAACGAATTGACAGGAAGGAAGAGGAGAGGTGTAGACTCAAGGAACCGAGGTAGAAGGTGATTTCATGGAAGGGAACAAGGGAATAGAGGAACATAGTCTCATGGACACTTAAAACCCTTAACGTTAGCTTTTTTGGAGTGAATTGATGAGTTATCACACGATTCATGTAAAGTGTGCCCCGTTAGGCTTTAGCCAAGGTTATTGCTTAGTTTTGGGTTTTAAGCTTAATGACCTTAGTGCATTAATTCGATAATATCTAGAGTTTTAGGTGTACAATTGAGGTGATTCCAGTTGCATAAGAAAGCTAAGATCCGGGGCTTCAGTTTGATATGTTATACAATATTATTCCGACCCCATTTGCACCTCCAAACAGCAAGTTTGGCCGCTCAAGCGCGCTGATGCGCACTTGAGCGCACACAACTCAGAGAGTCTGTACGCTTGAGCGCGTGAAACTCAGAAAATTGCGCTCTTGAGCGCGCTTGAGCATACTGGTGCGTGCTTGAGCGCGCGCGTGCAGTTTTTGTTGAGCAACTTTGAGAGTTGCGCGCTTGAGCGCGTCCCTGACTCCTTTAAAACGCGTAGAGCCACCCCTTCTTCTTCATTTTTATTGTTCCCTTAGGGTTTTAGAGAGAGAAAGTGAGAGAAAGAGAAGCAAAGCTAGCTTGGAGTTTCTTCCCCATCTCTTGGAGCTTGGAGATCATCTTCCTCTTCTCCCCATTTTCATTAGTTTATTCCATTAAGGTAAGTATGGTTCTCCCCTCACTCAATGTTTGTGTATGTGTTTCCTTTTACATGATCCCCTTCCTTTATTCCCTTTCTCCATTGATTGTTATGCTTGGAAATGGTATGTATATGTTTGGATTGGTTGAATGTTTGGATTGATTGATGTTTTGCCTCTAAGGCACAAACCCTAGGTTAGGAGATTGAGGATTTTTGGGGAAAATACTTATATTGGTAATGGGGATTAGAAAGGCTTGGAGTTTGAGATATTTCTCTTCTAGATGATTGAATTTGAAATAGTTAGGGTTTGAGGGAAAGGATGAATATTGTGGACCCCTCTATCTTTACCCCTATGTGGTAAAGATTATGTGATATGCTTGATTCTGGACAATCCTATTTTATGAATTTAACTTATGAAAATGTACGAATGTTTAATGAAAAAAAAGGGGACTTCGGTTCAAAGAGGAAAAAGGGGGGTCTTGTACCCCAGAGGATTAAGAATGTTAAATGTAAATGAGAATGTGAAATGTGAATGTTAATTAAGACAGAAGGTTAAATTGGCCTCAAGGGAGACGTTCCTTGAACAGTATTGGGCTCAGTACAGGTCAGAGGTTCAAGTTCTAAGACCCCACTGGTGTTGAGTAATACACCAAAAGATTGAAGTAAAGACTAATGAAAGAACTGTTATGAATGGAATGTAAAGTTTGACGAATGCATTGATATGAGATGAATGTTAGATTGATGTATGAGTTGTTGAAAGTTGTATCTATGAATTTCTGTTGTGCATATATGTATTGTTTGTACCCCTACACTTTAGCACGACCATATTCACTGGGACTTAGTCTCATCCCACGTTATGGGAAACAATTTCAGATGTGCAGGTTGTTGTCCGGAAGCTAGACTGGAGAATTGGGGCTCAGGTGGATTGATTGTTGGAGTCTTGTTATTGTAGTTATAATTTGGAACTGTGATGTACTGGATAGAATGAGATGTAATGGATAGGATGAGAACCTATAACGTTATAGTAAGCCACTGAGTGGCAGTTTAATTGTAATTCATTGATTTGTGCTTAGGTAATTTATGCTTAAGTAACTGTTGGATTACCTAAGCGTTGTGATATTGTTTGTTGATATCGATAATGCGCGAAATAATTTCAAGGATTTAGAAATGGTGCTCCCAACAAACATAATTTTTTAATTCAAAAATTAGGACATTACAAAAAACGAAACCGATATCAATCTAGAATACAGTTCCTAATTATTAGCATGTTTGGTTTTGGGTAAAGCCACACTACAAACCTTTATCTAGTCCAATGTTATTCTTAGTAGCGTTGGACTAAAGAGTAGTGTTGGAGTGAATTCACATTCATAATGTAATTTTATTGTAATTCAAACATGTTATATGAGTCTCATTATTTTGATAAGATCATTACATATATTTATTAAAAAAGAAATAGAATTGCTATAGACCAAATACATGAATGAATATACAGACAAATAATAGCTTTTCACCCTTTTGATTTTTTTATGAGTTTAATATTTATACACTGTCAGTGTAAATAAATTTTAAATAAATTTTACACAAACATCCAATGATGTGTTGCCACATCATTTATTGAATTTAATAACACATGACGTGTCATATTCATTAAATGATGTGGCGGCACACCATTGAATGTCTGTATAAAACTTCTTTACACTGACAATGTATATGAATTAAATCCATTTTTATTTAAATTTTAAAATATATCATCTTCTATATTTGGTTATATTTTTCTTCTTAAGTTATTATCATTATTTAGAAGTATCAACAGTCTAAAAATGTTACACGCACATTGCGCATGTTAGAATATTAGTATTATAGAAAAAAATTTGGAGCTTAATTATTTTATAATTAGAAAAAGCCTTCCATAGTAGTATTAAGGGAAATAAATGAAACCAATATCAATCTAGAATAAAAATCATAACTGATGACATGTTTGGTTTTTGGGTAAAATTACTTTACAAACATGGGCCACCTTAGTACAGTTAGACGAGATCCATGTTTATAAAGTGATTTTTATATAATCCAAACATATTATGAGTCACATTATTTTAATAAGATCATTACATATATTTATTTTAAAAAAATAAAAAAAATTACTATAGACCAAACCATTAGCGAGTAATAGTTTCTTATCTTTTAAAATTTTTATTTAAATTTTAAAATATATCATCTTCTATATTTCATTGTCTTTTTTTATTCCTGAGTTATTATATTATTTTAGAAGTATCAATGGTCTAAAAATATTACACACATATTTCACGTGTTATAATATTAGTATTTTAGAAAAAAAAAATTGACTCTTATTTTCTATTTGAAAAAGCCTTAGTAGTAGTATTAGCGAAAATAAATAAAATCACCATCTATTTAGAATACATTAAATTCCTAACTGATAGCTTGTTTGGTTTTCGGTTAAATTACGTTAAAAACGTGGATTCAATCCAACGCTATACTGTTGGACTAGATCCACATTTATAACACAATTTTGATGTATTCTAAATATACTATAGGTCTCATTAATTTCACAAAATTATTACATATTTATAGTAAAGAAAAGAAATAGAATTACTATAGACCAAATCCAACATCAAATATATCTTCAAATAATAATTTCTCACCATTTGAATTTTTTATTTAAATTTTAAAATATATCATCTTCTATATTTGGTTGTATTTTTTTTAGTTATTATCTTTTTCTAGAAGTATCAACGGTCTAAAAATGTTATACGCACATTGCACGTGTTAGAATATTGGTATTATAGAAAAATAATTGAAGCTTGTTTTATAATTGAAAAATGCATTTAACAAGTAGTATTATATGAAACAAATGAAACCGATATCAATCTAGAATACAGCTCCTAACTGATAGCATGTTTAATTTTGGGTAAAATTACGCTATTAACGTGAATCCGGTCCAACGCTATTTTTAGAAACTGTTTGGTTTAGCGTTGAAACGTGGTAAACTCATGTTTTCAACGCTAAAAATAGTAGCGTGAGAAAGACTAGATCCACGTTTTTAATGTAATTTTGATGTAATCCAAACATGCTATGAGTCTCATTATTTTAATAAAATCATTTCATATATATTTATTAAAAACAAAGGAAATAGCAATATAGACCAAATCCATCAGCGAATATATCAACGAATAATAGTTTCTCACCCTTTGAATTTTTTAATTTAAAATTTAAGATATATCATCTTCTATATTTGGTTGTATTTTTATTTTTGAGTATTTTTTATAATCGAAAAAGCTTTAATAGTAGTATAAGGGGAAATAAATGAAACCAATAACAATTTAGAATACATTACTTCCTAACTGATAGCATGTTTGATTTTGAGTAAAATTACGTTACACATGCGAATTCAGTCCAACACTACATGCGTATGTTTGGATTGTAGTTTGCAATCTCAAATGTACGTTTGTAAATGTAAAATTCTTTTTTGAGTATGTTTGGTTTTTCCGTTCAAAATTGTATTATGAGTACATTTTTCATCTTGAATTCACGTTTAAATCAACGTAATTCCATGTTGCTTTTACAAACATACGTTTGCAAACTTTAATCCAAATACACACATAATGTTGGACGGGATCCACGTTTATAACATAATTATAATTATAACGTATTCTAAACATACTACAAGTTTGGTTTTGGGTAAAGGGAGTTTATTTTAACACACTCCTCTTTCTCTCCAACACATCTCCTCCTTTTTTATTATATTAAAGTTTAAACTATATCCTACACATTTCTTCCCTAATTCTTTCCTATTTTAAAAATAACTTTTCTTCTCCCCTCTCCACATATCCCAGCAAATAAGGAAAAGAAAAAACTGAGATGAAGACACACCACCTCCCATGACTGCCAGCGTAAAGCCCACCACCGTCGTCATAGTGCCCCCTCACAACCAACAAGACTCCTGTTGTACTCGTTCCTCACCATTAGGCTACCGTGGCACAACCTCGGTTTGCATACGGCGCCGTGACATCTCACTACGCCTCCATCTCGCAAGCACTGCACATCCCCTCAAAGCTCTAAATAAGTAATATATCTGAATTTGATTGAACAAATTATAAGAGTGATATATTGTACTTTTAATTGAAACATTTTACAAAACTGTGCTTATTGCTAGCAATGGTTCAAGGCAAGTAACATTATTACTCTCAAGGTTTTAAATATTTGGTCGCGGTTAATGTAGTGAGCGTTGAGATTTTCATGGTTATGGTCGTTGTAACTATTGCAATTAAGATTGCGGTTGTTGCGGTGTGAAATGTGCACAACATTGCATAAAATTATGATAAATTTCTCTATAATATTATAATCTATAATAGCTTATAATTGATATTTTTCATTATTATGAGATATTTATAATAAAAATTAATTAAAAATATTAAATTATAAATAAATTAGTAGTTGCTAATATGTTTAATAAAATCCATACTTGTATAACATAAATAAATTAATAGCTACTAATATACTTGAATAATGCTCATAATCATACACAAGTTAGTTGTCTCAAGTCCTTAACATAAGAAAAACAAACCTCAAGTCACCACATGGTAGAACGACACGCAAGATCACAACCTCCATTATTATTTTGATCATCATTATGTCTTGCTCCCCCAAAGACATAATAAAAAAACTAGAGCTTCTTGATTGTTCCATTTGTTGATGGCTATAGGAAAAATTTGATGATAATTCAGAAGATTCCTGGTAATTCATGGGAGGTTGGTAATATGGTGGGTTTGGCATATATGGATAATAGCCATGTGATATGTAAAAATCGTGTTGATAGTATGGTGGATAGTTGTCTTGGCTACCTTCAAATGATGAAGCAACACCAAAATCATTAAAGGATTCTGCTACACTAGATGAGGAAGAATCATCCAATGTAGCCTTGGCATGCCTTCTACCTTTTCCATGTCTAGCTCGATCTCTCCTGCTACTTCCACCAATTACATCAACAGAAGGATCTTCACCTATTAGATTTTAATCACGCCTTACATATGATTCTTCTTGAAAAGAATGAAAAGACCATTCACCTCTTCCATAACTTTGTTCTATATTTCCACCACCACCACTACCACCACCGTTGGTATTGCTAGGTGGACTTAAACCACCATCCCTACCTTGATTAGGTGATTGAATTGAATTTGAATCATTTTCATCTTCCACTTCTTTATTATCATCATCAGAATCAAAAAGGGACCGTTATGACTTTTGAGCCCCCTCTAAAAATGGTCCTTCTCTTTCCTCAAGCCACGGTGATTGATAAGTGCATAGAATTAGTAGTTTTTAGGTATAATTTTAGCACTTTGAAATGATAGTTGTTCTTAATTTGGCTCCTAATTGCCCTTTTATTGCTTGATTTTAGTTTTATGTAGCTTTTAATTTAATTTGGAGTTTTGGTGCTATTTTGATGAGGAATGTATATATTTTGTAGGTATTAAAACTTGGAAGGAAAGTTAAGAAATACATGGAGTTAAAAGAGGAGAAAAAGACCCTGTCTGAAAAATAAAAGGGGCGCTCAAACGCCCACTCTGGGTGTTTGAGCGCGCGCGTTTCAGACAGCTTGCTGAACGCACTTAAAAGAAAAGAAAGGGAGCTATTTTGCGACGACTTTTCGATATTCCTCTTCTCCAAGTTTCCTCACCAGAGCTTTGTTAGGGTTTCCTCCTCTTTCCCTTCCACTCCATCTTGTGGGTTGCCCTCCTCCATGAGTGGCTAACCTCCTCATCCGGGATTGAACGAAGTCTTCGAACTTTGATGTATTCAGTTTAGATTTCTTGTATTTTACTTTCATTTGACATTGGTAGTTTCATTTTGTATTAACACTTGAATCTATTTTACGAGATAGTTCTTGTTATTAAATCTTAGTCTTGACCGGAAGGTATTTCTTTGATTTCAAACTAAACGTTTTTGCTCGGTGGGTTTAATATACGAGGAATAGATATTGATCTATCGAATGCTTTTGAATACTTATTTTTAAAGCTGGAATATATGTTTGAATATGCGAGGAATCGATATTCAAGGGTATTATTCTTAGGGTCTTTAGGTGCGAGGGATCGATCTAGGCGACTTTAGTGTATTACATCAATGTCAATAAAATCATAAATACAGGAACTAACGGAATACTGAGGGGGGAGAATGACGAGTTCAATCCCCGTTTTATAAATCTGTTTTCAAAATCATTTTACTGCTTTTGTTTAGTTTATGAACTTATTTTACCAAACTTTTCACAAAAACCAAAATGCAAATTTCAAGTTCTTGTGTAAATACTTAGTGAATTAAATTGTGTTAAGTTAATAGTAGTTCGAGTTCCTCGTGGGTACGACAACCCTTACTTATAAAACTATTATACTGCTGCGATATTGGTACGCTTGCCATTACGCTAACCGTGATAAAGGATCTCCTTCTTAAAATATATAATCAAGATTAATTGGATTAAAGTTGTAACATCCCAATTCCAATTTAATTTCATAAACCAACAAGTAACGGTAAGGGTTGATGTTCTAGGAATAGAGGGGAGAAGGGAGTAAGAGTGAAGAAAAGAAGAATTCGAGCTCAGGTAGACTCGCTCGAGCGAGCAAGGGCTCGCTCGAGTGAGGGATAGGGCAGAAAAGAGGGAGTCTCTAAGTTGAGGCTCGCTCAAGCGAGCAAAGAGTGCTCTCAGGCCCGCTCGAGCGAGAACCCTGCAGCATCAGCGGTGCTCGCAGGCACGCTCAAGCATGTAAGGGCTCGCTCAAGCGAGGACCTCTGCAGCATCAGGGGTGCTTTATTAGTTTGGGCTCGCACAAGCGATGAATCCCTCGTTTGAGCGAGCGCACGCGCAATTTCAGTTTTTAAAAACAGCGAACCCTAGCCTCCCCCACTCATTTATTACCCCATTTATGATTTTAGAGAGAGGGGGATAATCTTAGAGAGATGAAGAGATAGAAGAGGAAGAAGAGCTAGCTTGAAGGCTTCTCCACCACCCTTGGGGCTTGGAAACATCACCCTCCTATTTCCATTTCTCCTATTTCGTCCCCATTTGAGGTGAGTGTGGTTCTCCACTCATTTTCATTCTTGAATGGTTACCTATGTATGCTCCATATTCTCACTTCCCCTGCTCTTATTGTTGATTGTGATTGATTAGAGACAAACCTAGGATGGATTATTGAGTTGATTGGTTGTACACTCATGTATTCCAAACCCTAGGGTAGGTGATTTGGGGATTTTGGACTGGTGATTGTATTTACTATATTTTTGAGCATTCATGGGTCATTGGCCATCATGGAACATGTTTTAAGAGTCTTTGGACCATCATAGAGCCTTCGGGATATCACAGGGTCTTCGCACTATCACAGGGTCTCTGGACCATCATAGGCCTCCGGGCAATTACTTATAATAACAACGAGGTAACCACACCGAACTCATGGCCAACAAGGAAATGGAGGTCCTTAATATAAAAATGACTCGTGCATAATTATTCATGGTTAATAAGCTTTAATCATAGGTGGCCCTGTACGATGGTCCTTGGTCACACGGCCGAGCGTTCAATCACAGTCTCATATAGTGAAAAGACCCCGAGTGTCGGGTAACAACACCTCATAGTCATGTGTTACTCGTCTTCATGTATTCATATTTGTATTCTGAATGTAATTTTGATTTATAGATGTGTGTTGCATATCATTTGCCTGAATCCCCACACTACATGCTTTATCACACTCACTAGGACGTTAGTCTCACCCTACGATGTGGGAATTATGTTCAAATGTGCAGGGTAACTGTCCGGCTGCTTGACGAAGAAGTTGGAGTTTGGAGTTGGGCTTTTAATCCCCAACTCTCTCTTTTGGATTTCTAGATTATTTTGTATAGGCATTGGATGTTATTCTTTTGGTGGGACAGGGATGTTTTTATATTTCCAGGACATGTGTATCTCCATATTCCATTATGCCTATTCACTTGATGCATGTATTGTGAGCCTTTATGGGCAATATTGACTTTATTATATGGATGGTTGATTTCCTCTTAAGTAAGTATTGGAATTACCTAAGCATTGTAATGTATGTGTGCCGATATCATTAATGCGCGAAATAATTTCACGAATTCTGGAATAGTGCTCCCAACAGGTATTATTTTCGAATTTAGAAATTAGGACGATACATTATGGTATCAAAGCAGTTCAATCTAATTGGACTGTGGAATTGTTCGACTCCTAAAGTTGGCTTTTATCCTGATGCATTATTATTGAACTGAGAGACTGATCACCTCGATGTTTACTAATAATGTGTAGAGTTCAATGGTTGGCGAAAGGAGAGGCAGGCCACGAACTACTCCATCACTGCTATGCTTCAAGCGTTGAGCCACCGACCGGGGGAGACACCACCTCCAGTAGTCGTCATAGATCCCTTTGTCCAAGGCTTGGTGGAGTTTAGAAAACATCACCCTCTGTCATTCACAGGCAATTATGATCCCAATGCTGCAAATTCATGGCTCAATGCCATGAATAAGATTTTCGAAGTCATGGTATGCTCAGATGACTTCAAGGTCCGCTTCGCCACCTACATACTGCAAGGTAAAGCAGAGAATTGGTGGAGAGGAGTCAGAGCTGGATTGACTCCCTTGGGGTTTCCGCTTACCTAGGAGGGGTTCCAAGCAGCTTTCCTAGGGAAGTACTTTCCAGACCCCGTGAGGCAACAGAAGGAGTTGGAGTTCCTGCAATAAAGCAGGGAAGCATGTCTGTGGGCCAATATGTTGTCAAGTTCGAGGAGCTTGCCAAGTACCACACTCTTCTCCAGGCCAACCCCAATGAAGGTTGGAAGTGCACGCATTTTGAGTCGGGCCTAAATCCCGAAATCAAGAGGATTGTGGTCGTGCTACAATTGAGAGAGTTCTTAGCTCTAGTCACTAAATGCATGGTGGCGGAGCAAAGTTTGGCTGAGGAGGGGCCCAAGCCCACTGTGAAGGCTTGGGTGGACGGAAAGAGGAAGAGCAAAGATGCACCTCCCGGGATGAACACTCGGGCACACTTTCAAGGAGGCAAGGGCAAGCAGGTTGCTCTCCCCTCCACTCCTAGCACTCCCACTTGCCCTAAGTGTTCAAGGGCCATCGGGGTGAGTGTTTGGCGGGCCAAAGGATTTGTTTCTACTGCCGAGAGCCAGGCCACATAATTGGAGATTGTCAGAAGAAGAAGAGGTACCGGCTCAAGCCCCAGACTACTAGAAAGGTGCTAAGGCCGGTAACTTGATGCAGGGTAAGTGTACTTTAAATGATATTCCCTTAGTTGTCTTGTATGATTCTGGGGCAACCCACTCCTTCATTGCTTATGCTTGTGTGGAAAGATTGTGTTTGCATGCCACCCCTTTTCCCTTTCACTTAAATGTCCTTACCTCGGCCAAAGAAGCAATCTCCACCTCCCTTGCTTGTTTGAAATGTCCTATTTCCATACAGGGGAGAGCCTTTGAGGTCAATTTGATTTGTTTGCCCTTAAGTGGTATAGATATTATTCTGGACATGAAATGGTTGTCCCATAATCAGGTTATACTGGACTGCTTTAATAAAGAAGTTGTTTTTCCCCCACTCCCTCTTCCTCCGAGGGAGAAACCATCATGCTTATTTTCCAATTTGACTCAGATTTTTGAATGCCTGTCTGATGGCAGTCAGTGTTTTATTTTACTACTTTCCTCAACCGTAGAGTCTAAGTCCGACCTGAGTAGTGTAGCTACGGTTAGGGAGTTTCGTGATGTTTTCCCTAGTGAAGTAACCACCTTACCTCCAGACCGAGAGGTTGAGTTTTCAATAGACCTGGTGTCGCGCACCGGGCCTATCTCCAAAGCCCCTATAAGATGTCACCATTAGAGATGAGTGAACTTAAGAAACAGTTAGAGGAATTAATTGAGAAGAAATTCATCAGACCTAGTGTGTCACTTTGGGGAGCACCAGTGCTCTTGGTTAAAAAGAAAAATGGGAGTATGAGGTTGTGTGTATAATTTAGGCAGTTAAATAAGGTAATAATTAAGAACAAGTATCCTTGGCCCAGGATAGATGACCTTTTAAACCAACTTAGGGGAGCGTCAGTTTTCTCTAAGACAGACTTGAGGTCAAACTATCATTAGATAAAGATTAAGAATGATGATATCCCAAAAACTGGCTTTAGAATTAGATGGGTGCACTATGAGTACTTGGTGATGCCTTTTGGCTTAACTAATGCTCCTGTCGTATTCATGGATTACATGAATCGGATTTTCCGGCCCTACCTCGATAAGTTTGTTATCGTATTCATCGATGACATCCTTATCTATTCCCAAACTTTAGAGGAGTATGAACAACACCTTAGGGTTGTGTTAGGGGTCTTGAGAGAGAAGAAGCTCTTTGCCAATCCAGAGAAATGTGAGTTTTGGTTGGATAAAGTTCATTTCTTGGGTCATGTCATCTCCAAGGAGGGGGTGTCTATAGACCCCAGTAAGATAGAGGTTATGATTGAGTGGGAGAGACCTAAGTCCATCACTGAGGTCAGGAGCTTTCTAGGCTTAGCCGGCTACTACCAGAGATTTGTTGAGTCTCAAAAATATCATTAAGTATTTAATAATGATTGAGTCTCACTTTCGTAAGTTTTAATGAGTAACAAATTCTGTTAAAGTATCTATTGCAAACAATTGCCTTTGCTTTTAATGTGTTTTTCATGTTTCAGCAAGATGACCATTTGAAGTGATCTACTGTCTGAAGAAGTAGGATCATCTGAAGTGGTTTGTGCGTCTAAAGCATGATATCATCTGAAGACAAGAAGACCATCTGAAGACGTGTGACGTGCCAAAATGTCTGAGGTCAGAAACCATCTGAAGAGTGAAGCCCTTTGAAGATCTCTGATAAAGACTCAAGTCAGTTTAACGCCTTCTGAAACAAGTATTTGGTCTAACCTTATTAAGGCAAGCTGCTCAGAGACTTTCCTGCATATTTGAAATACATGCACCAGAAAGGAAATGTCTATAACTCAGTCTTTGCAGTGCTCAAAATAGAGACAATACTGCTACTCTACCTTGTACTGTGTCAGAAGCTATCAGAAGTTGTTTCACAACGGGATTAATAACATTAAATGTTATCTCTCAACGGTGATTTCAACAAACATCATCTCAAGCAAAGTATAAATAGCTTCATGCACGTCCTTGTAAGATAGAGAATAATCTGAGAAAGAAAGAGCCATTACGCTGCAAGTTTTACACTGTAAAACACTCTGATAAATTTCATTCTTGTACAATAACTTTCATACCCTGAGTCTTACTCAGTTTATTTGTACATCTTTCAGTTTAAGCTCTGAACTATTTGTAGTTCCTTAGCTTGAACAAAATCTTTCATTCTTAAACACTTGGGTGTTGAGCCTAGAGAGGCTTGTTTGTTAAACAATACTTGGTTATTGAGCCTGAAGAGGCTTGTTGGGAAAGAATACTTGTTGTTGTAGAGCCTGAAGAGGCTTGACAGAGAGGCTTGTTTGTTAAACAATCCAGGTGTTGTGTTTTGCTCTGGGATTGGACGTAGCTCACTGTGGTTGTGAGTGAACCAGGATAAATCCTTTGGCTAAGTTCTCTCTCCTCTAATCTCTTTAAATTCAGTTTAAAGCTAACAAGAAGGGATTTGAATTGGTAGATATAAAACCTTTTAACATAAACTCAGTTTTTAGAAGAAAAAAAAACAAGTTTATCAATCTGAAGGTGCTTCAGACGGAACGTTAATCTTTATATCATAGTTCTTCATCTGAAAGCTTTTACAAAAACTCCTTGTTTACGAAAAGTTTTCCAAAAATGTTAAAGTTTTATTAAAACACTATTCAACCCCCCTTCTAGTGTTTCCCTATTTGTTTCTACAAGATTCATTAAGGGATTCTCCTAGTTAGCCTTTCCCTTCACTCGGTTGACCCGAGAGGGTCATGCTTTGTGTAGGATGAGAAATGTGAGAAGAGTTTCTTGGAACTCAAGGAGAGGTTGACCACAACCCCAGTGTAAGTTTTTCCAGACATGTCTAAACCCTTTAAGGTTTATAGTGATGTATCAGGGAAGGTTTATGTTGTGTGTTGATGCAGGAGAGTATAGTAGTGGCCTATGCCTCTGCACAACTTAGATCCCATGAGGAGAACTACCCCACCCATAACCTAGAATTAGCAGTTGTGGTTTTTTCCCTCAAGATTTGGAGGCATTACCTCTATGGAGTGAAGTTTGAGGTCTCCAGTGATCATAAGAGCCTTAAGTACCTCTTTTATCAGAAAGAGCTCAATATGAGGTAGAGGAGGTGGATGGAGTTCCTGAAAGACTATGATTTTGAGTTGAAGTACCACTCGGGCAAGGCCAATGTAGTGGCTGATGCCCTGAGTAGGAAATCTCTGCATGTATCATCTATGATGGTACATGAGATGGAGCTTTTGGAAGAGTTCAGAAACCTCAGGTTAGATGTGAGCATTAAGAGGAGCAGTTGTAGACTTTTCAGGCTAGAGGTCACCAACGAGTTGAGGATTCGAGTTAAGGAAGCATAGACATTAGATTTAGACCTCCAGGACCAGAAGGGACAACCCGGTTTACCGAGTCAGGTGATGGGATAATTCTCTTCCAGGGAAGAGTCTGTGTCCCTAAAGGAGTAGTCTTATATAGGAGATTTTGGAGGAGGCTCATAGGAGCAAGTTCACGGTACATCCTGGAATTATCAAGATATACCAAGACTTTAAAAGTATGTGTTGGTGGGATGGCATGAAGAAGGAGGTAGTAGAGTATGTTTCTAGGTGATTGGTATGCAAGCAGGTTAAGATAGAACATTAGAAACCCTCAGGAACACTCCTACCCCTAGAAATACCTGAGTGAATGTGGGAGGTCATAGCTATGGACTTTGTGATGGGGCTACTTAGAGTCCCTGCAGGCTTTGATGCCATTTGGGTCATAGTGGACCAGTTGACCAAGTCAGCCCACTTTCTACCTATTAGAACTACCTACCCTCTGATAAGATTATCAGACTTGTACATCAAGGAGATTATGAAACTCCATGGTGTACCCTCTAGCATTGTGTCAGATAGGGATCCTAGGTTCACCTCTAGGTTCTGGAATGCTTTACACCAAGCTTTTGGTACTAAACTGAGGTTTAGTACTGCTTACCACCCTTAGAGGATATGCTTAGGGCTTGTGTGTTAGAGGAGAAGGGAAGTTGGGATAGGTACCTGCCACTCATAGAATTTGCCAATAACAGTTTTCATAGCAATATAGGTATGCCACCCTATGAGGCCCTGTATGTCAAGAGATGTAGGTCCCCACTTTGTTGGTGTGAGGTGGGGGAAAAGAAGTTGTTGGGTTCGTAGTTGGTTTAAGAAACCACTGAGAAAATTAAGAGGATTAAGGGAAAAACTGGTAACTGCCCAAAGCCGACAAAAGAGTTATGTTGATAAGAGGAGGAAAGACCTAGAGTTTGAGGAAGGTGAGCATGTATTTTTTCAAAGTCACTCCTTTCATAGGAATAGGAAGATCAATCAAAGCCATAAAACTGAATCCCCGGTTCATAGGTCCTTTCAAAATCCTACAGAGGATTTGTCCTCTTGCATACCGGATAGCCTTACCACCCCACCTATCTAATATTCATGATGCCTTCCAAAGTATCCCAACTCAGAAAATATGTCCATGATCATTCCCACATCATAAGCACAGAATCAATTCAGCTAAGGGAAGACTTGACAGTTCCAACTAGGTCTGCACAGATTATTAACCGAAGTGTCAAGGCCCTAAGGAATAAAACCATTCCGCTAGTGAAGGTGGTTTTGATAGGTCAGTCATCTGAGGAGGCCACTTGGGAGAAGGAAGATGATGTCTGCACTCAATTCTCGGAGTTGTTTTCTTGAGGTAAATTTTAGTCTTTGTTTGCAAAGAGTGCTCTACTTGCTTGAGGTGTTGTTACCCGGGTGTCGGGTAACAACACCTCACAGTCATGCTCTACTCGTCTTCATGTATTCATATTTGTATTCTGAATGTAATTGTTATTTATAGATGTGTGTTGCATATCATTTGCCTGAATCCCCACACCGCATGCTTTATCACACTCACTGGGACGTTAGTCTCACCCACGATGTGGGAATTATGTTCAGATGTGCAGGGTAACCGTCCGACTATTTGATGGAGAGCTTGGAGCTTGGAGTTGGGCTTTTACTCCCCAACTCTATCTTTTGGATTTCTAGATTATTTTGTATAGGCATTGGATGTTATTCTTTTGGTGGGATAAGGATGTACATGTGGGGCCCTCAGGGATGTTTTTATATTTCCAGGATATATGTATCTTCATATCCCATTATGTCTATTCACTTGATGCATGTATTGTAAGCCTTTATGGGCAATATTGGCTTTATTATATGGATGGTTGATTTCTGCTTAAGTAAGTGTTGGAATTACCTAAGCATTGTAATGTATGTGTGCCAATATCATTAATGCGTGAAATAATTTCACGAATTTTGGAATAGTGCTCCCAACAGGAATTATTTTCGAATTTAGAAATTAGGACTTTACAAAAACCATTTTCAATCTCTTCCTGTCTTTTTCTCATGATGTGCCTCATCTTCAACTTCATGTTGTAAAATGTAAAGACAAGCTTTTGCAATCTCTGATACTTCAATCTATTTCATGTCTTTGTGTGTATGTAACTAAATGAATTCCAATTTCTCTCACAATTTGAAGCTGAAGTTGTTTGACTGAGTACTTTTATAGCTATACTTTAAAGTTCAGGAGCACAAGATGTAACATCCCAAGTTTCAATCATGTTAGGTGTTAAAATAGTAATGAAATAGGTTTTGAGAGTAAAGGAATCAATTTGATAATGTTGGGTGGTAAAGGGGTTGTTTATGCAGTAAGCCAGAATTGCATTCTGGTATGCTCGCTCAAGCGAGCAAGGGAATTTGAAGGCAAAAAAGCTCTTTGACTTGGTACTCGCTCAAGCGAGTCAGGGCTCTCTCAAGCGAGCATATCAGCAGAGAGTTGTGTTTCTGGTTTACTAATGTGATTTTCTGGTTTTCTGGTTGCTGTCATGCTCGCTCAAGCGAGCCAGGGCTCACTCAAGCGAGCAAGGAATTAAAAGTTAGGGGTGCTCTCTCACTTGGTGCTCGTTCAATAAAGCCAGGGCTCGCTCGAGTGAGCGCAAAGTCAGAAAGCAAGGGGGTTTTACTGGGCGTTCCTCGCTCAACCGAGCCAGTGCTCGCTTGAGCGAGCCCCAACTCTGAGAGCAGTTTCTTTTGCTCGCTCAAGCAAGTTGATGCTCGCTCGAGCGAGCGAACGCGAATTCAGTTTTTAAAAACACGCAAAACCCTAACCCCTTACCATAACACACTCTTTTACTATCTTAGAGAGAGAGAAGGGTTCTAGAGAGCGAAGCAAGCCAAGGGCAAGTGGGAAGCTCTCTAAGCCAAGGATTTCACCACCCAACCTCCTTCAAGCCCATTCCCCTTCTCCATTTTAGCTCCTTTGATGTGAGTAAAGCTCACACACTCTCACCCAAACTTGTATGAGTAATCCCCAATGTTCCCACTCCTTTCCTTCCCTTTCTTGAGTTTGTATGTGATTGTTTACCGATTGATTTTAGTTATATTCAAGGTATTGATGATTATTGACCTAGAAATCCTCACTTAGGGTTTGAATTGGTATTTTTGTTAAGTATGGATTCTATTTGTTATTCTTGCTGAATATTATGACTATATTATGCATCTATTTGAGGTTATGAGTTGTGTTATGTCTGTTGAGAATAAATAAGACACTTAGGTGTTAGCCCAGAGATTAATAAAGAGAAAATGGACTTCGGTCCCCAAAGTAATGGCGGGTATAACCCCCAAGAAAGACGTTTCTTATAGTGTGAGCTCAGGCCTAGCCCGAGAGATAGAGATAAGACCTCGTACTACCGGGAAATGCATGATATGCTTAGAGTTATGAATGTTGATAGAAATTTGATATGTTAGAGCTTATGTCCTTATATGTATCTTGTGCTTGTTGCATTACATCTGCTTGTTTACCTACAGTGCTTGCTGCATACTTTGCTTACTGAGACTCTAGTCTCACCACGGGCTTTGTGGCTATATTTAGATGCATAGGTTCCACCCAGGACAGAGCAGTGAGCTGGGAGGCTTACAGGAGCTGTCATTTTGATGTATTTAGATGTTTTCATGTATTTAATGGATTCGTTGGTGATTGGAATGAAATTGTATTATTTTGAGGGATATGACTGTACATGTGCTGCCTACGGGCCATCTATTTTGTTTAGGGCACTTGTATGGGGGTATCCTAGTGGATGTAAACAGATTATGTCTATTTGAGCCCTTGAGGCATTACATATAGGGGTGGGAATAGGCCAGCCGGCCTGTCAGGGGCCTGCGGCCTGGCCTGTTTATGGCCTGGCCTGGCCTGACTCGTTTATTAAAAAGGTCAGACTAAGACTTCTTAAAAGGCCTGTTTAGTTAAATAGGCCAGGCTTCAGGCCTATGAAAAAGCCTATTAAGCTTAACAGGCCGGCCTGTTTAATATAATAATATATAATATATTAAATTAATTATATAAATAACTATAAATATAATTAAAAAAATTATAATATAGTAAAAATTAGAATATATTAAATTAATTATATAAAAAAACCTACTTAAAAGGGGTTGCTGGCCTGCATAGACTTATAGGCCTGTTGGCCTGTTGGTAGGTCTTGTTATAAAACAGGCTTCTAAACAGGCTTACAGGCCAGGCCAGACTTTTTCGCAGGCCAGGCCAGACCTTACAAAAAGGCCTATAACAGGTAACAGGCCAGGCTCAGGCTTAAGAATTATGAGTCAGGCCAGGCTCAGGCCTACCAAAGCCTGGCCTGGCCTGTTTCCACCCCTAATTACATATTTCAGTTTATGATTCCATATATTGTTTGAGTTTTCGTTGGACGCTTAAACGCTATATGACTTGTATTACGATATTTAAAATGACGCGAAATAATTTCAGAAATTTGGGAATTTGGCTTTCAACGAATTAAATTCTTGAATTTAGAAATTAGGACGTTACACAAGATCCATATATCAACCACCATTCAACTGATTAAATAAATAACAGTAAATTATTATGTATAAAAGTATGTCAATAAAAATAAAATTTTAAAATTATTCTTAGATTTACATATCATAAAACCATAAAATCTTACCATGATTCATTTGAGACCAAGCTCTTTGAGCTTGTAACGTTCCAAATGTCTCAAAATGCATGAAAAACCATCTTTTTGTCAATGATTTCATTATAATGGGTGTGGTAACAACAATTCTTCTCAATGGCTTGCTTATCGCTATTAATTGTTTCATAAACAAAGCCCATTGTTGGTTTCATCACCATCCACCAATTTCAAAACCTTGACAATTGGTTCAAATACCTTAATTATGTCATTAGCCTTATTCCAAAACTCTTTGTTCATAACAATCTTTTCGGCTTCATGTCCAGGCCCTGACTTCTCCTTTCCCCACTTGGACTTATTAAATTCATCAGAATCAAACATATTTTTCAAATCTTGTTTTTTCTTAGCAATTGATTCAACTTGCAAAATTGTGCTGCAAATGGCGTGATTGTTGGACGAAGAAGTTCCTTTCCATTAGTATACTTCTTCATGAGATTTACAGTCCATATGTGGTTGTAGATGAACAAAGTAACTTTTTTAGCATCATCAAGTACTTTTTGTACATTAGACTTTTTTCCAATATCTTCCAAGCACAAATCCATGCACAAATCCAAGCAATGAGCTACACATGTAGACCAGTAAAGATTAGGCCTTTTTTACATCAATTTCAAACCAACATCTTTTAATGCTGCTTCATTATCAGTAACCACTTGAATAACATTTTCTTCCCCCACCTCTTCCATAACTTTATCAAGCAATTTAAAATAATGCTCAATGTTTCTGCTAGCAACATTAGATGCATCAAAAGATTTTAAGAACATTGTTCCTCTACTACAATACACAAGAAAATTCATGATGTGCATCTAATTTATGCTATTAGTCCAACCGTCACACATTATAGTTACCCCTCTTTCCTTCCAGGTTGGTTTCAATTCATTTATCCACCCACTCTTCCATAGACTTATATTCACTTTCTAAGTACACCTCTGAAATCTCATAGGGAGTAGGACATCTAATAACTGGTCTCAACTCTATAGCTGCAACTAGCAAATTGTGTAGCCATGGAGAATTTGATAAATTCATGGGAAGACGCTCATATATGATTAATTTAGACACTGCTTCCCCTAGCTTTTTTCTCAGTGTCTTATTCACCCCCATATTAATCTTTGGTTGCTTCATACTTTTACTTCTTGTTAGGCCAACATATACAAACCTCAATCTAAATTCAACATCACTTTGTTGGCATTGACAAAAAGCTCCACTACTACCACCTGCACCAGAGCTACCTCCAGCTTCGTATACTGATTCTAATCTTTCAGTTTGTTGCCTAAATCTCTTCCTATCTTCCTATTGTCTATGTGGAATTAAGCTTTCTTGTGTAGCTTTTCTTATATCGCTATCTTCATCAAAGAAACCTTCAATCTCATCATCTTCATCACCTCTTAAACGTGACATAAATTCTTCTTTTCTTTTTCTAAGATCTTTTTTCTTTGCTTTATTATCTTGTAAAAGCTTCATCATACTTTCTCTAAAAGAACTTGGGACGAGGCCATAACCCTTAACTTCTCCTGGAATGTGTGCAAGATGTTCCTCTAACCTAGTAACTCCACCAGATAACACTTTTCCAAAATATTTACAAGCTACAATATTTCTACTTTTACCTGGTACATGTGTTCCAAAATGCCAACCAACATCATCATTTGGAGCACATTCTGCTCGACCAATTGGAAATTCTTCTTCTGTTCGAGGCATTTTTTAACCAACTTATAAATAAATTGATATGCTTAAAATTAAAAATAAATATAAAATATATAAGCTATTAGTTGTAATATAAATTAAAGTCATCCATAATAATTCTTAAAATATATATTTTTTAGTACGTTATATAAGAATTTACTAATAATATTTATTACATAAAAAGTTTATCCCCTTTTTACTAAGTACTAATAATATTTTTATAATTTAAATTTAATTTAAAGTGATAACTCCATTAATCTAATTTAAATTAATAACTCCATTAAATAGACTAATAATTTTTTAATAAAAAAGAATTAAATTGCTGATCATAGTTTTTCATTTGCTTGAAACGTTAGCATTCAAAGTTAAATCAATAAACCATTCAACTCTTCAATTATTGCCGCTTGATCCTCTCCCACAATTTCTCACTCAAACAATTAATTCCCCACCCAATTACCATTTAATTAAATAATTTCTCACTCAATTAATTAAATCCCTTCCCAATCTCTCACCGGCAATTCACGCCAAAACCCACACTCTCCCACCATCATTAATTTTCACGCTAACTCACCCCCACACCCATTTTTCTTCTCTCCCATCTTCTCACTCACTCACTCCTTTATAGAAAAGAAGTCATTTTTCTCCCTTTTGTGATTCTCTCTGTGTCACCGCTCTCCTTTCTATAGACCACTGGCCCTCCTTGCATCTATTTGACAATTTCTCTCTTCTCACCTTGCTACCGGCAAGCGGCGGGCGGCCACCACAACCTCAGACTCACACTTAAAGAACCAAAAGATCGTTCACGGAGTCACAATTTGTGTCACTGATCTAAGATTTAAGGGGTATGGCACCTAATTAGAGATGAACGTGTGGGCATGGCGGTGCCGGAAGCGCGAACGTCGATGGATGGCTAGGTGTTGTCTGTGCTTTCTTAATGGAGGGCGATGCTCGTAGTCTTGCTCTTACAGAGGTGTTCTTTGGTTTTTATTTGTTCAAAATGGGAGTTTGAGTTTGAGATTTTGTCTATGTAAGCGAGTTACTGAGTTGTGGCTTAGATATAAAAGAAAAAGATTAGAATGTGTACAATTTTTCTGATTGATTCTCTGAAAAGTAGAAATTATAAAGTTGTTTCGGTGATTCTCTGGAAAAATGTTTCATTTTTGTACTTTATGATGATTTTTTTTTCTTTTTTTGAAAAAACTAAGTTTCAAACTAGATTAAAGATAGAAAAAGTTGATTGTGTTTGAAACTGCGTTTTCGTTAGGTCCGTTGCATCTGTAACACCGTTCTGTTGCGGCGGTTTCACGCGATTTTTATTCACTCCGAAATTTCACTTTGTACCGGTATCGTTCACCTCCGAAACCGATATGTTGCGAAAGATATTTACATTTAGGATCGATTTTTTAAGCCTTGATTACTCTAGTTAAAATGAAATGTTGTTGTATCAAGGGGTCACATAAAAACACAACATTGGAAAGAGGTGGTGTCATTATCTAGAAGGTTCTATCACCCTCACGCTGCATCTTTTGGTCAAACTCATCGAATTACGTAATATAATGGGGAGCTTGAGAGCTAGAGGGGTGTGTGAGGTGTCGGAGAGGGTCGATGGAAAGTTTTTCTTTTAAAAAAAAGAATAGATTAGGGAAGAGGATGTGTGGGAGAGTTTAAAATAAGGATATTACAGGAAATTTAATATAATAAAAAGGGGAGGATGTGTGTAGGATAAAAAATGAGTGTGCTAACTTAAATTTCTTTAGATAAAATTACGTTATAAACAAGAACCTAATTTAACGCTACTTTCAGTAGCGTGGGACTAGATCCACTTAATAACGTAATTTTGATATAATTCAAATGTTGTATGAGTCTCATTGTATTGATAAAATCATTACATATATATATATTAAAAATAAATATAATTATTATAGACTATATCCATTATAGCAAACATATCAACGAATAATAGTTTCACACCCATTGAATTTTTTAATTTAAAATTAAATATATAATATTTTATATTTGGTTGTATTTTTTTCTTCTTGAGTTATTGTCTTCGTTCAGAAGTATCAACGGTCTAAAAATATTATATGCACATTGCACGTGTTAAAATATTAGTATCATAGAAACAATTGAACCTTATTTTAAAATTAAAAAATGCATTAAATAGCAGCATTAGGTGACATAAATGAATCTGATATCAATCCAGAATATTGTTCTAAATTGATAGCATGTTTGGTTTTAGATAAAATTACGTTACAAACATGGATCCAGTAAAACACTATTTTTAGTGGCGTTGGATTGAATCTATATTTATAACGTAATTTTGATATAATACAAGTATGTGTGCAGAGTCTCGTTTTTTTTATAACATCATTAAATATATTTATTAAAAAATAGAATTACAATTGACGAAAACCATCATTGAATATATCAACAAATAACAGTTTACCACCTTTTGAATTTTTTATTTAGATTTTAAAATATATCATCTTCTATATTTGATTGTATTTTTTTCTTGTGTTATTATCTTTTTTAATAGCATCAACGGTCTAAAACTATTGCACACACATTGCACAAGTTAGAATAATAGTATTATAGAAAAAAATTTAAAGCTTATTTTATATTTGAAAAAAAAAGCCTTTTCTAATAGTATTAGGGGAAATAAATAAAAACAAATTCTTGACGGTAACATGTTTGGTTTTGAGTAAAATTACGTTATAAATGTGAATTAAGTTTAACGCTACTTTTTTAATATAACGTTGGACCGAATCCATGTTTATAACGTAATTTTGATGTAATCTCTCAAGTCTCGATATATTGATAAGATCATTTCATATATTTATTAAAAAAAGAAATAAAATTACTATAGACTAATTTGATGAGCGAATATAAAAGGTAGTTCTACAGCTCTCAACTATTCATTGCACGAGAGCTTGCAACCTGTCGACAACGCTATCGCGTGCCCTTCTCTTCTCCTTTATATAACATTAGTGGTCAACACTTCTAGACGAGGAACATCATCCCCTGTACGTGCTTTCCCTCTTTTCAGTTTAATATCTTCCTCTACTTCAAGATTTTATTTATACGATTTTGCATCTTTTTTTCTCAAGACAATTAATTATTGAATCCACGTGTCTTTTTCTTTTCATCTTTATGCACGTTGAATGTATGAAGACTTGAATTTTAGATTTATGATTATCTGATCATGAACAACATGCATCAAACTGCTGAGATTCTGATGAAAAATGCCAAAGTTTCTTGTACCAAGGCTCCAATTGAGGGTACGTAATTGTGTCATATCTTCTCTCCTTTACTTATTGTGCGTTTGGATTAGCGTTTGAAAACTTGAGTTTGAATAAAAGTGGATTTAGTGACCGTGATTTATGATAAACTTGAGTATGAGTAAACGTGATTTCATGTTTGGATACTTTGCTACTAATGCGAGTTTAGGAAGGTGAATACTGAGGAAACTAAAGTTTCATACGCAGAAACTACAAAAACCTGCATTTTGTAAATTCAAATTTAAGAACCCATACGTGGGTTTCTTGTGGAGACCAAACAAGATGCATTAGTGTGTTTGGTTTAGCGTTCAAAACTGCCAAACTCAAGTTTAGAGAAATGTCCATCCATTAGTTCTGCCAAAATAGTTAATCAACTAGAACCAATATTACGTGCTTTGAAGAGAAAAGAAATACCCTCATATGAGTTTGAGGTAATGTAAATTACTAAATTGTTGCTAAGATGGAAATTGTGTATTGTAGTATTTATATTTTACTTATATAATGAAACAAGAAAATGTAATGTATTTATATGGATAATAAATAAAATGACACAATGTACAAAACGCACAAACATGTCTCCGAAGTTCACAGTTCAACATAAGTGCCTAAACTTCAATTTTTTTCTAGTGTCTCAAAATATTTATCTTATGGCGGTCTCACCTTTAAAAATTGACCGAAGTAGTTGTCTTCTTTCCCCCTATTTTTAAGTTTTGTTTATATCACCATTATTTAGTGAAAGTATGCTATTTTAGATGGAGAATATAGTTGTTATGCAGAGTATTATTTGATTAATGATATGGGACACAATATTATATATTAATGGTGATATAAAATGAAAAACTAATAAAAAAGAGTTTTTGAAAAACTAAAAAATTTATGGAGAACCAATTTATAAGATTTTAAAATAGAAAAACAAATAAAAATTCACAATATGTTAAGTGATGTAAAACATATGAATTAAGTTTACAATCCATTCTTGCATAACAATGATTATTGTGAATACAATATCTAAATTATTGTTTTGTTATTCAATATTTTGACAGGAGATGGACCCAGAGATTAAGTATTTAATAGAAGCATTATTCTGGGAGGTTGATAATTGTCCTCCACCACTGTTAGGTGAAATAACTCTTGAGGTAACATATATACAACATTGAAATTGAAATATGGGTTGCATTGTTATTGAAATATATGGGTTGCATTGTTGGGGAAGAAGATCAAATATTCCAAAATTTTCATATTATTTCTTAAGACCTTTATACATGAAAATTTTATGCTTATATTTTCTCTTATACACACACGTGCACACACACATATAGATTTGTGATTATGTGTATTAAAAAAGATACAAGATTTAAACATATGTTTTGTTACATAGAAAGGAACATACATATTTTTATTTGGAAAAGATTCAACCACCCTAAAAAATAAGTGTAAAAGTGTAAGGAAGAGAGAGAGAAAGAAAAAAATGAAATCAAGAGAGAGAAAGTAAAAGATATAATGGTTGATGTGATGTGAAAGGAAGAGAAATAAAAAGAAAAGATGGGTGTGAAAGAGAGTGCAGTAAATTTGAGTATGAAAAAATCAAAATTGTTTACTTTTTGGTGTAAAAGTACACACACTCGATGACCCGTATATAGACTAAAGAGTATATACTCATATGAAGACCATGTGGGTCATTGGAAATGATCACACATTTATTGTAACATCCCAAGTCTTAATCATTATATGCGTTGAAATAGTAATGGGATGGGTTTTAGGAAGAAAGGAATTGATTTGGTAAAATTTGAAGTGGGAAGGATTGGGTTATGCAGCAAACTAGAAAACTACATTCTGGTATGCTCGCTCAAGCGAGCAAGGGAGTTTAGGTGCATGAAGATCTCTAACTTGGTACTCGCTCAAGCGAGTATATTAGTAGAGAGTCGGTTTTCTGCTTTCCAAGTCAAGGATCTCACCACCCAACCTTCTTCACCCTCTTTTCCCTTCTCCATTTTTAGCTCTTGAGGTGAGTAAATCTCACACACCCTCACCCAATCTTGTATGTGTACTCCCCAATGTGCCCTACTCTTCTCCCTCCCTTTCTTGAACTTGTATATGATTGTTTACCGATTGTTTCTGTTTATATCCAATGTATTGAAGATCTTGACGATTATTTACCTAAGATCCTCACTTAGGGATTTGATTGGGGATATGGTTATGTCTTAGCAATCATCTATTATGTATGTTAAATGTTTTGACTTATGCTATACACTCAATGAATATTATGGTTTATGATATGCACATTTAAGAATAAATAAGACATTTGGGCTTTAGCCTCCAGAGATTAAGAAAGAGATAACGGACTTCGGTCCCCAAAGTAATGGTAGGTAAAACCCCAAGGGAGACGTTCCTTGTAGTATGAGCTCAAGTCTAGCCCTAGAGACAGAGATAAGACCCCGTCCTGTCAGGAAATGCAGAACATGCATAATTTCATAAAAGTCTATATAGAATTAATATGTTAGAGCTTGTGTATATATGTTATCTTGTTTTCTTACATTGCATCTTCCTGTTCACCTATACTTCTTGCTACATGCTTTACTCACTGAAACTCTAGTCTCACCGCACGCTTTGTGGTTATATTTAGATGTGCAAGATCCACCCAAGACAGGGCAGTGAGCTGGGAGGCTTGCAGGAGCTTTAGTCTGGATGTATTTAGATACTTATGTATGCAGTGGATTAATTTGATAACTAGAATTGTATTGTATTATTTTGAGGGATATGACTGTACATGTGCTTCCTCCGGGCCTTCTATCTTGCTTAAGGCACATGTATGGGTGTATCCTAGTGGATGTTTACAGATTATGTTTATTTGAGCCCTTGAGGCATTATGTGTTTAGTTTATGCTCCCCATATATTGTTTGAGCTTTTGTTGGGCGCTTGAACGTTATATGGTTTGTAATGCGATATTTAAAATGGTGAAAAATAGTTTCAAAAATTTGGGAATTTGGCTTCCAACTAGCTTAATTATTGTGTTTAGAAATTAGGACGTTACATTTATGCTCCGTTTGGTTCGATGGAAGTATGAGGGAGAAGAGAGAAGTAGGGGAGAAATAAGTGATTTCTACGATTTGATTGTATGGAGACTCCAACATTAACCCTAAAGTTCTGTCCTGTACAATAGTCGGCTTGATGGGCGTGCGGGTTGTACAATCATCAATGAGGGCTCTATGTAGATCAACCTCAAGTGTTTGATCATAGTTTTTCATTTGCTTGAAATGTTAGCATTCAAAGTTAAATCAATAAACCATCCAACTCTTCAATTATTGTCTCTTGATCCTCTCCCACAATTTCTCACTCAATCAATTAATTTCCCACCCAATTACCATTTAATTAAATAATTTCTCACACAATTAATTAAATCCTTTCCTAATCTCCCACCAGCAATTCACGCCAAAACCCACACTCTCCTACCATCATTAATTTCACGCTAACTCACCCCCACACCCATTTTTCTTCTCTCCCATCTTCTCATTCACTCACTCACTAACCCACTCACTCCTTTATAGAAAAGAAGTCATTTTTCCCCTTTCTGTGATTCTCTCAGTGTTACCACTCTCCTTTCTATAGATCACTGACCCTCCTTGCATCTATTTGACAATTTCTCTCTTCTCACCTTGCTACCAGCGGGCGGCGGCCACCCACCACAAACTCCAACTCACACTTAAAGAACCTAAGTATCGTTCACAGAGTCATGATTTGTATCACAGATCTAAGATTTAAGGGGTATGGTACCTAATTAGAGATTAATGTGTGGGCTTGGCGGTGGCGGAAGGGTGAACGTTGATGGATGACTAGGTGTTGTCTGTTCTTGCTTAATGGAGGGTGATGCTCGTAGTCTTGCTTTTGCAGATGTGTTCTTTGGCAGTGACAGATCCAGAAAAGTGTTTTAAGGGGGCCGAATTCATATAATTATAAAATACATCAATAAAAAACATAATTTAAACATAAGAAATAACTAAAAAATTAAACATATAAATATTTTGTGAGTAAAATATATAGTATGTTACATGTTGAGGATGGGGAGGGGGGCCAAAGCCCCCACTTGCCCCCCTCTATATCCATCACTGTTCTTTGGTTTTTACTTGTTCAAAATGTGAGTTTGAGTTTGCGATTTTGTCTATGTAAGTGAGTTACTGAGTTGTGGCTTAGATTTAAAAGATAAAGCTTAGAACGTGTACAATTTTTTTGATTGATTCTCTGAAAAGTAGAAATTATAGAGTTGTTTCAGTGATTCTTTGGAAAAATGTTTCATATTTGTACTTTCTGACGATATTTAAAAAAAACTGAGTTTCAAACGAGGTTAAAGATAGAAAAAGCCGATTGCATTTGAAACGGCGTTTCGTTAGGTCCATTGCGGCTGCAACACCGTTCTGTTGCGGTGGTTTCACGCGATTTTTCTTCACTCCAAAATTTTAGTCTATACTGGTATTGTTCACCCCCTAAATCGATACGTTGCGAATGATATTTAAGTTTTGGATCAATTTTTTAAACCTTGATTACTCTAGTTTAAATGAAATATTGTATCAAGGGTTTACATAAAACACAACGTTGGAAATAGGTGGTGTCATTATCTAGAAGGTTCTATCACCCTCACGCTGCATCTTTTGGTCAAACTCGTCGAATTACGTAATATGATGGGGAGCTTGAGAGCTAGAGGGGTGTGTGGTGTGTCAGAGAAAGCCGATGGAAAGTTTTTTTAAAAAAGAAAAAGAATAGATTAGGTAAGAGGATGTGTGGGAGAGTTTAAAATAAGGATATTACAGGAAATTTAATATAATAAAAAGGGGAGGCTGTGTGTAGGATAAAAATTGAGTGTGTTAACCTATATTTCTTTAAGTAAAATCATGTTATAAACGTGAATCTAATTCAAGGCTGCTTTCAGTAGCGTGGGACTAGATCCACTTAATAACGTAATTTTAATATAATTCAAACGTTCTATGAGTCTCATTGTATTGATAAAATCATTATATATATTTATTACAAAAGAAATATAATTACTATAGACTATATCCATTATAGCAAACATATCAACGATAATAGTTTCACACCCATTGAATTTTTTTATTTAAAATTAAATATATAATCTTCTATATTTGGTTGTATTTTTTCTTATTGAGTTATTGTCTTCTTTTAGAAGTATCAATGGTCTAAAAATGTTACATGCACATTGCACGTGTTAGAATATTAGTATTATAGAAACAATTGAACCTTATTTTATAATTGAAAAATGCATTAAATAGCAGCATTAGGTGACATAAATGAATCCGATATCAACCCAGAATATTCTTCTGAATTGATAGCATGTTTGGTTTTAGGTAAAATTACATTACAAACACGGATCCAGTAAAACACCATTCTCAGTGGCGTTGGATTGAATCTATATTTATAACGTAATTTTGATGTAATACAAGTATATGCTCTGAGTCTCATTATTTTTTATAACATCATAAAATATATTTATTAAAAAATAGAATTACAATTGACGAAATCCATCATTGAATATATCGACGAATAATAGTTTACCACCTTTTGAATTTTTTATTTAGATTTTAAAAGATACCATCTTCTATATTCGGTTGTATTTTTTTTCTTGTGTTATTATCTTTTTCTAATAGCATCAACGGTCTAAAATTGTTACACACACATTGCACATGTTAGAATAATAGTATTATAGAAAAAATTTAAAACTTATTTTATATTTGAGAAAAGCCTTTTCTAATAGTATTACGGGAAATAAATGAAAACAATTTTAATATAGAAACAAATTATTAACGGTAGCATGTTTGGTTTTGAGTAAAATTACGTTACAAATGTGGATTAAGATTAACGCTACTTTTTCAATATAACGTTGGACCGAATCCATGTTTATAACTTAATTTTGATGTAATCTCTCGAGTCTCAATGTTTTGATAAGATCATTTCATGTATTTATTAAAAAAAGGAATAAAATTACTACCGACCAATTTCATTAGCAAATATAAAAGGTAGTTCTACAACCCTCAACTATTCATTGTACGAGAGTTTGCAACCTGTCGACAACGCTATTGCGTGCCCTTCTCTTCTCCTTTATGTAGCATCAGTGGTCAACACTTCTAGACGAGGAACATCATCCCTTGTACGTGCTTTCTCTCTTTTCAGTTTAATATCTTCCTCTACTCCAAGATTTTATTTATACTATTTTGCATCTTTTTTTCTTAAGACAATTAATTATTGAATCTACATGTCTTTTTCTTTTCATCTTTATTCACGTTGAATTTATGAAGGCTTGAATTTTAGATTTATGATTATCTGTTCGTGAACAACATGCATCAAACTGCTGAGATTCTGATGAAAGATGCCAAAGTTTCTTGTACCAAGGCTCCAATTGAGGGTACGTAATTGTGTCATATCTTCACTCTTTTACTTAGTGTGCGTTGGATTAGCGTTTGTAAACCTCAGTTTGAATGAACGTGGATTTAGTGAACGTGATTTATGATAAACTTGAGTATAAGTAAACATGATTTCATGTTTGGATACTTTGCTGTAAACGTGAGTTTAAGAACGTGAATATTGAGGAAAATCAAGTTTCATACGCAGAAGCTACAAAAACCTGCATTTTGTAAACTCAAGTTTCAAAACCCATTAGTAGGTTTCATGTGGAGACCAAACAAAATGCATTAGTGTGTTTGGTTTAGCGTTTAAAACTGCCAAACTCAATTTTAAATTCCTCAACGCAACTATTTATAGCATTGAAAACGTAAGTTTAACACGTTCCAACTCTAAACCAAACATGTTATTAATATTTCTAGTTTATTTTTAGTACTGCAATATTTAAAATTAATAGTAAAACTAAAGTCTATGGGGTGTCCTTGATAAATAATTTTGAATCTTTAACCAATTCTTCGATCCGTACATAATTTTATTTTAGACATTTGTAATAAATAAAATATTGGTGCATTATCTAACTGTAGTTTTTGAAAATTGCAGCAATGAACAGAGGGACTAGCTCAAAGAACTCAGTCGAGTTGGATGTAATAGTAAGTAATTATTGAGCTAAAAATAATTTTAGGTCAAATTTGGATACACTTCTATAGAAGAACGTTTTGAAGAATAAAATAGAATAAATCAAAGAAGTCAAATGAATTTAATTACTCCATAAGTTGAAATTAGTTACTTACGGAGAAGTTAAATGAGAGATCTTTTGGAAAAGGTGAACTACAAAGACTGATTTCAATTTATAGAGAAATTAAATCGATTTGACCTCTTTGATTTATTCTACTTTTTCACTTAGAAGTTTTTCTACATAAATGTATCCAAACCGGCCCTTAATCTTTCATTATTTTACCTCATTCTTGATTTTTGACTTATTTAGATTATATTAACTTATTTTCTTTTGTGTAGGGAAGTGGTCATGTTATGCCAAAAAACAACCTGGAGCAGTTGACAGGCAAATTAGAGAAATGCCCATCCATTAGTTCTGCCAAAATAGTTAATCAACTAAAACCAATATTATGTGCTTTGAAGAGAAAAGAATTACCCTCATATGAGTTTGAGGTAATGTAAACTACTAAATTCTTGGTAAGATGGAAATTGTGTATTGTAGTATTTATATTTTACTTATATAATGAAACAAGAAAATGTAATGTATTTATATGGATAATAAATAAAATGACACAATGTACAAAACGCACAAACATGTCTCTAAAGTTCACAGTTCAACATAATTGCCTAAACTTCAATATTTTTCTAGTGTCTCAAAATATTTATCTTTTGACTGTCTCACCTTTAAAATTTGACCAAAGTAGTTGTCTATAAGAGGTTTTTCTTTCCCTCTATTTTTAACTTTTGTTTATATCACCATTATTTAGTGAAAATATGCCATTTTAGATGGAGAATATAGTTGTTATGCAGAGTATTATTTGATTAATGATATGGGACACGATATTATATATTATTGGTGATATAAAATGAAAAACTAATAAAAAAGAGAGTTTATGAAAAACTAAAAAATTTATGAACAATCAATTTATATGATTTTAAAATAGAAAAACAAATAAAAATTCATAATATTTTAAGTGATGTGAAACATATGAATTAAGTTTAAGTTCCATTCTTGCATAACAATGATTATTGTGAATACAATATCTAAATTATTGTTTTGTTATTCAATATTTTGACAGGAGATAGACCCAGAGATTAAGCATTTAATAGAAACATTATTCTGGGAGGTTGATAATTGTCCTCCACCACTGTTAGGTGAAATAACTCTTGAGGTAACATATATACAACATTGAAATTGAAATATGGGTTGCATTGTTATTGAAATATATGGGTTGCATTGTTGGGGAAGAAGATCAAATATTCCAAAATTTTCATATTATTTCTTAAGACCTTTATACATGAAACTTTTATGCTTATATTTTCTCTTATACACGCGCGCGCGCACAATACACACACATATAGATTTGTGATTATGTGTATTAAAAAAGATATAAGATTCTAAACACATGTTTTGTTACATAGAAAGGAATATACATATTTTTATTTGGAAAAGATTCAACCACCCTAAAAAATAAGTGTAAAAGTGTAAGGAAGAGAGAGAGAAAGAAAAAAATGAAATCAAGAGAGAGAAAGTAAAAGATATAATGGTTGATGTGATGTGAAAGGAAGAGAGATAAAAAGAAAAGATGGGTGTGAAAGAGAGTGCAGTAAATTTGAGTGTGAAAAAATCAAAATTGTTTACTTTTGGGTGTAAAAGTACACACACTTGATGACTCGTATATAGACTATAGAGTATATATTCATATGAAGACCATGTGGGTCATTGGAAATGATCGCACATTTATTGTAACATCCCAAGTCTTAATCATTATATGCGTTGAAATAGTAATGGGATAGATTTTAGGAAGAAAGGAATTGATTTGGTAAAATTTGAAGTGGGAAGGATTGGGTTATGCAGCAAACTAGAAAATTGCATTCTGGTATGCTCACTCAAGCGAGCAAGGGAATTTAGGTGCATGAAGATCTCTAACTTGGTACTCGCTCAAGCGAGCATATTAGTAGAGAGTCGGTTTTCTGCTTTCTAAGCCAAGGATCTCACCACCCAACCTTCTTAGACCTCCTTTCCCTTCTCCATTTTTAGCTCTTGAGGTGAGTAAATCTCACACACCCTCACCCAATCTTGTATGTGTACTCCCCAATGTGCCCTACTCTTCTCCCTCCCTTTCTTGAACTTGTATGTGATTGTTTACCGATTGTTTCTATTTATGTCCAATGTATTGAAGATCTTGACGATTATTTACCTAGGATCCTCATTTAGGGATTTCATTAGGGATATGGTTATGTCTTAGCAATCATCTATTATGTATGTTAAATGTTTTGACTTATGCTATACACTCAATGAATATTATGGTTTATGATATGCACATTTAAGAATAAATAAGACATTTGGGCTTTAGCCCCTATAGATTAAGAAAGAGATAATGGACTTTGGTCCCCACAGTAAAACTTGGACTTCGGTCCCCAGAGTAATGGTGGGTATAACCTCACGGGAGACGTTCCTTGTAGTCTGAGCTCAGGTCTAGCCCTAGAGACAGAGATAAGACCCTGTCCTGTCGGGAAATGCAGAACATGCATAATTTCATAAAAGTCTATATAGATTTAATATGTTAGAGCTTGTGTATATATGTTATCTTGTTTTCTTACATTGCATCATCCTGTTCACCTATACTACTTGCTACATGCTTTACTCACTGAGACTCTAGTCTCACCACACGCTTTGTGGTTATATTTAGATGCACAAGATCCACCCAGGACAGGGCAGTGAGCGGGGAGGCTTGCAGGAGCTTTAGTCTGGATGTATTTAGATACTTATCTATGCAAGGGATTAATTTGATGACTAGACCAGTATTGTATTATTTTGAGGGATATGACTTTACATGTGCTTCCTTCAGGCCTTCTATCTTGCTTAAGGCACATGTATGGGAGTATCCTAGTGGATGTTTACAGATTATGTTTATTTGAGCCCTTGAGGCATTATGTGTTTAGTTTATGCTCCCCATATATTGTTTGAGCTTTTGTTGGGCGCTTGAACGTTATATGGTTTGTAATGCGATATTTAAAATGGTGAAAAACATTTTCAAAAATTTGGGAATTTGGCTTCCAACGAGCTTAATTCTTGTATTTAGAAATTAGGACGTTACATTTATGCTCCGTTTGGTTCGATGGAAGTATGAGGGAGAAGAGAGAAGTAGGGGAGAAATGAGTGATTTCTACGATTTGATTGTATGAACACTCCATCATTAACCCTAAAGTCATGTCCTGTACAATAGTCGGCTTGATGGGCTCGCAGGTTGTACAATAATCAATGAGGGCTCTATGTAGATCAACCTCAAGTGTTTGATCATAGTTTTTCATTTGCTTGAAATGTTAGCATTCAAAGTTAAATCAATAAACCATCCAACTCTTCAATTATTGTCTCTTGATCCTCTCCCACAATTTCTCACTCAATCAATTAATTCCCCACCTAATTACCATTTAATTAAATAATTTCTCACTCAATTAATTAAATCCTTTCCTAATCTCCCACCAGCAATTCACGCCAAAACCCACACTCTCCCACCATCATTAATTTCACGCTAACTCACCCCCACACCCATTTTTCTTCTCTCCCGTCTTCTCACTCACTCACTCCTTTATAGAAAAGAGGTCATTTTTCTCCCTTCTGTGATTCTCTTAGTGTCACCACTCTCCTTTCTATAGATTACTGACCCTTCTTGCATCTATTTGACAATTTCTCTCTTCTCACCTTGCTACCGGCGGGCGACGGCCACCCACCACAACCTCCAACTCACACTTAAAGAACCCAAAGATCGTTCAGGGAGTAACGATTTGTGTCACAGATCTAAGACTTAAGGGGTATGGTACCTAATTAATTTCTCTCTTGCTTAATGGAGGGCGATGCTCGTAGTCTTGCTTTTGCAAATGTGTTCTTTGGCAGTGACGGATCCAGAAAGAGTTTTAAGGGGGGCCGAATCCATATAAATATAAAATAACATCAATAAAAAAACATAATTTAAACATAAGAAATAACTAAAAAATTAAACATGTAAATATTTTGTGAGTAAAATATATAGTATGTTACATGTTGAGGATGGGGAGGGGGGCCAAAGCCCCCACTTTCCCCCCTCTAGATCCATCCTTGTTCTTTGGTTTTTATTTGTTCAAAATGTGAGTTTGAGTTTGCGATTTTGTCTATGTAAGTGAGTTACTGAGTTGTGGCTTAGATTTAAAAGATAATGCTTAGAACGTGTACAATTTTTCTGATTGATTCTCTGAAAAGTAGAAATTATAGAGTTGTTTCAGTGATTCTCTTGAAAAATGTTTCATTTTTGTACTTTGTGATGATATTTTAAAAAAAAAACTGAGTTTCAAACGAGGTTAAAGATAGAAAAAGCTGATTCCATTTGAAACGGGGTTTCGTTAGGTCCGTTGAGGCTGCAACACCGTTCTGTTGCGGTGGTTTCACGCGATTTCTCTTCACTCCAAAATTTCACTCTATACCGATATCGTTTTCCTCCGAAACTGATACGTTGCGAATGATATTTACGTTTTGGATCGATTTTTTAAACCTTGATTACTCTAGTTTAAATGAAATATTGTATCAAGGGGTCACATAAAAACACAACGTTGGAAAGAGGTGGTGTCATTATCTAGAAGGTTCTATCACCCTCACGCTGCATCTTTTGTTCAAACTCGTCGAACTACGTAATATAATGGGGAGCTTGAGAGCTAGAGGGGTGTGTGATGTGTCAGAGAAAGCTGATGGAAAGTTTTTCTTTAAAAAAAAAGAATAGATTAGGGAAGAGAATGGGTGGGAGAGTTTAAAATAAGGATATTACAGGAAATTTAATATAATAAAAAGGGGAGGATGTGTGTAGGATAAAAAATGAGCGTGTTAACCTAAATTTCTTTAGGTAAAATTATGTTATAAACGTGAATCTAATTCAGTAGCGTGGGACTAGATCCACTTAATAACTTAATTTTGATATGATTCAAATGTTCTATGAGTCTCATTGTATTGATAAAAATCATTATATATATTTATTACAAAAGAAATATAATGGATACCAACGATAATAGTTTCACACCCATTGAAATTTTTTATTTAAAATTAAATATATAATCTTCTATATTTGGTTGTATTTTTTCTTATTGAGTTATTGTTTTCTTTTAGAAGTATCAACGGTCTAAAAAAGTTACATGCACATTGCACGTGTTAGAATATTAGTATTATAGAAACAATTGAACCTTATTTTATAATTGAAAAATGCATTAAATAGCAGCATTAGGTGACATAAATGAATCTGATATCAATCCAGAATATTGTACTGAATTGATAGCATGTTTGGTTTTAGGTAAAATTACATTACAAACACTGATCCAGTAAAACACTATACTCAGTGGCGTTGAATTAAATCTATATTTATAACGTAGTTTTGATGTAATACACGTATATGCTCTGAGTCTCATTATTTTTTATAACATCATTAAATATATCAATCAATCAATATATTATATAAAACACAGTTGCTGTTATGTCCTTATGTGACGTGTCACTCTTTTGTGATGTCATTTTCCCTCCAAAAGTTCAAGTCTTATCTTCTCTTTCTTCCTGACCAATTATAATTCACGTTTTTTTTAAATTTTTTTAATTAAGAAATCATTATTTTACTCTCACTCTTTATGGTGTATTGTTATTTGTTCCCTTCTCTAACCATTAAATATATAACGTTTTTTAATTTATTTTAATTAAGAAATCATTATTTTACTCTCCCTCTTTATGGTGTATTGTTATTTGTTACCTTCTCTCACCATTAAATGTATTCCACATTTTTTTATAACAAATTCAAATTTAAAATATTCAGTTTCTGAATATATCACGTTTTTAATTTTGTTTTAATTAAAAAATCTCTTCTATCATCATTAACTGTATTCTCCATTTTTCAATATCATTTTGAATTTGAAATTTCAAATTTACAATGTTACATTACGTTCCCACTTTTTTAAGACCGTCTATTCACATTCTTTGGTACTCCTTCCGTCCCTATTTATAAGACTTCTTCTAGAAGAATTGGATGTCCCTTAATATAAGACCCTTTGCAGATTTTTAGGTAAATTAATTATTTTTTCCATATTTGTCCTTCATTAATATTCAACTATTTTTATTCCTCATATATTGATGAGTATGAATAATTAATGAAGTTTTAAACATATGCTCAACTACCCCATTGGAAAGTGAATTTTTGAGTCTTCCACCATGTCACCATTAATGTTTCTAAAATATAATGACTTTTAAATAGGGGTATATTTGGAATGCTATTATGTTTTTTAAAAGACCAATACATTAACCAACTTTTCTTAAACTGTGTGAAACGGTTAAGAGGGTCTTATAATAAGGGACGGAGGGAGTAGTACCATTTTATTATTCCTTTTTTTTGTATTTACACTATTCCTTTCAGTTTCTATTCCTGCAACGTTTCCTCTCCCCGTTTCTTTTATTCTTCTTCTTCTCGGCTCTACTTTCTCTCTTTTTCTTTGATAATTTTTTTGCAAATTTAATGTTTTTTTTCAGCTAATGGTCTTCCATGTTTAGGATTTTATAACCTTATTTACCGTTTCTATATTTTTCTTTGTTATATTTTTTAGGGTTTTTTTTCTTCTGACTTTGATTAAATTATTCCGCATTATTTTTTGATTTTTTAATGTTTTTGGTTCGATCATCCTCAACCACTTCTAACTCTACTTATTTTTTGCAGGGTATCTTTCTCTTTCTTCCTCTAAACTCATTTGTGGTTTGTAGGAGGTTTTTCTTTGTTGTTGCTTCTTCATCTTGGTTTCCAATACAAAATTGGTCTCTTGCAGGTTCTGAATATTTTTTCCTATGGCCTATTATTTGTCTAGAACACGCTTCCTTTTCTCGGGTTTTCATCTTCGTGATTCTCTAGGAAGGATTTCATCTTCACCTCATTTTTAATAACCCAGTTTTGAATCACAGATAAGTTTCTTTGCGTTTGTACTGTGTTTTTGATGTTTAAGGGGATCATTTTTAACAGGATCATTTTGTTTGCAGCTAAACAATTTCAGTCCGGGTCTAAAACATTTTCCTCTTATTAGCTCAATTTCATCAATTCAAATGTTTTTGTTTTTTGCTCGGTGAGTCGTTTTTCATAATTCTTCTTTCCATGTTGTTGTTCTCCCACAGGGTCATCTTGATCTCCCAAGCTTTGGACACATCTTCCAATTTGGGATTTCTTCTGGAATATAATGCAATCAGGTTATGTATAATTTGTTAGAGTTTATTCTTTAATCGTGTTTTTTTTTTGGCAAATTTCCAGTTCTTTAATTTAGTGTTTAATCGTGTTCTGTATAATAGTTCGCTCCTTTGAGTGTTTAATCAATCCCAATCAGGTAGTTGAGAGAACTTTTCCCAGCAAAACTTTCCACTCTGTTAATTGTTTATAACTTTGTGTCCTAAATATGTTCATCATGGTTGGGACAAGTTTTCTATTGAGAATAATATATCATCTGAAAGTTGTCTGAGATTTATGTTTGGCATTGATAGTTCGTATTATTTGTATATGGGTATTAATATGTAAACCATACTGGTGCAGAAGGCATGGAATTTTGCAGAAAAACATTACTGTTTCTGTTGAGTTTTTATTTTTTTTCTTGCATTTATGTGTCAATTTTAGGTATTTGCATGTTATTTGTTAAAAGTTGAAATGTTAATTTAATAATTTATAACCTGAGTGCATTTCAATTTGTTCTTTTGATCTCATTGTTTGGTTCCATATATATGATGTTTTGTCACTTTTTAATTCCACTATTTAAGGATTTCAAAGTTTTACATAGAGTGGTTTTGCTCTTTTTATCATAGTCTCAGATTAAATGAGTTGAGGATTTGTTGTTTTGCCTGGTTGATTTATTTTATCATTTTCAACTATTTGGTCGTTGTTATGACTATCTTCATTTTTTTAAAATTTTTTGCTCAGTATTTTTTAAAGTGATCATTTATTAATACGTGGTGATGTATTGAGACGAAGTGATATCTTTAATATTCCTTTAACCACTCAATGTCGGTGTGATGTATTGTTTTAGAGTAATGTTTTAGTTCCAGATTTTCCATAGTTAGCGCAATGTATTGTTGTACTTGGATAACCAGGAGATTTCTTTTGTCCATTTAATTAGTTGTCCAATTTCCAAAATCCCCTTATATTTCATTAAAATTGATCAAGTTTTGATAAAAGTAAATGTATATAAAGAAAAAATAATTTAAGAATATAAAAGTATTGCATGGGGATGACCATCCTACATAAAAAGCAATGGTACTTGACTTATTCATTGTGTGCTATTTTGAGAAGTTTATGCTAAAGTTTAGTCTCAATTTTTTTTTGCGTTCGCTAGCAGTAATTTGCTTCTTTTCTATATATAATGTGTTTATTTTGAGGAGTCAATGTACTAAACACGATTTTATTAGGGTGAAATATGTTGCCTTGGAGGAGAAAACTTTTCATAGATTTTTTCTACAAGTAAGTATTTTTCATATTGATAAGTGCCAAAGATTGGATGATTTTAATGTAGAAATATGGCATTTCTAGGTTAAACTGTATTAATTATTTAGTGATTTCCTCCAAATACTAGAACTTGTGATTTTTGCAGTAATATCTGAGTAATGATGCAATTGAAAGCTTTTAATCCCAAATTTTGGTGTTTAATTGCAGGATAGATTAAAGGGGATCAATCAAAAGCAAAAGAATTGAAGAAGCAAGGAGAAAAAGAGGAAAAAGAGTGTTGAGGATTCGCTTGAGCGAGTCCCAATTCTCTCAAGCGAATAATGACCAGAGAGGGATGAATTTTGGAGCTGAATTCGCTTAAGCGAATTCCATTCACTTAAGCGAATTGATTTTTCTTCACCATGAAGAAAGCTATTCGCTTAAGCTAAAATTTAGCTTAAGCGAATTTCCACTTATTCAGCATTCACAAAACAGAATTCGAAGGAGTTTTTCAACAGTTAAACACTTTCTAAAATTAGAACGACGACTCCGAAGAAGAAAAAAAAAGTTGCGGAATCAGATTTCTTCATCTTCTCCTTCATATTTTGTGATTGTACAAACTACTATGAGTAGCTAATCTCCTCTTTTGGGATTGAATGTAATCGACTCGAACTCGGATATATTCTGGTTATATTTCTATATAGTAATTTCGTTTCTATTGATATTGTTATTTTCGTTCCGTTTATATGTTCTTGATTCTACCTGATCAATAGAGTCTAGATTTAGATTTTTGGATTTAACTGGAAAGTATTTCTGAAAATTCGATCTGAACGAAAATAGTCGATATGTCGTTATACTAGGAATAGATTTCGATATATCAAATGCTTTAATACTTGAACTTAATGCTGGATAATCTATTGAATATATGAGGAATCAATATTCAAGAGATTAATCTTATGAATTTTATAATTGAGGAATCAATATAAATGATCTTTGTGTATGCATCTATATCGGTAGTTACGAATCCTATATATTGATATACAACCATAATATAGACGAGGGAGATAGATGAAATTCAATCCCTGTTTCTCAAACCGATATTTCAAATCAATTTTACTCTTTTCTACTGCTTATTAGAATCATATTTTAGCTATCAATACCAATCATGAATCAATCTACTTTCCTTTGTATATGCTTGCTTTTTGAATTTAGTTACAACTTTAATTGACCTATTCCCTGTGGGTTCGACACTCATACTTTAATCTATTATACTACAGTTGACTATAGGTATGCTTGCCTAGGAGTTAACAAGTATTTTTGGCGCCGTTGCCGGGAAACGGTGTTCTTTTAAGGTTCTTAGTTAGCTTATTAAGCATTGTAAATACTTTTGTAATTAGTTTTCTTTGTTCATAATTATTTTCATTTTAATTGCTACTTGGTACTAATCCTTGTTTGAGTGTTTTAAACCTCTTTGAGGCAAGAAAGAAGCAGACAAGAAACCACTCAAGGAGAAGAACCAAGAAGTTTCTCTACTCCACAATCACAACCAATTCTTTCAACTCTTGAACCAATCATGGATGGTGATTGGCAATGTCCACCAAGAAGAACACTTGGAGATCATGCTATCCAATAGGGATTGGGATACTTTTCTAGCATGGCAACTCCTAATGACTTCTCCAACAACAATCATGATCTTAACAATTTTTCGCAGGGTTGGGGAAGTTACCAGAGTCAGAGTTTTGGGTGGCAACAATATGATGATTCATCTTATATGGTACCTCATCTCCAACAGCAGCAAGATTATTCTTCAGTTCAACAAGGAAGATCAAAATTGGATGATTCTCTTGAGGAATTCATGCAAGTTTCTATGGTATGTCAGAAAAATATAGAAGCATCGATAAGAAATGTTGAGGCTCAAATTGGACAGCTAGCTAAACCTTCAGCTAACTTGGAAGCTGAGGAAGAAGTGCTGCAAGAAGGAGAGAACGAAAAAGAAATAGAGGAGAGTGAAAAAGAGAGAATAGAGAGTGAGAGAAAAAAGAATGAGAGTGAAAAGAAAATAAGTGGTTGTGAGGAAGAGGGAGAGATGAATAAAGAAAATGATGTAAATAGAGAAAATGAGAAAAAGAGTGACAAAAGAGAAGATGAGAAAAAGAAGGAGAAAAGAAGGGAATGAGCACCACAACTAAAGACATTGTCATATCCTAAATCCCCTTCAAAGAAATATAGAGAAATGCAGCTTGCACATACTCTAGATAGTTTTACAGGGCTACAAATCAACATTCCTTTTATAGAAGCTATGGAGCAGATACCGAAGTATTCAGGATTCATGAAAGAGCTTCTCATAAAGAAAAGAAGATTTTCAGAATAAACAGTGGAACTGGAGGTAGGGTGCAATGCAATCAGTCAAAAATCTTTGCCTCAAAAATTTAAAGATCCAGGCAGTCTTACTCTTGTGAACATTGAAAGCTTCTCAGTGCAAAAAGCTTTACTTGATTTGGAAAAAGTTGGCAATTTTGTGTCTCCAATGGATTTTGTGATCATGGATATCAAAGAAGATATTGAAGTTCCACTGATCCTTGGCAAACCATTTATGAAGACAGCTAGAGTAATCATTGATGTTAGTGATGGTGAGCTAAAGGTCAGGACACAAGATGAAGAAGCCAATTTCAATGTGTTTGAAGTTATTCAGCACCCAAAGGATCAACTAGAGTATTTTAAAGTAGATATGTCTGATAAAGCTTTTCTTGCAGTGAGTAAGCCACAATTGCATGAAGCAAAGGAATTGAAAATTGTTAATCATAAATCTCCCAAGCTTCAAGAGAAAAATACCAGTGCTTGTTATAACAAGAGGCCAAGGAAAAGAAAAATCAGGCCAAGGGAATCAACAACATGGTCTAATTCCATAAAGAGGTCAAGATGGTTAGAGGCAACTCCTGTCAAATGTTTGAATGAGGCAATAGGAACTTGGAGTTTGCTTTCACAAGAGATTAAGGGTGTAGCACCAAGGCTCATCCCAGAATTTCAGTTTGAAGGATTGCTGTCAAAAGAAAGTGGTGGTGCAGCACTGAGGCTCACCACAATGTTTCAATTTCAACCACCGTGATGAAAACAGGCGTCAAGCTAAGTGACGTTAAACAAGCGCTTCCTGGGAGGCAACCCAGTGTTTAATTCTGTTTTGCATTTCAAATTTCAATTTTGGTGTGTTTGTGTTGTTTGGTACATAATTGTGTGTATGTGTGTTTTTATGCATGTTTGTGTGTTTGTGTGCTTTAAGTCAATTTTTAGCAATTCATTGTCTCGATTGGGCAAAACAAGTGTATTTGAGTGTTTTGAAGTTATTTGAACTTGTTTTGCCACGAAAAAGAGTTTTTGTGCAAAATTGAGACATGTGGATGCTCCAAATTGCCTTAAAAGTAGTCAATTGTGAAATTTGAGTATTTGATCTTAGATTTTGGTTAGAAAAGTGTGAAACCATGCTCAATCATAGAAATCAATGTAGGAAATGAATTAATGTGTGAATAAGTCTAAAAGAGAACAATGATCAAGAATTGAGTGATTGAAATTGGTAGAAAATTTTGCAAAGTGTAAAACGAAATGGAAGGCAAAATTCCAGAAAATTCGCTTAAGCTAAATCCATTAGCTTAAGCGAATTATGCAGACAAAAGGAAAAAAAATTCTGTCAAATTCGCTCAAGCGAATTGCAATATTCGCTTAAGCGAATTTGAAGGAAAAAATGGTTGCTCTCTGGACATTATTCGCTTAAGCAAATTTCAGGACAAAAATGCATGCTCTCTGGACTTCATTCGCTTAAGCGAATTGCAAATAGCTTAAGCGAATTTCAGGGGGAAAATAGGGTCTCTCTGGACGGAATTCGCTTAAGCGAATTCCAATTCGCCTAAGCGAATTTTTTAAAATGTGCGCACCCTTTTAACAGCAACAGAGAGAAAACTTTCATTTGTTCAAAACATCCTTCTTTTATTTCGCGCGTGACAGCAACTCCTTCCCTAGGGCACCAAGTTTTCACTCCATTTCACTCACTAATCTCCACCTTTTTCCTCTAATTGCTCTTTAAGGAAATGGGAAGGACAAAATCAACTGCAGGCTTACACCCAACAAGATTCAACAAAGGCAAAAGAGTCAGGACTAGTTCTCCTTCACCCGAAAGGCCTAATAGAAATCTATTCAGGTATGCAGGTATGGAGCCAACACAATTCCTTCCATATGTTCAGTGGCCTGGGGACAGCCCAATTTTTCCGGGGGGAGTGGAGCTGGAGCAGCTGCTACCTATGGAGATGTTGCTTTTGCAGGTGACATGCATAGAGAGGATGCCTTTGCAGCTGCACCTGGAGGTGACTACATTCCAAAGAAGGACCATCTGGAGTAGCAGATGAAGATGCACTCGTTGTTGGTGATGGAGCTGGAGTAGACTTTCAGGATGTAGATTTGAGGATAACTTTGATAGGATCATGAGGGGAGACTGACTCACCTTATTGATATGTTTTCTATGATTATGACTTGGTTTCACTGTTTTGGTGTGATTAATACTGTTTCATTGTTGTTTTCTGAGTGTTACTACTTCTTGTGTTTACTTGGTTATTCTTGCAGAGAACCTTAGACTGCAATGTTTTGGTGTGGTTATTAATACTTACTGATGTGATGAATTATAGTAGTAGTTACTTTGATTTTTGTTGTTTCTCTTGTTTAGTAGTATTGACGCTTTGTTTTATTATTATTAATAGTATAGATATAATACTGTTAGATACATAGAGATACATTTTGGAGGGAATTAATGAAAAATCTTTCTTGAGGAAGTTGGTTAAAAAGAAATCAGGATTCAGTAAGTGTTCTAAGAATAGAACAACTTCACAAACTGAACAAGGAAGAGAAAAAAAAGGAAAATGTGGTGAATTGCATAACCAAATAGGACTAGGACATTTGTGCATGATAATGGACCAAGATAAATAATTATAACAATAGATGATACAATCAAGGAAAAAGCCATAGATAACCCAGTGAGTGTGTGAATCCATAACAGGCTGAGAGTTTCACTGTTGATTGACCAGTTGATATTGCTTGAGTTTCCCTTTGATAACATTGCATAAAAGGCATGGAAATAATTAAGGCAATTTTGTGTTGTACATAATAAAGCTAGAGCCAAAAAGCCAACCTAAAAATTAAACAATTTTTTTTGCTAGCCCATTTGAGCTTAACTATTCTTTGATATTGCACCTTGAACCTAAATTGAAAAATTTCACCCTTACCTTGCATATTAAAGGAAGGAGAGCATAGGTGCATATTATCATTATAATGGTAGTGGGTTAGTGAAAGTGTGTTTAGCAAAAGAAAAAAGGTTTGGTTATATAATATACTCCCTAAAAAAAAGAGAAAAAAGAAGAAGACAATGAAAATAAAAAGGGAGTAGATTGTGAATGAAGAATTGGTGCATTGAGGTGTTAAGAATAGAGAGTTGATACAAATTGAATTAAATGTTTATGCTCTCTTTTCTTGAAATGTGCTTTTGATTAACCTGAAAAAACCAAGTTTTTGAAAGCCTAGCCTCATTACATCCCTTCTAAGACCTTAAGATCCATGCCAATTGTGTAATTGTGATTGAATTGGAAATGACTAGTGTTGAGTCTCAAAAATATCATAAGAGGAAATATGATGTTTAAGACAACTCAATTCCCAAGTTTTAATGCTTAATAAATTTGAGTTAAATATTTATCATAGATACATATATGTTTTAATGATTTATCTATGATTTTAGCAAGTCACTATAAGCTTATATATAAAGACTATGTGAAGTGCTTTCAACCTGTCTGAGGAGTTAAGCCTTCTGAAGGTTCAACCCGTCTGAAGCGTTGAAGCCATCTGAAGCGCATAACCCGTCTGAAGTGTTGAAGCTGTCTGAAGTCTCATTAATGACGTGGCACCCTTTGCTAAAGCTTGTGAAGACTTTGAACCTCTGCTGCACGTACCTTTTCAAACACGTTTATAGCAAGGAACACAGAGACCTTTCCTGGTATTTTTGAATTTCATACACCACTAAGGAAATCTCTGCAATGCAGCCTCTGCAGCAACATATGTAGCAGCTTTATGGCAGGAGCAACCTTGTATCGTGTCATAAATAACAGAGCTCTCATAAGCATGTCTCACAACGGACTAAATAACATTTAATGCTATCTCTAAACGGTGGTATTTCAACGGATTGAAGATTGGGTATAAATACCCCTCCATGAAGACCATCAAAGAAAGAGAAAGATAGAGAAATTATTGCAAGAAAGCCTAAAAGATATTCCGCTGCAAGCTTTACTTTGAAAAACCCTCTGATTCATCTCTTTGCACATCATCTGTATATCCTGAGTATACCTCAGTTATTATTGTGCACTGTGTCTACTTAAGCTTGAAACTTGTGTAGTTCAAAAGCTTAGACACATTTCGTTGTAATACTGTATATTGAGCCTGGAGAGGCTTGTCTGAAACAAAGAATACTTAGTTGAAGAGCTTGGAGAGACTAGACTGAAAAAGAATACTTGTTGGTGACTGAGGAGACTGTACTCGTGGTGTCTGGAGAGACCTGTACTCGTGGTGTCTGGAGAGACTGTACTCGTGGTGACTGGAGAGACTGTACTCGTTGCGTCTGGAGAGACTGTACTCGTGGTGTCTGGAGAGACTGTACTCGTTGCGTCTGGAGAGACTGTACTCGTGGTGTCTGGAGAGGACTGTACTCGTTGTGTCTAGAGAGACTGTACTCGTTGTGTCTGGAGAGACTGTACTCATATTTGAGTTTGTAATCTGAATATTCATATAGTGGAAATTCAATGGTTGTTTTGTCATTGGGACTGGACGTAGCTCACTGTGTTAGTGGGTGAACCAGGATAAATTTCTTGGCTAAGTTTTCTATCCCTTATCTCTTATAAATTTGTTTATTCTAATCAAAGGGTGTTGAAAAGTTGTTCTGATACTTTAAACGCAAAGAAACCTTTTAAATACTTTTTCAAAAGCCCGTCTTAAGAAACTTCAGACGGCCCTTAAACCTGTCTAAACTGTTTCAAACATGTTGTCTGCGAAAAGCTTACATAAAATATTAAGAAACACTATTCAACCCCCCTTCTAGTGTTTCCCCGTGTTTCTATAGTTGGTATCAGAGCTCAACTCAGGGTTGAGCACCTAACAAGTGTTGAGGACTAAAGATCCAGATGGAAGCTTCCAACAACAATAGGCAATACATCTCTGAAGGAGCCTCTATCACAAGGCCCCCAGCATTCAATGGAGTGGATTACCACTACTGGAGGGATCGTATGAAGTTATTCATTGAGAGCAACAAAATTGATGTCTTGGGATGTGGTCACTGATGGAGACTATATACCTATGCATAATGGAGTGCCCATTCCTAAGGCTGAATGGACCTTGGAGCAGAAGGCTAGAGTACAAATGAATGCCAAACCCAAACTCTATATGATATGTTCTTTGAATAAATCAGAGTATGAGAAGGTTCATGGATGTACTTCTGCCAAGGAGATCTGGGATACTCTTGCAGCAGCCCATGAAGGGACAGAAACTGTCAAGCAATCCAAGATCAGCATGCTCATACATCAATATGAGATGTTCAAGATGGAGGAATCTGAAACCATTGACCAGATGTTTGGAAGGTTTCAGACTATAACTAATGGACTCAGGTCCTTAGGTAGAACTTATGAATCTGGAGACAACAATAGAAAGATTCTAAGAAGTTTGCCTAAGTCCTGGAGACCCAAAGTTACTGCCATTCAAGAGGCAAGAGATTTAAACTCTCTTAGAATGGAAGAACTGTTGGGATCTCTCAAGGTCCATGAGCTTGAACTTGAAGAAGATAACAACAAGAAGAAGTCTCTAGCACTAAACTACAAGGCCAAACAGTCTAGGCATGGCAGCATGAAGGCTATGCAAGCTGAGGAAACTTCAGAAGCAGATGAAGATTCTAAAGATAGCTCAGAAGATGATGATCTTGCTCTTCTGAGTAGGAAGATCAAGAGAATGTTGCAAAATAGAGGAAAGTTCAGAAAGAACCAACCTTCAACCTCTAAAGCAGGTAAATCAGGTAAAGACTCTCAAAATGACAAAATTACCTGTTTTGAGTGCAAACAACCAGGTCACACGAAGGCAGAATGCCCAAGACTGAAGATCAGCCTCAATAAGAAGAAGTTCTTCAAGAAGAAGAAGGGACTGATGGCAACATAGGAGGATCTTGATGAGTCTACCTCAGAAGAAGAGGAGGACACTTCAAAAGAGGCCAACATGTGTCTCATGGCCAGCCTGCCCTCATCAGACAGCTCTAAAGCTGAGGTATTTCCCTTAACTCTTCAAGAAATGTATGATGACCTGATGGAAAGTTCCAAGGAACTCTTTCAAGAGTATAAGAATCTGTCTAAAGCTCACACATAAATGTGCAATAAATATGAGGCTCTTGAGATAGAAAATATTATGCTCAAGGAAAAGATTATTGTGACTGAAGTCAGCAGTTCATAAACTGTGTCTGAAGAAAATAAAAAACTTCAGAAACAAGTTGAGGAACTGACAAAAGACTTAGCTAAATTTGTCAAAGGAACAGATAATCTTAACAGATTACTTGGCAATCATAGGCATTCCCTTGACAAAAGTGGTTTAGGCTTTCGTGATTATGGTACCTCTGAACCTAAAATTTTCACAAATTCTATTAAAGGCAAAAAGAAGGTTATTGGGTGTTCTCACTGTGGCAAGCCTGGACACAATGTGGCTCAGTGCAAACACAAGAGAAAAGCAAGGCCCAAAGCTAACAAGAAAGGAACCAAAAGAATATGGGTACCTAAAAACTTGATCATTCCTGTTGCAGATGTGTTTAACAGGACTAAGGAAACCCCACAAATGGTACCTGGACAGTGGGTGCTCGCGACACATGACAGGAGAAGGTCTTTGTTCCAAAACCTTAGACCCAGAGCAGGAGGTGTGTGGTCATCTTTGGTGGAAACCAGCAAGGGAAGATCACTGGTATAGGGACTGTAGGTATATCTCATTTATCCCTTATTAAGAATGTTCTTCTAGTAGAGGGACTTCAACACAATTTACTGAGCATAAGTCAATTGTGTGACAGTGGATATGTGGTCTCCTTTACCAAAGAAGGATGTATAGTCAAAGACTCTCTTGATCAAATCCTTTTTACTGCTAAAAGACACAGTAATGTGTACAAAATTGATCTAGAGGAGCTAGCAAGTCAAAATGTAGAACGTTTTATCTCTGTTGAAGATGAAAAACAGATTTGGCATCAAAGACTTGGGCATGTCAGGTTGAGATTAATCTCAAAGTTAGCAAAATACAACCTTGTTAAAGGACTGCCCAAGCTTTCTTACAAATCTAACATTTTATGTGAAAGCTGTCTGAAAGGGAAACAAACAAGACACTCTTTTAAGAGTAAGGATGTTGTTTCTACTAGCAGACCTTTGGAACTGCTACATATTGACTTGTTTGGTCCTATTAGAACATAAGCATTAGTGGTAAGAAATATGGTTTGGTCATTGTTGATGACTATTCTAGATTTACATGGGTGTTACTCCTAAGAAGCAAGGATGAGACTTTCAGGAATTTCACAATATTCTGCAAGAAGGTACAGAATGAAAAAGGATTCTGCATATCTGTCATCAGAAGTGATCATGGTGGAGAGTTTGTGAATGCAAACTTTCAACTGTTCTATGATGAGAATGGGATCTCACACAATTTCTCTGTGGCAAGAACACCTCAGCAAAATGGGGTTGTTGAGAGAAAGAACAGAAGCTTGCAATAAATGGGAAGAACCATGCTCAACTCTTGCAACCTACCAAGATCCTTCTAGGCAGAAGCTATTAACACAACTTGCTACCTTCAAAACCGAATACTGGTAAGACCAATTCTGAAAAAGATTCCTTATGAATTGTGGAAAGGAAGGAAACCCAACATATCATATTTCCATACCTTCGGATGTGAGTGTTTCATACTCAACACCAAGGATGATCTTGGAAAATTTGATGCAAAGTCTGACAAAGGATTTTTCATTGGTTATTCTGAAACATCTAAAGCCTATATAGTTTATAACTCTAGAACTTTAATTGTAGAGGAATCAATTCATGTTAAATTCAATGACATGAAAGAGACTGATAGGGAACTATCAGATCTAGAAGATGATTTGCAGGTATGGAGCTGAATGATCATAATAGCTTAAAGGATGAACAGGTGTCTGAAACACCATCTGTCACTGAACCTCTTCAGACAATGTTGAGTCTCAGACAGATCAGACAGTACCTCAGAAAACTAACTGGAGATACAAGTCACATCATCCTAAGGAGCAAATCATTGGCAGCACTTCAGAAGGAGTTAAGACAAGATCAAAATTCAAGAATCTGAATTCTCTTACTTTCCTGTCTGAAATTGAGCCAAAGAACATTGATGAAGCTCTGCATGATGAAGGGTGGATCCTAGCCATGCAAGAAGAGCTAAATCAATTCGCTAGGAGTGATGTCTGGACCCTTGTTCCTAAACCCCATGAGAAAACTATTATTGGAACCAAATGGGTGTTTAGAAACAAGCTGTCTGAAGAAGGAAAAGTGGTCAGAAACAAGGCAAGATTGGTGGCTCAAGGGTACAATCAACAAGAAGTATTGACTTCACTGAAACCTTTGCCCCTGTTGCCAGGTTAGAAGCAATCAGAATTCTTCTTTCTTATGCTGTAAACAATGGCATCAAACTATACCAAATGGATGTCAAAAGTGCTTTTCTCAATGGATTCATTGAAAAAGAGGTTTTTGTTAGACAACCCCCTGGTTTTGAAGATATAGCTTTTCCTGATCATGTTTTCAAACTGAAAAAGGCTCTTTATGGTCTGAAACAAGCCCCAAGAGCTTGGTATGACAGATTGAGCAGTTTTCTTATCAAAAATGGTTTTGAAAGAGGAAAAGTAGATACAACTCTTTTTAGAAAACAGTCTAACAAAAGATCTTATACTTGTCCAGATATATGTTGATGACATTATTTTTGGTTCAACTAATTCTTCTCTGTGCAAGGAGTTTTCTGAGTTGATGCAATCAGAGTTTGAAATGAGTTTAATGGGAGAACTAAATTTTTTCTTGGGACTTCAGATTAAGCAAGATTCTAATTGTATATGGATCCATCAAGAAAAGTATACAAAAGAAATGCTCAAGAAGTTTAACTTAAATGATTGCAAACCCATGTCAACTCCTATGCATCCATCTTCATCTTTAAGCAAGGATGAAAATGAAGAACCAGTAAATCAAACTTTGTATAAAGGAATGATTGGCTCTTTATTGTATCTAACAGCAAGAAGACCTGACATAATGTTCGGTGTGTGTCTTTGTGCTAGATTTCAATCAGATCCAAGAACTACTCATTACAAATTGTTAAGAGAATTTTTAGATATCTTAAAGGCACTACTAATCTTGGTCTATGCTATAAGAAAGACAAGGATTGCAGGTTAATAGGATACTGTGATGCTGACTTTGCTAGAGATAGAATAGAAAGAAAGAGAACCAGTGGAGGATGTCATCTCTTTGGAAATAACATGATCAGCTGGTCAAGCAAAAGGCAAAGCACCATTGCATTATCAATAGCAGAAGCATAATACATCTCAGCAGCCAGTTGTTGTTCACAACTGCTATGGGTGAAGTATCAGCTTGAGGACTTTAATATTACTATCTCTGTTATACCTGTTTTGTGTGATAATACAAGTGCAATTAATTTATCTAAAAATCCTATCCAACATTCTAGGGCTAAGCATATAGAAATCAAGCATCATTCTATTAGAGACTATGTTCAGAAAAGTGTTTTTGATATTTAGTCCATTGACACAGAGCATCAATAGGCAAATATATTCACAAAACCCCTGACTGAAGATAAATTTAAGTTCATACGCAATAATTTGAACATACATGCATTCTCTAATAATTGATTGTGTATGATATTGTCTGATTTGATAAGAGCGTATGAAATTCCAGGGTGTCTGAAATTGTGACATGTCTGAAATTTTAGGGTTTCTGAAATTTTATGTGTGTCTGAAATTTCTCACTTGTCTTAAATGACTTGCTGACGTGGCTATTTGAGACGGTTGAATTCCATTTATTTTGTCTCTTCCACTTCGCACGTTACCCAAAATCCGCGCAGCCGGTACAGGCCACCATTGCATTGTGGGTCTATAAATGTAAGAGTAAGAGTATCGAGGAAGTCTTACATTTTCTCTCAGCACTGTTTGAACTTCTTCTCTCTAGCAACCGTTTTCTCTCAAGTTTTCTGCAACTCATCAATGGCACCAAAGAAGTCTTCCAGTTCCGGTGGAAATGTGGTCAGATCGAAAGGTGTGGACCTTGAAGAGCTTCGAAATCTTGGTATGGATTTGGTTGAGGAATTTGATGTTGTTGGCTGGACTCCATTCTTTGACAACATCTACTGTTCATGGCACGAGCAGAGTGTCATAGATTTATGGGTTTCAGCTAGAGGAATCCCTAACTCCAAGGGAGTATATGAAAGCATCAAGGCTACTGTTCTAGGAGTCCCTGTTTTTGTTGATGAAGGGATTCTCTCCACCATCGCAAAGGTCAAGGCTGAAGGAGAAACCTTTACTCCTGGATGGGAGTTGAGAAATGGTGGGCAAAAGAAGTACACAAAAATGTTGTATGGTACAGAAGAACCCAAGACTCCTGATTCTAAGTTCTTGCTGGATAAGGTTAGAGTACTTCACTCCATCTTAGGGTGCTCCATAATCCCTAAGAGTGGAAGCAGAAACCACGTGTCTGAATTGGAAAGATTCTGCATGATTCACTTGCTGCAGAAGAAGAAGGTCAATCTTCCCAGCATTATCATGTTCCACATGCAGAAGAAGATTAGAGACTCTGGTGCAAATCTACCTCACAACACTCTCATTACAAAGGTACTCTTGCACTTTAAAGTACCTATTGAAAGAATGTTTGATCATAAGTCACCCGCATTCTTTGGTGAGTCGAATCTGAAGAGCATGAATCTGAAGTACCCTCTCACTCCAAGACCTCCATCTCCTACTCTGAAGGAGAGTGTCCTCATGGAGAAGGCCTCAAGAAGAGGGAGCACAATAGAGATTCTTGAACAAGAGATTCAAGGAGACATCAGAAAAGGAGAGTTTAAGGCCTCCAAACCATCCCCTCAACCTAAGCTAAAGAAGCTCCCTGTGAGGAGTGCAGCAAAGGTATCTTCAGCAGCCTCTACTCTGCACACTAAGGCATCTGAACCTGTTCAGAAGGCTTCGCAAAAGCCATTTGAAATAGTGGGTCAGGGTTTTGAAGGTGCAAAACCTCTTAAGCCTACTTCTGACATAGAAGGAAAGGCTCATGAGGAAGAGATTGCTAACCTTGCTGATCTTGAAGTTGTAGCAGCTTCACCTTTGGTAGCTTGCCCCTCTGATCCAGAATTGATTCAAGTGGCAGCCATAGCTACTGCCTTAGAACAAGAAGAATTGGATATGAAGGCTGAACAAGAGAAGACAAACTATGTTATCGCTGTGGCCTCTCAACTAGCTGTGGCTGAAGATGAAAGGCAAGCTACCTTGGCTCAAAGTAATAAGAAGAGAAAGAGGTCTAGGGTTCAGCAAAGGAGGAGAACCAAGAGCAAGATTCTTGAGATAGCTCCTGAACCCACTACTAGGGTTACAAGGAGCAATGCTAGCCAAATGGAAGCTATGGATGAAGCTAGCAAGTACCAGAACTTTGTAAAGGCAAATCTCTATTTCAAGAAAAGAAGAGAAGAAAAACTAGTTGAAAGGGAGAAGGTCTCTGAACCTGAGAAGGTAAAACCCCCTGTGAAAATACCAAGGGTGAGGTTTGACAATGTGACTCCATCATCTCCTTCCTCGCCTGAAAAGAAACAAGAGGAGAAAGAAGAAGAAGAAAGGCAACCTATAGAGAAGGAAGAAGAAGCAGCACCACCATCACCATCATCACCTCAATCATCACCACCATCTTCATCATCATCCTCAGAGTCAACACTATCTGAAGATCCCATCGTCGAGATTCAGCAAGGAGAAAGCTCAAAGGTGTGGAAAGGGAGTATACTGCCTGAACACATTAGGCTAGGACCTAAAAGTAGGGATTTCTTCACAGAACCCACTTTTGATCCTTATGCATTTCCTTTCACTCAGCATCGGTATGATGAAGAAGCTGAAGTGCCCCATAAGAGGTATGAAGGACCTTTCTTTGAGAGGGAAAGGGTTCCCAAGTTCCCAAACCTCTATGAAGAGCTGCAATATTTCAGAGATACACCCCCTATCTCTCTGCACCATGGGCTAGTCAAACATACTTCAGATGCTAAAAGAATAAAGTATCAAGGAAGCTTAGATCAGATGTACTCAGGGCAACTTGAGAAGATCAGAAAGGGTGTGGTACCAACTGCTCACAAGTGGGCTCCACTTGATCTCTTTTCAGATGCTGATTGTCTGAAGATGAGTAATGAAGACTGGTGTTTTGTCAGGCATCTATGCATAGAAGGTGAACTCTTTGAAAGGGATTATCTTAAGTCTGTTGGCATGAGAGGATACAGGCCCCCTAGAACATTTTCCATCAGGCCAACCACCAAGATTCTAGTGCAACCTGATAGAATTGTTCCTGGGTACCCTCTGAAGGAAGGCCCTGCTGATAAGTTCAAGGAACCTAAGGCCTATCCTGTTCCCTTCAAGCCTCTGACTCCAAGCGAATGGAAGGAGCTACCAGCAACGATCAAGCGACAAGGTGGAGGCATGGATCATAGCTTCAGAGACCGAGTTTGGTAATCTTACTGGAAGATCAGAGAGGATGTTGGATCCTCTTCTGGGTCAACTGGACCAGATGATGATTCTATCATAGGACATGGGAAATTCATAAATGTGAAATATCATTACATCAGAGGCCATTTCCCACCTCTGTCTGAATCATTTCATGAAGACTGGAAGATTATGTGTCCCATTGGAACATTCTTCTTTCCAGTGTATCATCCACAGGAGTATGGTTTGCTTCCAGGTTTTGATGTGCTGAGATTTGTGTGCAAAAACATCTAGATTATTCTTTATGAAGCACCACCTGATCCTGAAGAAGAGAACAGAAAGCTCAAGTTGAAGATAGAGAAGCTAGAGAAGAAGAATATTGATCTCATTGCTAAACAAGATAAGATTCTTTAAGAGCAACAGCAGATTAGAAGTGGCCAAGAGGACATGAAGACTGCTCTCATCTCTCAGATTGACAAGGCCAAGGATGAGCTGATTTCCTTCATGAAAGAAGCTTTGCTGAGGAAGGATGGGTAGTCAGTGATGTGTAGCCATGTCTCATGTTTATTTTTGCTAAGTGATCAATTTTTTTTTTTGAACATTTTGATTAATATTATCAGTGTTTCACATCATGCTGTGTTTATGTTTGCTATTTTCATTCATACTTCATGATTTTATTATGATTGTTGTTGTTGTTGTTATGCTCTGGAATTCCCTTTTGATTGATGACAAAAGGGGGAGTATTAAACTAACAAAATCTGAATCTGAAGTGATCACAGGACTCAGGGACTCAGGGGGAGTAAATAAGAAATTGATTTTTGATCAAATCAGTTTAAGAGATCACTATCTGAGGGGGAGATATCTATTCTTTTATCTTTAAAACTCCTTTCAGATTTATGTATTTTAAACAAATTTGTCATCATTAAAAAGGGGGAGAATGTTGAGTCTCAAAAATATCATAAGAGGAAATATGATGTTTAAGACAGCTCAATTCCCAAATTTTAATGCTTAACAAATTTGAGTTAAAATATTTATCATAGATACATATATGTTTTAATGATTTATCTATGATTTCAGCAAGCCACTATAAGCTTATATATAAAGACTATGTGAAGTGCTTTCAACCTGTCTGAGGAGTTAAGCCTTCTGAAGGTTCAACCTGTCTGAAGCGTTGAAGCCGTCTGAAGCGCATAACCCGTCTGAAGTGTTGAAGCTGTCTGAAGTCTCATTAATGACGTGGCACCCTTTGTTGAAACTTGTGAAGACTTTGAACATCTGCTGCACGTACCTTTTCAAACACATTTATAGCAAGGAACACAGAGACCTTTCCTGGTATTTTTGAATTCCACACACCACTGAGGAAATCTCTGCAACGCAGCCTCTGCAGCAACATATGTAGCAGCTTTATGGCAAGAGCAACCTTGTATCGTGTCAGAAATAACAGAGCTCTTATAAGCATGTCTCACAACGGACTAAATAGCATTTAATGCTATCTCTAAACGGTGGTATTTCAACGGATTGAAGATTGGGTATAAATACCCCTCCATGAAGACCATCAAAGAAAGAGAAAGATAGAGAAATTATTGCAAGAAATCCTAAAAGATATTCCGCTGCAAGCTTTACTTTGAAAAACCCTCTGATTCATCTTCTTTGCACATCATCTGTATATCCTAAGTATACCTCAGTTATTATTGTGCACTGTGTCTGCTTAAGCTTGAAACTTGTGTAGTTCAAAAGCTTAGACACATTTGATTGTAATACTGCATATTGAGCCTGGAGAGGCTTGTCTGAAACAAAGATACTTAATTGAAGAGCCTGGAGAGGCTAGACTGAAAAAGAATATTTGTTGGTGTCTGGAGAGACTGTACTCGTGGTGTTTGGAGAGGCTGTACTCGTGGTGTCTGGAGAGACTGTACTCGTGGTGTCTGGAGAGACTGTACTCGTTGCGTCTGGAGAGACTATACTCGTGGTGTCTGGAGAGACTGTACTCGTGGTGTCTGGAGAGACTGTACTCGTTGCGTCTGGAGAGACTGTACTCGTTGTGTCTGGAGAGATTGTACTCATATTTGAGTTTGTAATCTGAATATTCATATAATGGAAATCCAGTTGTTGTTGCCATTGGGACTGGACGTAGCTCACTGTGTTAGTGGGTGAACCAAGATAAATTTCTTAGCTAAGTTTTCTATCCCTTATCTCTTGTAAATTTGTTTATTCTAATCAAAGGGTGTTGAAAAGCTGTTCTGATACTTTAAAAGCAAAGAAACCTTTTAAAATACTTTTTCAGAAGCCATCTTAAGAAACTTCAGACAGCCCTTAAACCTGTCTGAAACTGTTTCAAACCTGTTGTTTGCGAAAAGCTTACATAAAATATTAAGAAACACTATTCAACCCCCCTTCTAGTGTTTCCCTGTGTTTCTACAACTAGGAATGTTGATTTGTGCAACTTCAGTGAAATTAGAGAGAAACACTCACCAGTGAGACTTTAGAGAAAATTTCCTTTGTTAAAATCATATCATTGTTATAATTGTTTCTTTTGGTAATTGATTGCACTATTGTCCTGCTTCTATTTGATTTTGGAATTTCCATGTATTCTTAATTCAAATCTGTAGTTTGATTGTGAGGTTGTCTCTTGAAGAACCATGAAAATGATTTCCAATTAACCAATTTCAGGATTCCAAGCATGATTAATTGAGCATAACTATTTACTTTGCTTGAGGACAAGCAAGATTCTAGGTTGGGGGGAGTTGATAAGTGGCAAAGATTGGATGATTTTAATGTAGAAATATGGAATTTCTGGGTTAAACTGTATTAATTATTTAGTGATTTCCTCCAAATACTAGAACTTGTGATTTTTGCAGTAATATCTGAGTAATGATGCAATTGAAAGCTTTTAATCCCAAATTTTGGTGTTTAATTGCAGGATAGATTAAAGGGGATCAATCAAAAGCAAAAGAATTGAAGAAGCAAGGAGAAAAAGAGGAAAAAGAGTGCTGAGGATTCGCTTGAGCGAGTCCCAATTCGCTCAAGCGAATAATGACCAAAGAGGGATGAATTTTGGAGCTGAATTCGCTTAAGCGAATTGATTTTTCTTCACCATGAAGAAAGCTATTCGCTTAAGCTAAAATTTAGCTTAAGCGAATTTCCACTTATTCAGCATTAACAAAACAAAATTCGAAGGAGTTTTTCAACAGTTAAACACTTTCTAAAATTAGAACGACGACTCCGAAGAAGAAAAAAAATAAGCTGCGGAATCAGATTTCTTCATCTTCTCCTTCATATTTTGTGATTGTACAAGCTACTGTGAGTAGCTAATCTCCTCTTTTGGGATTGAATGTAATCGACTCGAACTCGGATATATTCTGGTTATATTTCTATATAGTAATTTCGTTTCTATTGATATTGTTATTTTCGTTCCGTTTATATGTTCTTGATTCTACCTGATCAATAGAGTCTAGATTTAGATTTTTGCATTTAACTGGAAAGTATTTCTGAAAATTCGATCTGAACGAAAATAGTCGATATGTCGTTATACTAGGAATAGATTTCGATATATCGAATGCTTTAATACTTGAACTTAATGATGGATAATCTATTGAATATATGAGGAATCAATATTCAAGAGATTAATCTTATGAATTTTATAATTGAGGAATCAATATAAATGATCTTTGTGTATGCATCTATATCGGTAGTTACGAATCCTATATATTGATATACAACCATAATATAGACGAGGGAGATAGATGAAATTCAATCCCTGTTTCTCAAACCGATATTTCAAATCAATTTTACTCTTTTCTACTGCTTATTGGAATCATATTTTAGCTATCAATACCAATCATGAATCAATCTACTTTCCTTTGTATATACTTGCTTTTTGAATTTAGTTACAACTTTAATTGACCTATTCCCTGTGGGTTCGACACTCGTACTTTAATCTATTATACTACAGTTGACTATAGGTACGCTTGCCTAGGAGTTAACACATATGAAAGGAAAAATATTGATTTAGTTGATAAGCATAGGTCCAAGTTTCCAGTCCAACTATTTTGGTATTCTAAAAACAATTATGCTTATTTGACAAATGGTTTTAAGAAATTTTGTAAACAAAACAAATTAAAGGCAAGATTTATAACTGAATTTCAAGCATATTATGTTAATTGTTCTTTTATACACGTTTCAAAAGAAAATAAGTGAATATTTACCTTTTATTTCATATTTGATAAATATATTATTTTTTTCGATATTTAGTCCTTCCTTTTGTACAATAACTAAATGTATTTACATTTGAATTTGTACTATTTTATTAAATGTGTTTTCGATATGATTATTTTTTAATTTAAAAATCTTTTCAAAATTAACATATTTTCTATTACACTGTTCAACTTTTTTTAATTTTTTTCCTGTGCATCGCACGGGTACTATACTAGTTTATTAAAAAATAGAATTACAATTGACGAAATCCATCATTGAATATATCGACGAATAATAGTTTACCAACTTTTGAATTTTTTATTTAGATTTAAAAATATACCATCTTCTATATTTGGTTGTATTTTTTTTTCTTGTGTTATTATCTTTTTTTAAGCATCAACGGTCTAAAATTGTTACACACACATTGCACATGTTAGAATAATAGTATTATAGGAGAAATAAATGAAATCAATATTAATATAGAAACAAATTCTTAACGGTTGCATGTTTGGTTTTGAGTAAAATTACGTTACAAATGTGGATTAAGTCTAATGTTACTTTTTCAATACAACGTTCGGCCGAATTCACGCTTATAACGTAATTTTGATGTAATCTCTCGAGTCTTAATGTTTTGATAAGATCATTTCATATATTTATTAAAAAAAGAAATAAAATTACTACCGGCCAATTCGATTAGCGAATATAAAAGGTAGTTCTACAGCTCTCAACTATTCATTGTACGAGAGTTTGCAACCTGTCGACATTGCTATTGCGTGCCCTTCTCTTCTCCTTTATATAGCATCAGTGGTCAACACTTCTAGACGAGGAACATCATCCCCTGTACGTGCTTTCTCTCTTTTCAGTTTAATATCTTCCTCTACTTCAAAATTTTATTAATACTATTTTGCATCTTTTTTTCTTAAGACAATTAATTATTGAATCTACATGTCTTTTTCTTTTCATCTTTATGCACGTTGAATTTATAAAGGCTTGAATTTTAGATTTATGATTATCTGATCATGAACAACATGCATCAAACTGCTGAGATTCTGATGAAAGATGCCAAAGTTTCTTGTACCAAGGCTCCAATTGAGAGTTCGTAATTGTGTCATATCTTTTCTCTTTTACTTAGTGTGCATTTGGATTAGCATTTGCAAACTTGTGTTTGAATGAACGTGGATTTAGTGAACGTGATTTATGATAAACATGAGTATAAGTAAACATGATTTCATATTTGGATACTTTGCTGCAAACGTGAGTTTAAGAAAGTGAATATTGAGGAAACTCAAATTTCTTACGTAGAAGTTACAAAAACCTGCATTTTGTAAACCCAAGTTTCAGAACCTATACGTGGGTTTCATGTGGAGATCCAAACAAGATGCATTAGTGTGTTTGGTTTAACGTTCAAAACTGCCAAACTCAAGTTTAAATTCCTCAACGCAATTATTTCTAGCGTTGAAAACGTAAGTTTAACACGTTCCAACGCTAAACCAAACATGCTATTAATATTTCTAGTTTATCTTTAGTAGTGTCATATTTCAAATTAATAGTAAAACTAAAGTCCATGGGGTGTCCTTGACAAATAATTTTGACTCTTTAACCAATTCTTTGATCCGTACATAATTTTATTTTAGACATTTGTAATAAATAAAAATAATGGTGCATTATCTTTGAAAATTGCAGCAATAAACAGAGGGACTAGCTCAAAGAACTCAGTCGAGTTGGATGTAATAGTAAGTAATTATTGAGCTAAAATAATTTTTGGTCCAGTTTGGATACACTTCTGTAGAAGAACATCTAGAAGAATAAAATAAAATAAATCAAAGAAATCAAATGAATTTAACTACTCCATAAGTTGAAATTAGTTACTTATGGGGTAGTTAAATGAGAGATCTTTTGGAAAAGGTGGACTACAAAGACTAATTTCAATTTATGGAGAAATTAAATCCATTTGACCTCATTGATTTATTCTATTTTTTTCACCTAGAAGTTTTTCTGCAGAAATGTATCCAAACTGATCCTTAATCTTTCATTATTTTACCTCATTCTTGATTTATCAATTTCCCTTTTGACTTATTTAGATGATATTAACTTATTTTCTTTTGTGTAGGGAAGTGGTCATGTTATGCCAAAAATCAAACTGGAGCAGTTGACAGGCAAATTAGAGAAATGCCCATCCATTAGTTCTGCCAAAATAGTTAATCAACTAGAACCAATATTATGTGCTTTGAAGAGAAAAGAAATACCCTCATATGAGTTTGAGTTAATGTAAATTACTAAATTGTTGCTAAGATGGAAATTGTGTATTGTAGTTTTTATATTTTACTTATATAAGGAAACAAAAAAGTGTAATGTATTTGTATGGATAATAAATAAAATGACACAATGTACAAAAAGCACAAACATGTTTCCGAAGTTCACAGTGCAACATAATTGCCTAAACTTCAATATTTTTCTAGTGTCTCAAAATATTTATCTTTTGACTGTCTCACCTTTAAATTTTGACCAAAGTAGTTGTTTATATGAGGTTTTTCTTGCCCCTATTTTTAATTTTTGTTTATATCACCATTATTTAGTGAAAGTATGCTATTATAGATATAGTTATTATGTAGAGTATTATTTGATTAATGACATGGGACACGATATTATATATTAATGGTGATATAAAACGAAAAACTAATAAAAAAGAGAGTTTTTGAAAAACTAAAAAATTTATGGAAAACCAATTTATAAGATTTTTAAATAGAAAAAAAATTCACAATATTTTAAGTGATGTAAAACATATTAATTAAGTTTACAATCCATTCTTGCATAACAATGATTATTGTGAATATAATATTATCTAAATTATTGTTTTGTTTTTCAATATTTTGACAAGAGATGGACCCAGAGATTAAGCATTTAATAGAAACATTATTCTGGGAGGTTGATAATTGTCCTCCACCACTGTTAGGTGAAATAACTCGAGGTAATATATATACAACATTGAAATTGAAATATGGGTTGCATTGTTATTGAAATATATGGGTTGCATTGTTGGGGAAGAAGATAAAATATTCCAAAATTTTCATATTATTTCTTAAGACCTTTATACATGAAAACTTTATGTTTATATTTTCTCTTATACACACACGCACTCATGCGCGCGCACACACACATATATATTTGTGAATACATGTATAAAAAAGATACAAGGTTCTAAGCACATGTTTTGTTACGTAAAAGGAACATACATATTTTTATTTTGGAGAAGATTTATCCACACTCAAAAATAAGTGTAAAAGTGTAAGGAAGAGAGATAGAAAGAAAAAAAATGAAATGAAGAGGGAGAAAGTAAAAGATATAATGGTTGATGTGATGTGAAAGGAAGAGGGATAAAAAGAAAAGATGAGTGTGAAAGAGAGTGCAGTAAATTTGAGAGTGAAAAAATCAAAATTGTTTACTTTTTAGTGTAAAAGTTCACATACTCGATGACTCATATATAGACTATAGATTATATACTCATATGAAGACCACGTGGGTCATTAGAAATGGTTGCACATTTATGCTTTATTTGGTTCGATGGAAGTATACAAGGGAGAAGAGAGAAGTAGGGGAGAAATGAGTGATTTCTACGGTTTGATTGTATAGAAATGCCTGAGAAGTTGCAAAAGTGGGTGGGACCCACTGCTTTCCCACTTATTCGCTTGAAGGACGAAAGATAAGCGAAGAAATCCTATGGGGTGAGTGATGTACTATTCATCTTCTTCCTCCATCAAGGACTACACTTTAAAGAGTTCCTCTGCCTGATTTGTCTCCTTCCCACTATCATCATATCCATTCCATACATGTTCAACAATTGCACAACATGACAAGCAATTCATTGATTAACTATAAACAAACGAGGTTTCTTCCAGTAGGGCCAACATTTTTGCTCGATTTTTATTTATATATATGGTTATAAGCAAAGTTACAACATGCTCTTGCAAGAAAACCAACACACAACATCAAAAATTTTCAAAAGCATGATTTGCCCATGATGTCGTGCCCCTTAACCATGTCACCTATTTTCCTAGCTTTAATTTCTATTACCTCTCCAGCTAGTTCGTGATGAGGATGAAGAAGTAAGTGAAAATGAGAGTGGATTATTTTCTAGCTTCCGCACAACATGCAAATATGAGAATTGATCCTGATGCAATGTTGGGCAAAAAAAAATCGATTCTGGATAATAAAAAATTGACTCTTACAAATGTAGTCACCGTCAGTTGAAAAAAAAAACATTTCTCTTCTATCATTTCTATACTACCAAATAACTCATCTTCCCTATTTCTCTTTTATTTCTCACTTATTCCTCTTATACAAAACCATCTATAAATCATCTCTATTTCTCTCATTTATTTCTCTCTTCCCTATTTCTCTCGTCTTACCAAACACTATTAAACTTTGCTAATAACTTTTTGATGTACCATAAAAAAACATATGAAGTGCCATGAAGTGCATGCACTCATATTACTTGCTCTTATTAAAAAAACTACATAGACGCATATAGATAAATCAATTATTAATCAACCATTCACCCTTAATTTTGTATTTTTTATCCGCTCTAAAACTTGTACATGGTCAATTGGTCACTGAAAACCTTTAAATCTGATAATGCTTTTAATAAATATTTTTTGGAAATTCTTAAATTAATATCTCTTTTACTTGAGCATCTAAAGATTTAATAGATGAATTGTTTTCATATAAGTAACGGGTTTAAAATCTTCATTGTAATCAAATTCATGCATATGCTTGTAGGCTATATATAACAATGAGTCTTGCTTTGTTCTTTCCATTTTTTTTTCTGTCTTTTAATTACATCTATTTGAGTACAATAGTTTCATGATCTTTTTAAAAAGGCTTTAATCTCTTGTATGACTTATCTTTAACTTTTTCTTTTGACTGTGTCATCAATGTACGTTCTATAACTTTCTTTCTACAAATAGAGAAAACAAATCACATCTTAGCTTAGTGAACTCTTTGATTACATAAAAATTTAAAGTTACATTATTTATCTTGGCCTTTTAAATGATCTTTCTTAATGATTAGGTCTAAGTATGTAGGTTAGAGAGAGAATACTTGTCATAGTCTATATCTTATTCCCATATTCTAACAGATTGAAAATTCAGTAACTAAAAAGTAGGAATAAGATTAGAGTCAAATTGTTCTTTTCCTATCATATTTTATATGGACATTTCTAATTGATTAAAGCAGTGAATGACACGTGATTAATAAAAAATTCAACGGTTCAGATTTACATTTTTTAATTTAATTTAAAATAAAAAATAAAAGAAAATAAGATACAATGACAATCAACCTGGTGAAGGGTTTTATACCAAGTTGCAATCATTTCAAGCTTTGAGAATAAAAAGAAAAAGAGAAACTTGATCGTCGTCCCTCCCCACCATTGTGCCGCCACCCCTCCCCGACCACTATCCGCCACCAGGAGCGATTTAGCAGTGGCGCAGGCACGACAATGCAGCAGTTACATAGGCACGACAAGGCGACGGCTATGGCGGTGCAGAGCGAATACGGAAGAGCTTTTCTGCTTCATCTTTTCATTTTCATTGTTGTCTTTTCAGTTTTTTTTAAATTATTTATAGAGATGAAATCCTAACCATTGAATTTTTTTAGTGCCATGTGTCATTAATGGACTCAATGGACTGGAGATCTCCATTTCCTTAAGAAATGGAGACAATCCGGACGCATATCTATTCTATTATAATTTAGAAGTTTCAGAAACACTGTTCATTCATCCTTTTTTTTGGTTATAGGCCGCTATGGGCCTTGTGCACGGTATTGTTATTCAACTGCGGCCATTTATTATTGTGTACATTTCTGATTTGCTTTTCTCTGCTGTATGGGCCTTGGGCCTTCTGTTTGCCATCTCTTTGGCCGTTTAATGAATTACAATTACTAAAAAAAAAGTAATACAATAAATAATGAAAAAAAATAATACAATAAATGTATTAATTTACATTATCTTTAACATAACTAGTATGGTGCCCGTGCGATGCATGGAGGCACTTGTAATGGAAATGTTAGACGAATAAGTTTTAAAGTTAAATGTTTTAATTAATTTAAAATATAATTTAGTTTGACTGTGTATATAATTTGTAATAAATATGTGTATGAGAAGAAATTTTAAATGATAAAAGAGTTAATTTGAAAAGGGATAAAAAAAACATATTGGATGAAGTATCTTACTTATGAAGATAAAATGTATTTATTGAATATATGAAGGTGAATGTAATCCATATAAAAGAGAAGTTAAAGTTAAAATATGGTAGAATTTAATATAAAGTATATGAATGTGAAAAAAGAAAAGAGAAAGTTACTTACCTAAATTAAATTTTTGAAGAGTTTTTTGAAAACCACACATTTAATGTAGTGTTAGTTGGATTTCCTTCTTCATCACAAATAAGAATTTTAAGTCCTTATAAGAATTTTAAATCCATTACGTGATGTTACTCTTAAGAGTACAATACACAACTGGTCGTGAGGAAAAATTGGTGTTAAAATAGGTTGATTTTGAAAGAAACTTGGTTATTTCATGTTTTCCAATAATATAGGATCACTGAATCATTTAGCAAAAAGTCTTCTGGAATTTCAATGATCTCGTCATTAACTTCTTGCCCGTTCCTTCCATCACCAATGCTCAACACCAGTCAGAAAATGTTTTCAATTCTTTTGCATGGAAATTTGAACCAATAGTTGTAATCTCATGTTTTTTTCAATGTTCACACGTTGCAATAATTCCAAAGATGTGGAGAGTTCATGGTAGCACAAACTATATCCTGTATTGTCCATTTAGGGTATGTTTGCGAGTTGTTTGGAAGGAAATAAGAGAAGAGAAGAAAGCCCTTCCTCCCTTTGTGATTGGGAGTTTGAGTATTTTACAAAGTCTTCCCCTCCTCTTCTCCCCCTCCCTTCCCTCTCTAACTCTTTCTTTTCCCTCCCTTCTAAACTCACAAACAAACCCCTAGGGATCACATGTAGGATATGCCTAATATCACCATAAAAAAAAATATATTTTTCTCCAAAAAATGAAGGTTGACACTATTTGTGGAAGTGAATCGAAGTATGTCTCTGAAAGTTCAATCAACAACACCCCCAAGGGGTTGGTCGAGTGGAGCAAGACATGGTCTCGTATCTGACAGGTCGCAGGTTCGAACCCCCACTCGTCCCCTTGGGATGAGGTAAAATGTAAGTACCTCTGTAAGTGCTCTTTGAGCCCAGAGGCATTCCCTGCCTTGGACTGGGGCACCATTCCCTCACCCTAAATTTTTGTTAACAAAAAAAAAGTCCAATCAACAACTTAAACACAATATTGCTTATAACGTCATCACATATAATAAGTTTGGTTCTTACTGTTAGTTTAGCCAAAAGAGTTTCTTGTTTTATATTATCAGTGGAGTTCTCTTCAACATTTATAAGAATAACAAATTTGAAATGTGTCATCCTTCCCTCAGGAATTAATAAAGTTGTTATTCCACTTGATGCAACAATTAGTACAATTTACATTTTTTTAGTCTTAAGCCTGCTGAAATTTAAAAATATCATTAAGAATTGTTGAAATTATCTTTTTGAGAACAATAATACTGCTTTGTAGATCTTTTATGAAAGTGATTTTTTCTCACGTCCTTGTATATAGCTTAATAAGAAGATCATAAAAAGAAGAAAAATAGAAACTAAAGATTTGTATCTATATATGAAGAGTAAATATGCTTCCAGAAACCAAAAAGTAAACCTAAAAAGAATAACGAATGAAGACCAAGTATTAAATAGTTTTTTTTCAAGTTTTGGAAATAATTATTTTAATACAATAACCATTAGAATTATTAAAAATATGGATTTGTAATTGTCTATAAGAATTATTAAATAGTAGTTTTTCTATAAGACTTTATAGCTTCTAGAATTTAATCACTATAACATCTTATAAACTTTTTTTTAATATTGAGATTGTTAAAATGAACTTTAATATTGAAATTTGATATTTTGATATAATAACATGTTTAGTTTCATAATTCCTAATATAACTTTGATTTAATGGTAAATTTAATGATTATAAAAACATAATATAAATAATATAATATGATTTTATTGATTGAGACATATAAGTTTAGTGTATCAAAGTTTGATAATTCAATTTCTTTTACGGACAATACTCAATCAACATTTTTTATGGACATAATTACAAAAATGAAATTTTTTAAAATTATTTAATTATGTATTAAATTTCATATTATTTTTATTTTTCTTATAAACTTTTTTTTAAAATATATAAATTATTAAAATTGGATTTAATATTGATATTTGATATTTTGATACAATAATTATAATTAAATAATTACTATAATTGTTATAATAAAAGTTGTATCTTTTTTAAGATTAATTTATTATATTTTATTTTTCATATTATATTATTATTCTTGTTATAAAAGGTTTTTATTTTCAAATTGTTAAAATGGACTTCAATATTGATATTTGATGCAATAAACATAACTATAATTAAATAATTAATATGGAATATAATTATAAAATGATTTTATTCTATTTTATATTTCGTATTATATTTTTATTTATATCATAATTTTTTTTAATAATGAAATTGTTAAAATTAACTTTATTATTTATAATTGATATAACAAAAATAACTATAATTATAATTACTATTAATATAATTATAAAATAAATTTTTAAGTGTTTGAACATGTTTTAAATTAAGTTTGACCTTTTTTAAAATTAAGTTTATCCTTTTCTTAATTATTTTATTATGTTTTAAATTTTGTGTTATATTTTTTATTTATATTTTAATAAATTTTTACATATGTTATAAATTATTATTATAATAGTGATATTTATATGAATATAATGATTATAATTAATTGTGGTGATTAATAATATTAATGAATTATAATATAAAAGACACTTTCTATTTTTAGAAATTTTATTTAGAGGAATTTACTATTGTGTCCCCACTTTAAATTTTATTGGTTACTTTCACTACCTTACTTTTATATATATAAAGATAAAGATATTTCAATATATCATTTATCTTTCTATTTTATTCATTAATGTTTTCATTTATTATCTCACTCATATATTCTATTTATCTTTTTAATCTATTAAAATTCCTATTTATCTCACTTTTAATTTTCTTTTTTTATTATATTAATATATTTTCTCTCATTATTTGTTCATATTAATATGTTTCATTACAAAAGTATTTTTTTATAATGTTATATAGGAATAGTTTTTTTGTTTACTATTCATTGGGGGCTTTATTTTTTTTGTTGGGTTAAAACCAACTGTGTGTCATTGATTTTTTTAATATTGGACTTTTTTTATCGGGTTGTACATTTACATTGGACCGATTCATATACGATGTTTGTAATGACTTTATGAATTACATGTACCCTTTACGGGAGACAGTCTTATTAACATGTACCATTTACATGTACCCATTTTCATTTTTCAAAATTTTTTATTCTCTTTTTTTTGTAAAGTTATTTTTTTATAAACCACATTTATCTTTCACAGGAGGCAGTCTTGCTCATATTGTTTTCTTTTTGTTTTTGTTTCTTTTCACAATTTCATCTTTTATTGTTATTATATTTAAATATTTTCTCTCATTATTCGTTCATATTATTTTATTTCATTATAAAAGTGATATTTTTATAAACCATGAGTATCCTCCATGTGAAGCATTTTTTTATCCTACATTTTTTTTATACTTTAGTTTTCTTTTTTGATATTATATTAAAATAATATCTCATTGTTTATTCCTGTTTATTTGTTTCATTATTGTTAGAGTCCCACATTGACTAGAGATAAGGCCAAATTGTGGTATATAAGCTTTGGGCAATCCTCACCCAACAAGTTAGCTTTTGGGGTTAAGTTAGGCCCAGGTCCAAAATCTAATATGATATCAGAGCCTATCCTAGATGATCCGTTGTTGTTGGGCCGCCACCCATATAGTTGTCCACGCTCCAGATGTCCAGTCCTGGGCGTGAGGGGATGTGTTAAAGTCCCACATTGCCTAGAGATATGGCCATATTGTGGTATATAAGCCTTGGGCAATCCTCACCTTACAAGCTAGCTTTTAGGGTTGAGTTAGACCCAGGTCCAAAATCTAAGATGGTATCAGAGCCTATCCTAGATGATCCGTTGTTATTGGGCCGCCACCCGTATAGATGTCCACGCTCCAGATGTCCAGCCCTGGGCGTGAGGGGGTGTGTTAGAGTCCCACATTGCCTAGAGATAAGGCTAAATAAAAGTATATAAGCATTGGGCAGTCTTCATCTTACAAGCTAGCTTTTGGGGTTGAGTTAGGCCCAGGTCCAAAATCTAATATGGTATCAAAGCCTATCCTAGATGCTTTTGGGGTTGAGTTAGGCCCAGGTCCAAAATCTAATATGGTATCAAAGCATATCCTAGATCTGTTGTTATTGGGCCGCCACCCATATAGTTGTCCACGCTCCAGATGTCCAGTCCTGGGCGTGAGGGGGTGTGTTAGAGTCCCACATTGCCTAGAGATAAGGCCAAATTGTGGTTTATAAACCTTGGGCAATCCTCACCCAACAAGCTAGCTTTTAGGGTTGAGTTAGGCCCAGGTCTAAAATCTAATAATTATATAAAAACTAACATTAAGTAATACAATAAATGTGTTGATTTACATTACCTTTAACATAATATTTCAATATATCATTTATCTTTCCTTTTTGTTCATTAATGTTTTCATTTATTATCTCACTCATATATTATATTTATCTTTTTAATCTATATTAAAGTTTCTATTTATCTCACTTTTAATTTTCTGTTTTTTTATTATATTAATATATTTTCTCTCGTTATTTGTTCATATTAATATGTTTCATCATAAAAGTGAATTTTTTTTATAAATCATGGGTATTGTTCACTCGAGACATTCCCGCTCATACTGTTTTTTTTTCTTTTTCATCACACTTTAATTTTTTTATTATATTAAAATAGTTTATCTCATTATTTATTACTATCTATTCTCAATTCAGTAAAGTAATTTTTTTATGTACCACAAGAAGCAGTCCAGCTCTTATTTTTTTTCTTTTTCTTTTTTAGTCACACTTTAATTTTTTTTTATAATTATTATATTGAAACAAGTTTCTCATTATCCATTTATGTTTATCTATTTTATTACATAAAACTCACATAAAGAAATACGATATGAGTTTATTTGCATCAATTTTAATGTATTTTTTTTCAATATATTATTTGCCTCCCTATTTTATTCATTAATGTTTCGCTTAGTATCTCTCTTATTTATTTTATCTTTCAATTTACTTCAATTTACTTCCATTTACTTTCTATTAAAATTATTCCCACAATACACGTGTTATTTTTTTCATATGCGTTTTCTCAAGTTTTTCATTCTCTTTTATGTAAAGTGATATTTTTATGAATCACAATTATCCTTCACGGCAGAAAGTTTTGCTCATGTTATTTTTTCTTTTTCTTTTTTGTTTTTTCACAAATTAATTTTTTTTATTATTATATTAAAACATTTCCTCTCATTATTCGTTAATATTAATTTGTTTCATTATAAAAGTAATATTTTTATAAGCCATGAGTATCCACTATCCTCCATGTGAAGCATTTTTCCTTCTTCATTTTTTCCTTTTTTTTAACACAATTTAATTTTCTTTTTTATTATTATTATCTTAAAATAATTTATCTCATTATTTATTCTTATTTATCTGTTTCATTGCATGAAAGCTCACATTAAGCAATACAATAAATGTATTGATTTACATTAAATTTAACATGATATTTCAATATATCATTTGTCTTTATTTTATTCATTAATGTTTTCATTTATTATCTCACTTATTTATTCTATTTATCTATTTACTCTATATTAAAATTGCCCATCCATAACACATGTCATGTTTTCTCACTTGCGTTTCATTAATTTTTTATTAGCAATATAGTAAAGTGATTTTTTTGGAACCATACAACTATCTTCCATGTGAGGCAATCATTCTCCAACCGTTTTCTTTTTATTTTTTTATCACATTTTCATTTTCTTTTTTATTATATTAAAATAATTATCTCTCTATTTCATTCATTAATACTTTCATTTATTATCTCTTTTATTTATTCTATCTACTCGATATAAAAATTTTTCGCTTAGTACACATATCTCATTTTTATAAATTTATTTATTATTTCGTAATTAATAAATGTCGTACAAGCTTTAACTCGAAATGAATGAGTTGAGTTTAATGTCAAACATTTACAATTGTGGTTACAATTAAAAATTATTTATATACATATCAAGTAAAGAAACATGTTAGATGATAAATTAACGAAAAGATTACTTCGCAATTATTTTTATCAATTTATTTATTATTGGAATATAATTTTTTATTCTTTTAGACATCATATTAAACTCTAAGTACTCTAAATGGATGAATATCTCATTTCTATGTTAAAATAATTTTAAAATGTGATAGATGAAATAAACCTTTAATTTTACATCTAAATGTAGTATTAAATTTATATTGAACAAGATTACATGTCATATTAATATTGATATGAATTATTGATGGTCAAATTGATATTGAAATACTAGAGGCTTTAATGATAAAGTCTACAGGTAATACAATTGGAGATATAGTTTCCTTTGCCTATTCTAATTTACTATCAATTCTTGAAAACATAGAATTGTTTCAAGATAAAGCAACTTTTGCTCCTACATTGGATGTTGTTTATTGCATCAATGAAAATGTCATGATATTATTTCCAGGAGAAGAAAAGATGTACTTGAGTTTTGATATATACTATATAGAAGGTGGACGAGGAAGTCAGTATTGAAGCTATTTGGTTGACAGCTGAATTCTTAAATGATATTAGGTGCTCTAGGCTCCATGACCATAAGTTAGTATTAAAGATTGAAGTGATTGTTATGCTAATGACGAATCTTGATATATCCGTTGGTCTTTGCAATAAAACTAGATTAATAGTTGATTAGTTAGGTTCTAATGTTATTGGAGAAATCGTTATTACGGGAACACATTTGGGAACAAAAGTATTTATTCATCAAATGAATTTAATTCCATCTAAAAATCTCACCCCATTAAAATTTCAACAAAGACAGTTTCCATTTTTCGTTGCTTTGCTATGACCATAAAGGTCAAGGTCAGACATTGTCACATGTTGATGTGTATTTACCAAGGTCTGTTTTCTCTCATGGTCAATTATAATTTGTTGTATCTAGGGTTAAGTCTCACCAAAGACTTAGGATTCTTATATGTGATGATAACTTTAAGTGTTGTAATGTTACAAAAAATATTATCTACAAGAAAGTGTTTCAAAAAATTTAAATAAAGCAATATTGCTGATAGTGTTCATTTGTATTTATTAGATGTAACTATTTTATATTTGTAAATCCATTTTATTTTGTTAGTTTGTTCTATTCTTAATCTACTAACAAGTATCAAATTAAATATTAAAAATTAATTAATCTTATTATTTAATATTTACATATATTAAACAAGTTAAATATATTATTAAAATTCAAAAATAAATATTTATTTAAATAATAAATCTGTGCTATATGAAGATATTGTTGGAATTTGAATGCAAGAATTTGTTGGTTTGACTTGTAATCATTACAGGTTAAAGTCATGAAGAAAACACGTGCTTCTCCCAAAAGGTTGTGAATAGTTTATGAAACTGGAGATGTATTTTAAGATCTTCTAATGGTACTTTTTTCTTCCTTTCTTTCCTTGATTATTCTTAATTTTTTTTATATATTTTGAAGTGAGAGTTTCTTAGACAATTATATGTGGAAAAGGCATTTAACTATCCAAAATTTAATGTAAATTCTTAGAAGGTAAAATGTAATTGAAATGCAAACGTCTTAATCTTTGTATAAATGACTATTCCCATAATTCTGAGCTTCATGTTACTCATCGCAAGAGACATGCCAGATCCAGGGCATCCCAATTTCATTAATAAATTTAAACCATAATCAAGCATCATTTAAGTCAAATGTCTAGGTTGTTCATTGAATTTTCACTTCTTTCCTCTATATATACTTTGTTCTAATTATGGAAATATTTTCTTGCAGCCCATTTGATCGATTTTCTAATTAAAGACAAATTAGCCAGTATATTTTGGGATGCATTTTATGTTAATTGTAATGAATTCCTTTGTTGGGGAAGATAGCACATTTTGTTTTGATGATTATGCAAATGAGCTATTGCAGTTATTGAGCTGTGATGAAAAAACGTAACCACTACTAAAAATATCAATATTAGAGAGGGATTTTAATCCCTCTCTATTTGCGAGGGATTTTGTGACTGATGATTTTATCTTTCACAAAAGTTGTAGCAATTAAATTTTGTGACAGATTTAGAGAGGGAAAATTTCCCTCGCTAATTCAGTCACAAAATTGTTACTGAACAAGTAGAGAGGGATTTTGTGACGGATTTATTCCCTCTCTAACAAATCCGTCACAAAATCCCTCGCTAAATCAGGAATATTTTAGTGAGGGAAAATTCCGTCACTAATTAGCGAGAGATTTCTGGTTCCATCACTAATTAGCGAGGGATTTCAGATTCCCCCTCTAATTAGCGAGAGATTACAATTTCCTCACAAAATATCAATAATAGATACCCTCCATTTAGCGAGGGAATTCTGATTCCCTCTCTAATTAGCGAGGGATTTCAGATTCCCTCTCTAATTAGCGACATATTTCAATTCCCTCACAAAATATCAATAATCTATACCCTCCATTTAGCGAGGGATTTAATATTCCCTCACTAATTAGCGAGGCAATTCAAATTCTCTCTCTAATTAGCGAGGGATTTCATATCTCTCACAAAATATCAATAATCGATACCCTCCATTTAGCGAGGGATTTCAGATTCCCTCACAAATTAGCGAGGGATTTCAGATTCCCTCACAAATTAGCGAGGGAATTCAGATTCCCTCTCTAATTAGCGAGGGATTACATATCCCTCACAAAATATCAATAATTTATACCCTCCATTTAGCGAGGGATTTCATATTCCCTCACTAATTAGCGAGGGATTTTAGATTCCCTCTCTAATTAGCGAGAGATTTTAATTCCCTCACAAGGTATCAATAATCTATACCTTCCAGTTAGCGATGGATTTCTAATTCCCTCACTAATTAGCGAGGGATTTTAGATTCCCTGTCTAATTAGCGAGGGATTTCAATTCCCTCACAAAAATATCAATAATCTATACCCTCCGTTTAGCGAGGGATTTCATATTCCCTCACTAATTAGCGAGGGAATTCAGATTCCCACTCTAATTAGCGAGGGATTTCATATCTCTCACAAAATATCAATAATCGATACCCTCCATTTAGCGAGGGATTTCAGATTCCCTCACTAATTAGCGAGGGAATTCAGATTCCCTCTCTAATTAGCGAAGGATTACATATCCCTCACAAAATATCAATAATTTATACCCTCCATTTAGCGAGGGATTTCATATTCCCTCACTAATGAGCGAGGGATTTTAGATTCCCTCTCTAATTAGCGAGGGATTTTAATTCCCTCACAAGGTATCAATAATCTATACCTTCCAGTTAGCGATGGATTTCTAATTCCCTCACTAATTAGCGAGGGATTTCAGATTCCCTTTCTAATTAGCGAGGGATTTCAATTCCCTCACAAAAATATCAATAATCTATACCCTCCATTTAGCGAGGGATTTCATATATTCCCTCTCTAATTAGCGAGGGAATTCATATTCCCTCTCTAATTAGCAAGGGTTTTTAATTCCCTCACAAAGAATCAATAATCTATACCCTTCATTTAGCGAGGGATTTCAGATCCTCTCTCTAATTAGCGAGGGATTTCATATCCCCTCTCTAATTTGCGAGAGATTATCTATTCCCTCTGTAACGTCCTAATTTCTAAATTCAGAAATAATGCCCGTTGGAAGCACTATTTCCAAACTCGTGAAATTCATTCGTTAATTTTGTGTATCGGCATACAACACAATCGCTTGAGTAACCAAACAATTACTAAAGCTCCAAACAATACATACATAACTCAAGGAAAATACCAATGAAGGTCGCCATCAAGGCTCCAATACAAAGTATTAAACTAACATAATGATTCCTAAGGTCGTCCTAACAAATAACACTAGTGGTCCTAAGCAACATTAAATACATCAAGGTAAGTAAAACTAAACTACTATCCTCCACATGTCATCTACTACTCGTCATAATCCTGATGAGTATCCTGCACCACTGAAATATTGTTCCCATGGAATGGGGTGAGACCAACGTCCCAATGAGCGTAACAAGTGTATGCAGTGTGGGGGAAAACAACCAAGAACCACCATAGCATACATATTATTTCAAGAGGCATAAATGAAGATAATTAATCATAATCGAACATATTAAAAATCAATAGTTATGATGTAATGCATGACTATGAGGTGTTGTTACCCGACACCCGGGGTCTTATCTCTGTAACGTGACTGTGATGAGCGCTCGGTCATGTAACCAAGGACCGTTGTCCAGGGCTACCTATGATTAAGTCTTAGTTTAACATTTGTATTTCCCTCTGTGCTTGGGGACCCCATCTCCCTATTGGCCATGAGTTTGATGTGGTTACCCCATCTTTCTTAATTAAATTTCCCGAAGGCCTGTAACGGTCAATGACCCTGTGATAGTTCAAAGGCTCTGTGATTTCTTAAATTCATAATTCCATGGCTGTGTTGGCCAAAGGCCCATGATTGCAGAATAATATAATCAAAGTTCATCATACATAATCATCCAAGTCATCTACCCTATGGTTTTGGGCAATACAATACAACCAATTATCAATGCATTCATATTTCCTATATTCATACCATACATATATCATCATTCCATGAAAGAAGAGGGAAAAGAATAGGGAACATGTTGCGACAACAATCAAGACAAACAAGTGAGAATCACACTCACCTGAGAGTCGAGAAAACGAAGGAAGAATGAAGAGTAGAAGGCCTTGATGGAGGAAAGATTAATGAAAGATTCGTTCTTAGAGCGTAGGAATCGTTATTGATCGTCACCGGGATGTTCTCTCACTAGAACCCCCCTCTCTCTAAAAGTGTGAGGAAACGGATGAGAAAATGAGTGAAAACTGACTGAGTTCGAAATTTAAAAGTGCAGTAACCGTTTTCTCGCTCAAGCGAATTAAATTCGCTTGAGCGAATGGTCTGAATCCTCGTTCTGCCCTTGAATTTCGCTTGAGCAAAATGCTTTCGCTTGAGCGAAAATCGTCCAGAGAGCACTCTAAAACCCCCCTTTTTCGCTTAAGCGAATGTTGCAGAACGAACCTGTGCAGTTTTTACTGCATAATTCGCTTGAGCGAATTTCGTTCGCTTGAGCGAATTTCCTGATGGCTGAAACTTTATTTTCACCCTTTAGCTTTCTTGTGCCTATTACTTACTTCATTCTATTTTAAGTTATAACTTTCCTATATATTAAGGTCTTAATCAGCGGGATGTTACAATTCTACCCCCCTTAAAACAATTTTGTCCCCAAAATTGGTTAAAGAAAGTTGAGTAACGAAGATAATGGGAAAAAAAGAACTTCCTTACCTTAAACGAATAACTCTGGAAACTGAGAGCGGAGATCTTCCTTTTTCTCCCAAGTTGCGTCCTCTGGCGTCTGACCCTCCCAAAACACCTTCACTAACGGAATGGTCTTATTCCTCAGGGTTTTGACACTTTGGTCAATAATCTGTGCGGGTCTCGTGGGGATAGTCAAATCCTCCCTCAATTGTACCGATTCTAAACTTATGATGTGAGAAGGATCATGAAGGTATTTTCTGAGCTGTGAGACATGGAATACATCATGGATGTTGGCTAAATGGGGTGGAAGGGCTATTCTGTATGCAAGGGGACCAATCCTTTGCAATATTTGAAAAGGACCGACAAAACGGGGATTCAACTTTTTGGCTTTAATGGATCTTCCAATGCCAGTGATGGGAGTAACTTTCAAAAACACATGGTCACCTTCCTCAAACTCTAAGTCCTTCCTTCTCCTATCAGCATAGTACTTCTGCCGGTTCTGGGCAGTTACCAACTTTTCCCTAATTCTCTTAGTCTTTTCTATAGTTTCTTGCACCAACTTCGGTCCTAAAAAGCTTTTCTCTCCCACCTCACACCAACATAAAGGCGAGTTACACTTCCTACCATACAGTGCTTCATAGGGTGCCATACCTATACTGCTATGAAAACTGTTGTTGTAGGCAAATTCTATGAGTGGTAAATACTTATCCCAACTACCCTTCTCTTCCAAAACACAGGATCTAAGCATGTCCTCTAAGGTTTGGATTGTCCTCTCGGACTGTCCATCAGTCTGAGGGTGGTAAGCGGTGTTAAACTTCATTTTAGTACCGAAGGCTTGATGTAAGGCATTCCAAAACCTAGAGGTAAATCTGGGATCTCTATCTGACACTATGTTGGAAGGTACACCATGGAGCTTCACAATCTCCTTGATGTACAAGTCTGCTAATTTGGTCAAAGGGTAAGTTGCTTTGATTGGTAAGAAATGGGCTGACTTGGTCAGCCGATCCACTATCACCCAAATGGCATCAAAGCCTGCTGGGACTCTAGGTAGTCCCATCACAAAGTCCATGGATATGGCTTCCCATTTCCACTCGGGAATTTCTAATGGTTTGAGCATACCTGAGGGCTTTTGGTGTTCTATCTTAACTTGTTGGCATACAAGACACCTAGAAACAAAATCAGCTATCTCTCTCTTCATTCCATCCCACCAAAACATGTTCCTCAAGTCTTGGTACATCTTGGTAATACCCGGATGCACCGTGAACTTGCTCTTATGAGCCTCCTCTAAAATCTCCTCTCTGATGCTACCCCCCTTAGGGATACAGACTCTCCCTTGGAAGAGAATCATCCCATCTCCTAATTCGGAAAACCCTGTTGTCCCTTCCGGGACTGGAGTTATAAGTCTAAGACCTGAGCCTCTCTAATTCTAGTCCTCAAATCATTAATCACATCTAGCCTGTAGAGTCTCATATTATCTCCCTCATAGTTCCCTCAAGTTTCAAATCCCTAAACTTCTCTAACAATTCCAGCTCATGCACCATCATGGATGACGCATGCAGGGAATTTCTACTTAAGGCGTCGGCCACTACATTGGCCTTGCCTGGGTGGTACTTAAGCTCAAAATCACAGTCCTTTAAAAATTCCATCCACCTTCTCTGCCTCATATTAAGTTCTTTCTGATCAAAGAGATACTTAAGGCTCTTATGGTCACTAAAGACCTCAAACTGCACCCCATACAGGTAGTGCCTCCACACCTTAAGAGCAAACACTACTGCAGCTAACTCTAAGTCATGGGTTGGGTAATTTTCCTCATGGGGTCTAAGCTGTCTAGAGGCATAAGCCACTACTCTCTTATCCTGCATCAAGACACAACCTAACCCATTTCCTGAAGTGTCACTATACACTTCAAAGGATTTGGACAAATCCGATAGTACCAATACCGGGGTGGTGGTTAACCTCTCCTTGAGTTCCTTGAAACTCTTCTCACACTTCTCATCCCAAACAAAAGCACGACTTTTACGGGTCAGCCGGGTGAGAGGTAAGGCCAACTAGGAAAAACCTCTAATGAATCTACGATAATACCCAGCTAATCCTAAGAAACTCCTAACTTCAGTGACTGACTTGGGTCTCTCCCAATCAATCACCGCCTCTATCTTACTGGGATCCACTGACACACATTCACTAGATATCACATGTCCTAAGAAGTGAACCATATCCAAACAAAACTCACATTTCTCAGGGTTAGCAAACAGTTTCTTATCTCTCAACACTTCCAAAACCACCCAAAGATGTTGCTCATGTTCTTCTAAGGTTTTAGAATAGATAAGAATGTCATCGATGAACACAACCACAAACTTATCCAAGTAGGGCCTAAAGATTCGATTCATGTAGTCCATGAACACAGCTGGAGCATTGGTCAAACCAAATGGCATCACCAAATACTCATAATGCCCATACCTAGTCCTAAAAGCAGTCTTGGGGATATCCTCACTCCTAATCTTTATCTGATGGTAACCCGACCTCAAGTCTATTTTAGAAAACACTACTGCCCCTCTAAGCTGGTCTAACAGGTCATCTATCCTAGGCAAATGATATTTGTTCTTAACTGTTACCTTGTTCAACTGCCTATAATCAACACACAACCTCATGCTACCATTCTTCTTCTTGACGAGGAGCACTGGAGCTCCCTAAGGGGATACACTAGGTTTAATGAATTGCTTCTCTATTAATTCCTCTAACTGCTTCTTAAGTTCACTCATCTCTAAGGGTGACATCCTATAGGGAGCCTTAGAAATAGGCCCTGTGCCCGACACAAGGTCTATAGAAAACTTAGTCTCCCGATCCGGAGGTAAGGTGGTCACCTCACTAGGGAAAACATCCTGGAACTCCCTAACAATGGATATGTTGTCTAGGTCGGGTTTCGACTCTACAGTTGAGGAAAGCAGTAATATAAAACAATAACTACCATCAGTCAGGCATTCAGAAATTTGAGTGGAGCAAGATAACAAATATGATGGCCTCTCCTTCGGGGAAGGAAGAAGAGTAGGGAAAACAATTTCTTTATTGCAACAATCAAGCATGACCTGGTTACGAGATAACCAGTCCATACCCAAAATAACATCAAGCTTCTTCAATGGCAAACAAATCAAATCAACTTTAAAGATCCTACCTTGGATTTCTAAGGGACATGCAAGACACACTAAGGAAGTGGAAATGGCTTCCTTAGCAAGGGTGTGGACATTCAAATGAAAAGGTAAGAGAGTAACATGCAATTTCATCCTTTCCACACAATCACAAGAAATGAAGGAATGAGTTGCTCCAGAATCATACAGTACAATCAAAGGAATATCATTTAGATTACATGTACCTTGCATCAGATCATCGGCCTGAGTCGCCATCTCACCGCTGAGGGTAAAGACCCTACCGGTGGCTTGGGGTTTGAGTTGGTCCTTCTTCTTCTTTGGGCAATCCCCAATCATATGACCTGGATCCCGACAATAGAAACAAACTCGTTGCCCTGCCAGGCACTCGCCCCGATGATTCTTGCCACACTTGGGGCAAGCAGAAGGAGCTGGAGTGGAGGGAAGGACGACCTGCTTGCCCCTTCCTCCCTGGAACTGAGGTCGCAAATTCTTACTGGTAGGTGTATCATCTCTCTTCCTCTTACCCTCAACCTAAGTCTTCGTTGTCAACATGGGTGTCTCATCCACCAAACTTTACTCGACGACCAGACACTTGGTCACCAAGGCTGAGAATTCCCTAAGCTGAAAGGCTGAAACAATTTTCCTGATCTCGGGCTTGAGGCCCGCCTCCAAGTGAGAGCATTTCCAACCCTCATTAGGATTGGCTTACAACAGGGAGTGATACTTGGAGAGTTCTTCAAATTTGGACACAAACTGGCCCACGGTCATGTTGCCTTGCTTCAGTTGGAGAAACGCTAGCTTTTTCTGTTTCCTGACTGGCTCAGGGAAATACTTCTCCAGGAATACATTTTGGAATGCATCCCAAGAGAGTAAGGTTTTAGGAATGCTCAAATTGACTTTCACATTATTCCACCAATTCTCTACTTCTCCTTGTAACATGCAGGTAGCAAATCTCACTTTCAGGTCGTCCGTGCAAGCCATCACCTCAAAGATTTTATTCATGGCATTAAGCCATGAGTCTGCTGCTGCTGGATCATAAGCTCCATTAAAGGCTGGAGGGTGGTGTTTCCTGAACTCAGCTAATCCCTGAAGGAAGGGATCCACTACTGTCCCCGGTGGAGGAGTACCGGTAGACTGCCTTTGCAAGGCCTGGAGTATTGCGGCATTAGAAGTTGTTTGCTCCCCCATGATTTCTGTGAGCATTTGAAGGGCTACCGCCACGAGATCCTGAGATTGATCCGGTGGGGGAGGAGGTGAATTGGCACGAGGACGTCCCCTCCTACCGCTAACCATGACCCTATACACATCATTAAGAAATATCCAGGTGATCAATCTATCAATTCCCTAATAATGTATATAAAATTATGACTAACTTAAGAAGTAATACATAACCACAGTTCAATTGGATTGAACTGCTCTGATACCAAAATGTAACGTCCTAATTTCTAAATTCAGAAATAATTCCTGTTGGAAGCACTATTTCCAAACTCGTGAAATTCATTCGTTAATTTTGTGTATCGGCATACAACACAATCGCTTGAGTAACCCAGCAATTACTAAAACACCAAACAATACATACATAACTCAAAGAAAATACCAATAGAAGGTCGCCATCAAGGCTCCAATACAAAGTATTAAACTAACATAATGATTCCTAAGGTCGTCCTAACAAATAACACTAGTGGTCCTAAGCAACATTAAATACATCAAGGTAAGTAAAACTAAACTACTATCCTCCACATGTTATCTACTACTCGTCATAATCCTGATGAGTATCCTACACCACTGAAATATTGTTCCCATGGAATGGGGTGAGACAAACGTCCCGGTGAGCGTAACAAGTGTATGCAATGTGGGGGAAAACAACCAAAAACCACCATAGCATACATATTATTTCAAGAGGCATAAATGAAGACAATTAAACATAATCGAACATATTAAAAATCAATAGTTATGATGTAATGCATGACTGTGAGGTGTTGTTACCCGACACCCGGGGTCTTATCTCTGTAACGTGACTGTGATGAGCGCTCGACCGTGTAACCAAGGACCGTCGTCCAGGGCTATCTATGATTAAGTCTTAATTTAACATTTGTATTTCCCTCTGTGCTTGGGGACCCCATCTCCCTCTTGGCCATGAGTTTGATGTGGTTACCCCATCTTTCTTAATTAAATTGGCCGAAGGCCTGTGACGGTCAATGACCCTGTGATAGCTCAAAGGCTCTGTGATTTCTTAAATTCATAATTCCATGGTTGTGTTGGCCAAAGGCCCATGATTTCATAATAATATAATCAAAGTTCATCATACATAATCATCCAAGTCATCTACCCTATGGTTTTGGGCAATACAATACAACCAATAATCAATGCATTCATATTTCCTATATTCATACCATACATATATCATCATTCCATGAAAGAAGAGGGAAAAGAATAGGGAACATGCTATGACAACAATCAAGACAAACAAGTGAGAATCACACTCACCTGAGAATCGAGAAAACGAAGGAAGAATGAAGAGTAGAAGGCCTTGATGGAGGAAAGATTGATGAAAGATTCGTTCTTGGAGCGTAGGGATAGTTCTTGATCGTCACCGGGATGTTCTCTCACTAGAACCCCCCCTCTCTCTCTAAAAGTGTGAGGAAACGGATGAGAAAATGAATGAAAACTGACCGAGTTCGAAATTTAAAAGTGCAGTAACCGTTTTCTCGCTCAAGCGAATTAAATTCGCTTGAGCGAATGATCTGAATCCTCGTTCCCCCCTTGAATTTCGCTTGAGCGAAAATCGTCCAGAGAGCACTCTAAACCCCCCCCATTTTTCGCTTAAGCGAATGTTTCTGAACGAACCTGTGCAGTTTTTACTGCATAATTCGCTTGAGCGAATTTCCTGATGGCTGAAACTTTATTATTACCCTTTAGCTTTCCTGTGCCTATTACTTACTTCATTCTATTTTCAGTTATAATTTTCCTATATATTAAGGTCTTAATCAGCGGGATGTTACACCCTCTCTAATTTCCCTTTTGAAAAAAAATGAAATTTATTTACAACATATATTAACAAACATATTCACAATTTTTTATAAATTAGGAAAATTTTTTAAAACAATTATTGCATTAAATACCTATTGTTAATTTTTTTAGATTTTGATTTTGGTTATTTGAGAATTTTGAAATTAAACCTATATCTATAAGGCTTCACTTTTTGAATCTACGTGTAAATTCCCGTAGGGAGAGCTTACCCCACAATGATGGATGTTCCTGGCTCGAACAGGAATATTGCATTAGGTGGAGGATACATGTGGTTCAAACCAAAAATTTTTAAAAATATTTTATTTTCCCCTTTTAAAAAATGGAATTATGCTTTTATTTACATGTGTAAGATGTTATAACACTAACCCTAAGTGCCTACTTTCAAGTTAGGGGAAGTGCAAGCAAAGTTCCAGTGCGAATTTTTATATGGTGATCAAAGGGGATGTAGGGGGTGGTGAGGGGAACCTTGGAACCAAATTTGGTGATTTTTTTGAATTAAAGTGTAATTATAGTTAATTAATTGAAGATAAATAAAGGAAAATTAATAATAAATAATAAGAGTCGCCAAAATTTGTGGGAAAAATATTTTAAGCACCTTTTGCATGGTAATGCATGTTGGTGGGTTTTGAAAGCGTTTCGAAATTTGTGGATAAGTGACTTGCATGATGGCATGTGTAAGATGTTATAACCTTAACCCTAAGTGCCTACTTTCAAGTTAGGGGAAGTGCAAGCAAAGTTTCAGTGCGAATTTTTATATGGTGATCACAGGGGATGTCGCGGGTGGTGAGGGGAACCTTGGAACCAAGTTTGGTGATTTTTTGAAATAAAGTGTAATTATGGTGAATTAATTGAAGATAAATAGAGGAAAATTAATAATAAATAGTAAGAGTCGCCAAAAATTTGTGAGAAAATTATTTTAAGCACCTTTTGCATGGTAATGCATGTTGGTGGGTTTTGGAAGCATTTCAGAATTCGTGGATAAGTGACTTGCATGATGACATGTGTAAGATGTTATAACCCTAACCTTAAGTGCCTACTTTCAAGTTAGTGGAAGTGCAAGCAAAGTTTCAATGTGAATTTTTATATGGTGATCACAAGGGATATCGGGGGTGGTGAGGGGAACCTTGGAACCAAGTTTGGTGATTTTTTGAAATAAAGTGTAATTATGGTGAATTAATTGAAGATAAATAGAGGAAAATTAATAATAAATAGTAAGAGTCGCCAAAAATTTGTGGGAAAATTATTTTAAGCACCTTTTGCATGGTAATGCATGTTGGTGGGTTTTGGAAGCATTTCCTAATTCGTGGATAAGTGACTTGCATGATGGCATGTGTAAGATGTTATAACCTTAACCCTAAGTGCCTACTTTCAAGTTAGTGGAAGTGCAAGCAAAGTTTCAGTGCGAATTTTTATATGGTGATCACAGGGGATGTTGGGGGTGGTGAAGGAAACCTTGGAACTAAGTTTGGTGATTTTTTGAAATAAAGTGTAATTATGGTTAATTAATTGAAGATAAATAAAGGAAAATTAATAATAAATAGTAAGAGTCGCCAAAATTTTGTGGGAGAATTATTTTAAGCATATTTTGTATGGTAACGAATATTGGTGGGTTTTGAAAGCATTTCGAAATTCATGGATAAGTGACTTGCATGATGGAAGTGTAAGATGTTATAACCCTAACCCTAAGTGGCTACTTTTCCTTTTATTTATTGTCCAAATTCGAATTTCATGGACAAAATATGAATAATTAATCCTAATTTATGTATAATAGTGGAGAAATGATAATAATAATAACAACAATAACAACAATAATATTAATGATAATAATAATAAAAACAGTAATAACAATAACAATAATAATAATAGATGAACAATATGATAAAAATGAGTGAGCCTCATGTATCATCATTGGCTCAAACTTGAGTAAAAGAAATATAAAAGAAATAAAAACACACACAACAGATGGAAGAAAATGGATTGGGCCTCAAAATTTCATCACTGGTCCAAAATATGAAACATAGAAACACAGAACAAATAAAAATAAGACTAGCAAATAACTCTTTTTTTCTTAAAATAAACCAGCAACGGACCTAAAACAAAAAAAAAAACAAAGTGGGCCTCAGCAGTCTTCATCAGCCCACAACAAATTAAAGTTCGACAAAAAAAAGAACAACAAATTAAAGTAATAGAAAAAAAGAAAGAAAAAATTAGAAGAAGAAGGGGTCTCTGCTCTTCAGACCCACCCATATTTAGGGTTCAAAATTGGGAAAAAGAAAGGGAAAGAGGGAGGGAGGTGGGGGTTCAAGGAGGCGGCCGCTCAGGGGGAGAGGCCGCGCAACCGCGGCGGCCAAGGGAGACACGCAGCGGCGCACGGCGTGGCTGCAAGAGGACGACGACAGTGTGCGCGTCGGAGACGGCGCAAGGCAGTGGAATGACGCGGGAAGGTGGGGCGGTCGCGGTGAGGGGCTGGTGGTGCGGTTGCGCGCGGGAGGAGGACGCCGCGACTCTGCGGCGGCAGATCGCGGCTGGGACGGTGACGGGGGGACTGCTGTGAGCTCCGCAACGGTGGGGACGAGGTGCATCAGCGGCCGTGAGTGCCGCCGCGGCTGCGACCATGGGAGGTGCCATAACAGTTCCTCCACCTATTCTCTCTCGGTTCTCTCTCTCTCTCTCTAAGTTTGTGGTTTTGTTTCTTTTTCTCTGCAGGGATCCTCTGGATTGTGGCTGATCTGTGCATTTTTTTAACTTTTTTGTGTATGCAGGTGGTGGAAACGGTCATGGGTGAGGGGTGGTGATGGTGCTGATTTGGGGCACAGAGCCGACATCCCTGCGACTGGTAATGACTCAATAGACTCAAATAGTGACTGTTATTGTTGTTTTTTTTCTTTTCAAAATTATGATGTAATAGGACTGTAAAACTGTGTTACTTGATGTTTATTTGAAATTACTGTGTGATCTTATGGCTCTACTGGTTATGGATGTTGTGGTGGGATGATTATGGGTTATGGCTGAGGGGATGATGAATGATGAGTGAAGGACATGATTTTCAAAGATTAGATTTTGTTTGCTTGATTTGTTTTACATTTGGACCAAATGGAGGTGAAGTAGTATCACAAAATTTATACCTTATACCTTGTGTAGGGAATAATGAAAAGGGGAACCAAATCTTTACTTGTATGCTTAACTTGTTGCCTGTGAAACTGTGTGAATGTTGACCTGTAACTTCAACTTAGGTTGTGACTTATAAATTATATGTGACTTTATTATTTATATTCAATTTAAATTTAAATTTTAGCTCTATATGCCCTATATGCCATCTGGGTATAATACTATGGATTTGTGGGTCTGTGATTTTCCTTGGTGCTGAATGCTTTGAATTTCTGAGGCAGTTTGGTTGCTTCAATGTCGAAATTTTTTTAACTTGGAATGTGATTTTTTAAAAAAAAACATTACAAGCTGGGTGGGTGTTGAATGTTGAGCTAGTATTGGGTGAGGCTATGTTGCTTTTAAGGAATTCTACAGCTTTGAATGAGCAGTGGTTTCTCTCTCCAGTATTGGTTGTGACTATTGAGACTTTATCTGCCTGTTCCTGATTAGAGTTGGTTTTCTACTTAGCTATGTACTTTTATCTCTATATAGGGAAAGGTATATGAAGCAATACTGTAATGTTGTGTCTTCTTAACTAACTAGAAGCTTTAGGCTCAATTGAATTGCTATGTTTATTTGGATAATAAGTATGAAGGCACAAAATTTGAAGAAAAAAATGTTCTAGTATTGAAGAATCTTTTGTTCGAGCTGTGTTTTTAGTTTTGGGTGAAAAGAAAGGTAGAATTGAACAGTATAGTGAGTTTGAGCTTTGATCAATTTTCAATTTGCATCTTAGGATGATTGTTTTCATAAAAAACAAAAGAATAATGTCAGATGGTTAGGATTATAGTCACTAGGTAGCTCCCTTTATATTTATTTATGTTATTCATGTTTATGTACAATTTAATTAAAATGGTAACAAAACTAATTTTAATGGTAAAAAGAAGTACAAATGCAATAGGCTACCTCCTTTCATTATGCTTCCTTCTACCATCAACCACAATCTATCACAGGTATGTTGCTTAACTTCATGCCCAACCTGCTTGTCTTTTTTATGGTATTCCCACTTCCATTAATTTCATGCCTTGTCCCTTTTGAAATTAATCACAGAAGCAGAGCTCCTCCACCAATTAATATATGGATTGTCTTTAGAATGTTTGTTATTGGGTTGCTCAGGTATGGCAAAAACTAAATGGTTGTCTTGTTTTCTTTTTCTTCACATATGTAATATATTGTAATGTTCAACCTTTGTTGTGTTAGCATTTCCTCACAGACACTTCTCTATACTGGACTGCACTATAGCTCTCCCACTCTGTCCTCAACCATGGAGGATCTTATTCTAGCTTATACTTTCATAATTGCCATTATAACCAGGTGCTAAAATCCCCATACAATTCTTCTTTTGTGTTAACGCAAATTTCATCTTTCTCTCACCAAATGAGTTTCGTAATTCACCATAAAAGATAACCACCATTTTTCTTCAATTTACTCCTCTTTCAAAATAATTGTAAACATTTTTAAAATATAACCATTTGTTGAATTCTTGTTTATCCACAAGTTCCTATTGCATTTGTATTTCTTTTTACGCTTTATTCTTACTACTGAAAAAAAAAAAGAATTTGGTTGTTAATTTCTAGAATTGGTGTGCAATTACATGTTCATTGGTTTTCATAATTCGTTTTTATGGGCATGTGTTTACCAATCAAATCAATTATTACATTTAATTTTATTTGCATACAGAGCATTTCCATCCATTACATTGCAACCCTGAGTACCGGTGTAGTAAGTCTTTGGTTCTTAAACTAAAGTATAGTTTATTGTTTTAAAAAAATTAATATGTTGTAATTCTATCTATGTTTTTTTTTTAAAACTAGTGCTTGTCCATGGTTTTAGAAAGCAAACATTTTATTTGATATTTAAGCTTCTAATTTGCAATTGACTTTTAACCTTATAATCTTTAATCCATAAATATGTTGCTCTTTGGAAATCATTGTCAGGTTAGGAAATTTGATCTTAAGAATTAGCAGGACCCTCGTTATCAGCAAATGAGATAGAACTAGAAAAAGGTAACTTAAATCCTTCTTATATACTTGTCATTGCCAATTAGGAACTTTCCTATTAAGTTTCCATTATTTGAACGTGTTTGGGTGCTGGAGGCTTATATACAATACGTTCTTGATTTTGGGATCAAAGAGGACCAAGTTAGGCCTCAAAGACTATCTCATTAGGTGAATTTTTTTCATACAATCTCAATTTTTTCTATTATTTTATTAGTCTAGTCTTAAGTTCCATTTCATATATCTTTTTCTTAAGAACCTAAGCCTAACATATATCTTGGACTGAGCATCATTAAATGGTCTTTCTTTTTTATACTGTTTTGTCGATGAATTTTATGAAGATAAGATGATGCATTTTTTATAACACGCATATGTTTAATATATATTTTAATCAATAGTTAGTTAGTTACATGTGTTTTGCATCTTGAGACTTGGTATTTTCACTGGCAATACCTGAGAGTATATGGTAAAAGAAATTGCTCCCATAATGACTCAACACTATGCCAAGGGGAAGTGAGGGCTGGGGTCAATTTTGTGCCTCTTGCTATTTGATAGTTATGACAGTTTAATACTATTTAATTTATATATCTATATGATTTGGATAATTATGAGTTTGAATATTTTATACTTATCAATGTAGTATTTGATACTTTTGATTTTTATTAAGAATTTTATGAATATTATTTTTAATTATAGGTTTTTAATGGTTTTTTAAGAAAAAAGGGCTTGTTGGAGAGGAAATAATACCTTTGGCAAATTAATTCCCTCGCTATTTGGGAGGGAATTAATTCCTCATTATTTAGAGAGGGAAATTTTTCCATCTCTAATAGAGAGGGAAATTTCCGTCACAAGTTGTGACGGATTTCTTTCTCCAATTAGTTTGTGACGGAATTTTATATCTTAGCGAGGGAAATATTCCCTCGCTATTTGTGACGAATTTTCTTCCGTCATGATTAGTGACAGAATTATGTTTTCTTTCTCCAACTAGTTTGTGACGGAATTTTATATCTTAGCGAGGGAAAATTTTCCTCACTATTTCACAAAAATTTAGTGACGCCACTTTTAGTGACGGATTTTGTTTCCGTCACAAAATCCGTCGCTAAATATTTAGCGAGAGATTTTTCCCCTCGCTAATAATGAATTTTTTTGTAGTTAACCTTGTTTGTAATTACTTTTTTCTTTATGTTATTTTATTTTATTTTGCTTTGTTTGGATATGATGAATATTTTGTGAGTCTCATTTACATATATACTCAAACGTGTTATCAAACTTATTTCTACGGATATATGTTAAGTGAGTATACGTAGTTTTAAACTTGTCACTTGGTAAAAACCATGTTATGATCTTTTTATAATATGCACCTATACTTCTTTCCTTTTCCCATTACCACATGCTTTGGTATAACTTAAAAACTCAGGTAGTGTATGTACTCCAATATGACATCAACGTATTGTTAGTTGCCTTATATAAGAGGGCAATGTCACTTTTATAATTCTTGAAACTTAATCAACGATATATATAATGACTAATTATGAGTGCAAGTTTAGCTTCTTCAACCCTTCTGGTAGATACAATTATGTGAAAACTTAAAAAAGTAATAATATACCTTAATTACCATCTTTTAATTTAAGATATTTTCCATTTTACAGTACAAGGAAATGCGGATTTAACCGCGCATATTTAGTCACGATTGCCATCACCTCTGTTAATCTATTTGTTTACCCACGGTTACGGTAACCTCCAGTAAATATTGGACTTTTATCTCGATTGATTTGAACCGAAAAGGTTAAAAGAAAAAAAAAACTCATGTCTCTTTGCTCATTTTCAATTTCCTAATTTCTTCTCTTCTCTCGACATTGAACCCTAAACCCAAAATTTTCCCAGGAGCTCCTAATCGCTAAAAATGTGAGCCTCGACGCCACCTTCTTCTCCCGGAAATCACCTCCAGACCAGTCGCCGATCATCCTTAAATCTCTTCCATCGTGCCGCTCAGTTACCTTTCTCGCGCAGTGCCGCTCAACCGAACTGTCTCGCGGACCTGAAGTTTCTATACCTACCTTTCATCCCACACACTCTGTTCGATTGCTTTCATCTCTTTGCCTTCAATAACTCTGCCTCCTATCATTCCCATCGCCGCCTAAACTTCATCGCCTCCCAAGGCTCCACTACATATCACCGGTAGCAGCGCCTTCGCATGCAATGTGAGTTTTGGATTTTGTAGTTTTGTAACTCTAGGTTTTTGTAAATTTGATTTTAATTTTCTATTTTTGATTTTCAGATTAATATCAATTTATGAAATGTTGAGTCTCCTAGATGAGTATCAATTTTTGGATTAGAATAACTTTTCAGATCAGTATCAATTTTTGGATTAGTTTATGCCATTTCTGAATCTCCTAGTTGAGTAGGAATTTACGAAATGCTATTGTCCTTTCAATTATGTATAATTTTGAAAATCATCATATTTACGGTGCTTTAGTTTCTTCTGAATCTTCAGTCCAACTTATTTTTTATTGCGGAGCCATACACAGTTATGCATTCTATATTTAATTGTATGAAATGATGTCTAAAACAATGATTTTGGATTTAATTTCAGGAAAATGTGGACTCTTCAAAGGCAGAGGCTATAATGAAAAAACTCTAGATGAATGGATGTTACCTTAGAGATGTCTGGTAAATTTTTTGATTGTTCATCTGTATGAGTTGAAAATAACAGGGGATATGTTGAAAATGTGGTTGCATTGCCTGCGTGTTTGACATGTAACTCTTAGGAAGAAGCGCTTTTGTCTCTGGCTCAATGGAAGAAAACTTAGTTGAATCTTTGGTTGAATCTCTGGCTCAAGGATTGTAGGCCAATTAGTTTATGTGATGTGACCTTTAAATTAATTACGAAAGTCCTGTTCAATAGAATGAGGCCTTATGTAGATGAATTAATTAGACCCCCGAAGACAAGCTTTATGTTCCAGGTTTGATTTAATTTACTAAATTTTTGACACGGCTAATGCAGTGCTTTTCTGTTTTCAAGTGTTGGTAGTATTGACTTGATATGACTTGACAAGGCACCTTAACCTCAATGCCAGATGACAAAGGAGAACCAATTTTGTGTCCTTATGCTTCCTGGCTAGTAAGCTTAAAACTTGCTAATCCAATAAAAATTTACTTGATTTAGTAGGGTAATCATGTTGTTCTTTTTCATCCAGCAAAAGAATTGTTGCCAACAATCCAAGAGGTAATTTCTTTTCTTCTTAAAATGAACAAACAACTTCCTGAAGTTTCATCTGACTTGCATTCAATTTTCTGCATGTGGTATTTATTTGGGAGAGGTAGAATTGTCTCTGTTTCTGATTATTCTAACATGTTCTGATCCGTTTATAATCCTTGATGGTTGGTAAAGATGGGCAGCTATTTATTTAGGTAGGCCTATGCTTTTGTGGGCTATTTTATAGCTTCCAAATAAATTTGTGAAGATTGAAACTAGTATATGCAATTTGCAGCCATGGTTGGTGATATAAAGATTTTCATGAATGACGTGAACAATCCTCACATGGAAGAGGTTGAGATAATGATAGCTGAACAAAAGAGGTACCTACTTTGACTTAGAAATGTAATAAACACAATACGGACGAAAAACCATGGTTCCTACTTGGAAAATTTTGTTCAAACAGTGGTAAGAAATGAATGAGTCTATTATCTTTGTGCTATGGTGTTGAAAAGGATGCTTTTATGTTTATTAGTATTTTATTCTGTTTGGCCATTATATATACAAATAATGGGACAACTCTTTTATTTAAATTTCTTTAAAATCTTCGTATGATTAAGGGAAGAGGCAAATTACTACAAGTATCCATGTTATTATTAATTTGTTTTGAAGTGAAAGTTAGTTGATTCAATAGTCTTCTTGAAATAGGTACGAGAGGAGGTGGAACACAAGGTCCAGGGTTACCTATTTTCAAGGTTTGCTTTTCATGTCTAATAATTAATGTAATTAAATATTTAATATATATTTAATGTATTCATCACTATAATTGTGATTAATTGCTCTATCATGCTTATAGTTGTGAAATGGAGTTGAAAACTGATCTGAAAATTTCATATATCAACTTTAGTTGTGAAATTATATTGAAAATTTATCAACGAATTTTACGCTTAAACTGAGCCTGAGAAGGATTATGTGGTTAGATTTTTCTTCTTGATTGCATAATCTATTAATTAATCCCCTCCATTTATTGGATTAATATTTGTAGTTCACTTTTCTTTTATTTTTTTTACGAATTTGTTGCAGAGCAAGGGTTAATCAGGCTGGCACATATGGAGCCAGACCCTTACAGTTGTGTTTTATTAACAAGTTGCCTGATACACTTTTTACTCTGTCAAATATAATAGCAGAGGATGAATCACCCCTTCAAATTGCTCTATTTGATGTTAGATCTTAGAAAATAGTAACTGATGGTCCCTTCTCCTCAATTAAGGTAGAGATTTGTGCCCTCAAGGGTGGGTTTGGATTTGATGGCAATGAGAATTGGCCTGAAGATGAATTCATATTTTGGAAGTGATTGAACTGCATAAATGTAAACTAGGCTCACAAGACTAAAAAAATTAGCTATTTTGTTATAAAACTATATGTTAAACAGGTAAAAAAATCATCTTTATACTACCTTACTTGCAGTCTTGCTGACCATCCCTCTTGCAGCTTTGGTTCACTTTCTAAGGGAGCACTACTCAGTGGGCTAATTTCAATGTTGATACTTATTTTGATGCATCAGTGAAATCTGACACCTATACCTATGAGCCTATCCAAGGATGAGGCCTACAAGATTTACTAGCAATCAGATATACATGCCTCTTAGCCATACAATTGAACGTGAAAAGGTATGTTTGCTTCTCCTGTAGGTTGATGTCAACAATTTTTGGTGCACTTTAAGCATTTGTACTTTTGAGCAGCATTCTGATGAAGTTTTGTTTTCATTTCCAGGTGCTTGAAATTATTAAATTAGAAGGCCACTCTCTTGCTCAAGAAGACGATTTTGTTTCTAAGGACATTCATCTCTTATAGTTACAAGTGATGCACCTGTTTCTTGTTAAAACATTGGAAGTTCTATGTATTTAATTCTTTTTACTAAGCTGAGTCAGATCTGATGTGGATATATTATCTTTGGTACAAATTGGTTATGTACTACTAGGGATGCAATGAGTTTTAGTATAAGTATCTTGGAAAACTTAAGATTTTCAATAAACAATACCATTAGGGGAGATCTCAATCATACATTTAAGTTTTTCTACATTACTACTTTAGTTTAATTCTAAAGTGCTACTTGAAATCCTTCCTATTGTACTTAATGCCTATTGAGGGGTTTCAGGCATTATTTCTTTTTAGACCCCTCAGCGGGTCAATGAAAAGAAAAAAATGTATAGAAGGGCGTGTTAGATCCTTTTAAACATTCTTTGGTACTCATGATCCATGATATTATATGGATGAAACCAGGTAATTTACTGGGGTTTTGAAACCCCAGGTAATTACTCACATTTACTCATGGTTTAAACCCTAGGGAATTACCAGGGTTTGAAACTCCCGGTAATTACCCACGGTTTCTAAACCCCAGGTAAATTCCATATTTTCCCGCTGTTGCTTCAAACCGTGGGTAATCTGTTCCCCGCCAGCATTACCTACGGTATCAGCTACCGCTGGAAAAACACTTAACGGGAGTGTACAAAAAGATCATTTTTTCTTGTAGTGTTATACAAACGGAAGTAGCGTATAAGTAACAATTCCAACATTATTATTCTCTTTTATTTCTTCATGCATCCTTCTTAGGGAGTGTATGGGATTGTTAAGCGATGGATTGATTTTATAGAAGATAGATACATATTACATCCTTGTAATCTAATGGCATGTTTGGATAGGTGTTAGAAATAAAACTCCTTTGGACTGTGGAAATAAAGAAAAAAATTTCCTTCACACGCACACACGTATAATTTTCATGATATCCCCTAATATATCGAATATATCTCATAATTAATTACTCTTCAAAATATTTGGTTAAGTTCCACCACTTGTTGTGAATATCTAAAATCTTTTTTGAAGATGTAGACATGCTTTGGAGTTCATTCCATCAAGTTTGATAATTTTTTAGCAAAGTTTATTTTGCATTAAAACCATGATTTTGGATTTTTGGTGCTTTTGAATTGAAGAAAAATCTCATTAGACGTACATTGACAAAAATATATCGTTATAACTTAACATTATATTATTAATTTTACAATGCTTATGTATACCCACGTACGGTATAGTTATATTATTACTTTTACAAAAAAACCATGATTTCCGGACTTTAATAGGTGAATTTTCTTAAGAGCAGTCTCTTAGGCATTCATAGACATTGATTTTCTTGAGGCTACTTCAAATTTTCTTATTGTAAGTTAGGATCCAGTCCCTTCAAGTATAGAGGGTAATTATGTGTCAACTAAGAATTGCCAAATTGGAGGCTAATCCCTAGAGGGTGATTATGTACGTCAACTAAATAATAATTAATAGTTTGAAAAAGTTTCTCTTGGAAAGGATTCTTTAGGGGCACGTATAATTCTTCTATGGTTTTTTTCTAGTTTATCTATGTAGTATTTTTCTATTTTTAAAGCACTAAATATAGTATTACATACTCCCCCGGTTCTATTTATAAGACAATTCAGCCAAAAATACACATATTAAGAAAAGTAATTAATGCGTTGATTTTCAAGAAATTACTCTATAAGATTACAAGTTTATCCCTATTTAAAATTAAATTCCAATAATTGTGTCATTTTAAAACTTCTAATGGTTAATTAATAAGGGCAAAAATCAGAAAAAACAATAAATGCTTCTAGATTTGTGTACTTTGTCTTACAAATAGGACCATAGAAAAGCTTCAAACATTGTCTTATAAATAGGACCAGAGGGAATATTTTAAAAGAGATTCAGCGTAGGTTTTTATAATGAACTTAGGACTTGGAAAATAAAGTCACTTAGGTAGGTTGTGGGTTGCCATCCAATATGTAGGTAGACAAGGGAAGTAAAGGTGGAGATTAGTGGTAGACAAGAAGACTATTTGGCATATTTTTTTAATTTTTAAATATAGGGATTTTTTTTTTCTCTATCAAGTGAGAGCTGAAATCTATTTATAAATTTATCTATTTATGATATATAACTTCTAAAGGGTGAGCTATTATGCTGCCACTTCAGTAATTATAATTATCACATTAGTCACCATTTTTTTGCCATATCATTTTTTTATGTTGACGTGTCATTCCATCGAAAATTCAATTTTTGTTATATAAATTTGTCCTTATATATGCCTCCACACCCTGCCTCATCTCAACCTACACCAAATGAATACCAATTAAGCATAATAATATACCAATAAATTAATATATCAAACTCATGCACCAATTTAAGTTATAGGAACATAAACTATCACAATAAATTCCTATTAAGATAGCTCCAAACTCATGCAATAGTAATGTGAAGATTACATGATGAAACATGTAAAATAAAAGAAATAAGGGACATCTTATAACTTGAGAATGGATGCTTTGCTAGGCCTAGCAACTATATATGTGTCTTTTATTACAAGTTGTTACTTCATATCCTATTTAGTTACATGCGTTGTATTAAAGGATTTTCTATGAGGAAAACTACCTAAAAAAGAAGTTTTACATAACAAGGACAATAATGGAAAAAATTAATCATAATATTGACAAAATATCATTTTAATTATTCAAAAACATAAACACATAAAACAACCTATTTTGAACAAACAATTCATGTGATAAATCAAAATTTATAATAAGGATAATTTTATCCATTTCACGTAAAATAAAGTTTGGGTAGTTAAAAAGTCAAGTTAGAAAAAAAAACGTGTACAGGTTAGAAAAGCCATTAATTTAAGTGAGTCTTAAATTACTTATCAAACAGTGGGTAGCTAAAAAGCCAAGAACAAGATAGTTCAGCTCCGAAGCATGACGTAGGAAACAAGTTTCTTATCCACAAAAGGGGAAAAAATTTGCACATAAAATTAATGTGTCACGTGTTCAATGTTTATTATTATGAGAAAAGTTTGACCATCCAAAGGTCTCTCAAGAGTCTTCATGAACTCACTTACATATTCATCATTTATGTGATGTGGTGATGCCCCTTCTCTCATCAGCACATCCTTCCTCTCTCACAAGAAGCTTCTCTTTGATTCCCTACCTTTACCTTTGTTTCTCCGTTCTTTTCTCTTATCCACTTTTCATCCAAAACAGGTACCTTTTTCTCTTTGTGGGGTGGTGTCACTTGCTTGTATTTTCATACATGAGCCATGGTTCTAGATCAAGACTCTATTTTTATTTCATGTTTTCACTTCCTAACTGATAAAGATTGAACCTTTGCAAGCATTGTTTGCTTGTTTTCGTTCCCGTTTATTTTATTTTATTTTTGTCTTTCTCCTCGCTTTCTTGTTTGCCAAGCTTATACCCTAAAGTTGTTAATGGTGAGTCCTTGTCCTCTACATGCTTTCTCTTTGTCACTTTTTTTTTTTGGTATAATACGCTTGGAAGTACTTCAAATTGTGCATGGTTTTCTCTAGTGTTGGGGATTTCATCTATAGTCCCACATAAATATTTACATACATTTTATGTGGAAATTTTTGTATGTTGATGTGAGAGTGGATGTGGATCTGAAATCTATTTTCTTTTTGAGCCTTTCTCGTGCAAGAGATTTCTATGATTAGGTTGAAATTGAACATTTCTTTGTCTCTCACTTACAAGTTACTACCATTTAATTTCCTACTATTATTTTAGTTGACATTGCCATGAAAATCATTCTATTTCCTTTGCTGATAAGTTTTTTTTTATCTCATTTGATCTAGCTGATTCAATTGTTAGCTGCATTTTTCCTTTCAGTTTTGTAGTGCTATTGTATCAACTTCAACTTCAACAATTTATATCTAGCCATAGAGTAGAATATACATATGAAATCTAACTATCCTTTTACTTTCTTCTGTTGTCTTGATGAAAATGAAGGTACAGCAATCAAACCTTGTTCTTTAAAATCCAACACTACCAATGGCACCAAATAAGCAAAAAAAATGCAGCTGCCTATGCTAAAATGAAGGAATTTGGCATCTCCAAAGCTAAATTAACGGAAACAGTAGAGGACCTTCTGAAGGTTTATTGTAATAACTGGAAGTTCATTGAGGATGATAACTATAGAGTTCTAATGGATGCTATTTTAGAGAGGAAAGATGAAGATAAGGTGAGTGCTACTGATTCATGCCAGATTATGTGTTACACTGTTACTATTATAAGGAGACTGCCTCATCAAATGCTTCTCAAAAGAACCATTAGAGCATTTATTTGCTTGTTTATCTTCCATATCTTTTTTTTTTTTTTCCTTTTTGCAGCATCTTATGCCATCTCATAATTTCATCTGTTTTTCTCATTACTAGAGAACAAAATATAGCTCAAGAATCAGGGTCAAACACTAAAAAAGAATATCAGAGTCTCTATCATCTGTTTTCCTGCTTATTTTTATTCTTCCTTCAGCCTAAGCATGGTTTTTCTAATCTGCAGAGACAGATATACTTTAGAAATTATAGTCTATCCTTTCTCTTGTTACATGTTTTCTATATTATAATGCATTAATATATATCCAAAGCATGTTATTCATAGATGGTTGGTGGATATCTCAGGAAGTAGAATCTCAAAAAGAAGCTCAGATCCATGATGATCCTTTAATAAGCGAACCTCTAAAGAAGAGATTGAGGCCAAGAACCAGAAGGGACAGATTGCAAGTCTGGTAAAAAAATTGAAAACACACTTGGTAAAAACTTCAATGCTAGAGAAGGGTGAGAGTGAACTATCTTCTGGCTCTCAAACATCTTCGGAAAAAGACAGTGAACATTTAGTTAAAAGAAAATCTGCAAGAGACAAGAAGCAGATTGTGGTTTATGAGAATAGTATATATCATGGAGATGATTTTTGTTCCTGGTCCGCAGAAAATTCATTGAGGGGACAAGAAAATGGATTTTTATTTGAAGACTGTGAGCCTCTGAAAAAAAGATCTTGAGCCTACAATAACAAGAAAGATGATAGGGACTTTATATATTATCAAAGGCATAGAAAGAAACCACTCATTTCAGAATTTTCTTTTGGAAAGCAACCATCTGAGTCTTGTACTGACACAGAGAATATTCTAGATTTTTACCATAATGATTGTTTAGGCATTCCCTTTGGTGAAGCATATGAAGAGGTGCCTCTCAAATCATTAAATCCAGGTTTGCCCCTCTTTGTTGGACAAACAGTTATAAATGAAGGATATCATTTTTAAAACATGTGGGAAAGAAACATATCATTATATAGTTCAGGATTTACCTTGGCAAATCCAAGCATTGGCATGCATACACATGCACATTATTGCCTTTGTTTCATCAATCTCCATTTACCACACTAACTTTATTGAACTATATGAAATAAAATATTTTTAGTAAACTGATGTCTTGTATTTCTTCCATCCACTATGTATTTATTGTAATGTTTTGCTGATTGAATGAGTTCTAATAATTTTATTTCTGGCTCAAACACTTCTCATAAGGGGGTCAATATGTGGTTGATGGAGCCCGACAGATAAAGTTAAAGTATGATTGGAAAAATAAAGAAACCAGTGCAAAATATGTTTTATTTGATGTTGTTATGAGGATTTACTTAATAAAGATGTAGGATAGACTTCTTATACTTCACGTTACTCACTGTGAGATATGCCAAGATCAATTGATGCACTATTATGAGGGAATGAATCCTCTATTCTTGAACTATTGGCAACAAATGATTCTTGACTTGAAGTGAGTGTTGAAGATATGACAATAATGATATGCGTTAGTGGGAAAATGAGAAATAATTAGAAGAGAATTGATAAATTGTTGGGAGAACTACCAAAATGAATTATTGGTAAAAATATTTTAGGAACATTTAACTACTTGAATCAATAATTGGTCGCTTATTAACAATTTACAATTTTTGGATATGTTTACAGATTGAGTGGTTAATTGTTACTAAACTGGAATTAATTTTAACGAGAATTTTTTTTTCATATTCTTTTGATACCCCAATTTACTTTTGATTCTTTGTTTGTTGTTTTTCATTTTCAATTAAACCTCTTTAAAAAATGGAGGGTGACATGAGCAAAAAATGAGCTATTTGAAGTAATGAGCAAAAATATCCTTTTTGGTTCTGCTTTGGGTTGGCTGATTTGTAACAGGCCACTTGATAGCTAACGCAGGATTTATTATTAGCTGAATCCTAGACTTCAACAACTTTTCAAGTTTTAATGCATTTGTGATTACATTTTTCCAAGTCTTCTTTACCTAAAGTTGTTTCATTTTATCTGTAGCTGCTCCCACTGGTACTAGCTCTGATGTCATGGAAGAGGAGACAAAGTTTCTACAATTTGAACATTTAAATGTGGACAATAAAGGCAGCTGTGATTCAAGTAGATTGCAATTTGATATTGCTTCTTCATCCAAAGGAGATGTGAGTGTTTCTATAATCTGTAACTCCTCTCAATCTGATTATCATATCCCAAGTTTGGATGCAGTTCTTAAAGCTGTGGAAGAGAAATATAAATTGCACAAAAGTTTGGATTCAGATTTCTCTGTGATGAAGCTGATGAGAGATGTCTGTGAGTGTTTCTTGGCAATGGCTATCTCATCCTCTGTTGATAGGGGTTTGTGGATTAATAATGTGTCCCTGTCAAAGGAATGTGATAGTTCAAAAGATTATGGAAACAATTTTTCCGTTCATCTAGGCTATTCAAATTATTTTGCCAATTTTCATAATCTTGTCAAGATAGTACCTCAGATTCCAAAGTCTGTAACTTTAAGTGGACTAGAAGGTCTTCATTACATTTGTGGCTTCAGGATACCAGATATTTTAGACACTCCAAGTCAAAGGGAAAGAAGGATAAAATTTCTGGAGCACACAGAGTTCACAAATTCAAATGTTGTGGCTGGCATTGAAAAGGACTGCTCTTCTGCTGCGGAGTGTTGTTATATTGATGACATAACTAGAGGAGAAGAAAAGGTGAAAATTTTCTTGGAAAATAGCTTCTTTGGTGATCAACTGCCAATCTTCTTCTACACTCAACATAATTTAATATATGATAAGGCAAATGTCAAGTTTTCACTTGCACGCATATCCAGTGAAGAGTGCTGTTCACATTGTTCTGGAGATTGCCTTGCAATGCCATTACTTTGTGCATGTGCTCGTATATCTGGCGGTGAGTATGCTTACACACAAGAAGGATTGCTTAAGGAAAAGTTTCTTGAGGAGTGTATATCCCTTGTTAGGGATCCATAGGAACACAATTTCTTTTATTGCAAGAGATGCCCACTAGAGATGTCTAAGAACAAACAGGAAGTCAAGCACTGCAAGGGACATCTTCTGCGAAAATTCATAAAAGAATGCTGGTCAAAATGTGGATGTAATAAAAACTGTGGCAACTGTATTGTTCAGCAAGGCATCACTACAGATCTTCAGGTCAGATTCTATTCATTGTGCATCATTGTGGTTAAGTGTTGACCACCTAATTTGTATATTTCTTTTTGTTAAAAGCCTCAAATTTTCATTCTTTTTGTATATTTCAGGTGTTTCGTACACCAGAGGGGAAGGGTTGGGGAATCCGAACACTTAAAGATTTGCCAAAGGGTGCCTTTGTTTGTGAGTTTGCTGGGGAAGTAGTAACCAACTTAGAACTACGTAAGCGAATTGTGCAAAGCATTGGTGAAGAGAAGCACACATATACAGTACTTCTTGATGCAGATTGGTGTTCAGAGAATATCCTGAAGGATGAAGAGACCCTCTGTTTAGATGCAACATTATATGGAAATGTTTCTCGATTTATCAATCACAGGTATTTCCAGTTTGCTTGCATGATTTGGTGTCCATTTACATGTGTGCTTTTACACATTGTTTTAGCAAAGGTCTTGCATTGTTTACATCAGGAGTTATTTGTGTACTTTGAAAATGCTATATTTGCTTACTATTTGATTGACACTAAACACCCAACTTGACACTCGTAAAAAATGCTCGTATATATGTATTTAGACACACTTGCTTAAAGGAGTAAAGTGAAAACAATGGCGTTGCTTGTTGACCATTGGAACTCTTTCTAGGGGATGCAAATGATTTAGAGAAAGAAAAGGCCTAGGGAAGATAGCAGAAGACCAGAAAAGGGGAAAACTTTGTAAATTTTATTTTATAAATTTCATCTCATTAGTTTTGGTAAGAGGAAAATTTTGGATTACTAATCAACAAAAAACTGTAATGACCCAAATAAAAACTCCTTAATGGCATTTGATTTATTTTGTTCCAAAATATAAGTTTGTATTGTATAGAATTTCATGCCAATTATAATTAACTAAAGAATAACATAAGCTCCTTGGTATTTCATTCTGTTTTTATTGAATGTCATGATTATTACTAACTGTTATTTGTCATGGAGTTTGTCTATAAGATTGTCATGCATTCACAAGAATATATTTTATGCTTAGAAAAAAAAAGCATTGCTTCTACTCACTCTCTCAAGTTGGTTGGATAGATGGACTGATGCAAGCTTACTTGAGATCCCAGTTGAAGTGGAGACACCAGATCATCACTATTATCACGTATGGAATCTGATAACTGTTAGAATTTCCCTTTCCCCCTTTATATTATTTACTATTAAATAATTTGTATCCTCCACCTGTTCTTATCCCACAGCTTGCTTTTTTCACAACAAGGAAAGTTTCTGCCATGGAAGAACTGACTTGGGTAGGCCAATCTAGCATAACACGGTATATGAGAGGAGAGGCATATTGGTTTAGTTTTCATTCTTAAGGCGTGTGCTGATTTTTGCAGGACTATGGCATTGACTTCAATGACCAAGATCATCCTGTGAAGGCTTTCAGATGCCTTTGTAACAGTCCATTGTGCCGTGACCAGAGACAGAAAAATGATTGCACAAAGATACAGTTGTTCTCTGCAAACTTATTAGAACTGAATACCAGGTGACAGAAATCATCAAAACAACCGCTTTTACAACCCTCTTTAAATTAGTAAATAATATAAAGGTCTACCTTGAAAGTGAATTTCCCACTTCCTTTATGGCCGGAATCTTCACCTTCACAAAGGTCATTTTGTAATTTACATGTTGTTGGATCAATCCTGGGGATAAAATTAGGTGAAGCCATAAAGAGAAATGAATTCAAGGTTTTAAATCCTGGTAAATGGGTCAAGTTTGTCAATATGTAATTTAAAGTGGATGCTTCAGAACTATGAATAGGTTTTTTTACCACTTATCGAAGCTTCAACATAATGAGATTGAAGCTTCAAATAAGTGGTAAAAAAACCGGTCCATAATTTTACTGCATCCACTTTAAATTGCATATTAACAAACTTGACCCATTTGCCAGGATTTTAAACCTATGATTCATTTTCCTTTATGGCTTCACCTAATTTTATCCTCAGGATTGATCCAACAGTATGTAAATTACAAAATGTCCCTTTTTGTGAAGGTGGAGATTCCGGTTGTAAAGGAAGTAGGAAATTCACTTTCAAGGTGGACCTTTATATTATTTACTAATAAATAATTTGTATCATCCACCTTTTTTCACAACAAGGAAAGTTGCTGCCATGGGTAGGCCAATCTAGCATAACATGGTTATGAGAGGCATGTTGGCTTAGTTTTCATTCTTTAGGTGTGTGCTATTTTTTGCCGGACTATGGCATTGACTTCAATGACCAAGATCACCCAGTGAATGCTTTTAGATGCCTTTGTAACAGTCCATTGTGTCACTGACCAAAAACAGAAATAATGATCCCACAAAGATACGGTTGTTCTCTGCTAACGTATGCCAGTGACTTACAGGCTTACTAGATCTGAATGCTGATCTTTTAGAATTTATACTTATTCCTTACAACAAGGCAAGTATGATGACTGTTTCTTGCTTTCTACTTCATCTAAAAGCATAAATATATTACTGCAAATCATTTTGCATAATAATTTTCATCTGTAGCTTCTGCAATTAACCTCAAAATTGTAGTTTGTGAGCATCTCCTACAAACTTTTTTTGTTTCCATTTATAAATATTATCAAACCCATGTGCCAGAAATCATTGTGCAGATGTCAGAAATTATTGCAATAATTACTTTTTCTTTAGAAATAGAATTCAACAATCAGAGTGGCGCAGCGGAAGCGTGGTGGGCCCATAACCCACAGGTCCCTGGATTGAAACCAGGCTCTGATAAAACAGAGAGGCTTCCAATTCTTTTTTTAACTTTCTCTATCTAATTATACTATTTTATATTTTGAACTAGTACAAGTATATATAATTTTTTAAAGTTATACAATATATGATTAACGTAGATCAGTAGATGCATTGGGATTTTAAAATATATTTAGAATCTTATATTCATGTAAACAAAATCAATTTATTTGTCTACCAAATTCCATCCCTAATTGATATTTTAAAATAATACTAGTATTATCTTTCGTCAAACAACACAATATACACCATTCATATGTTACAGATAAAATATTTAGAATCTTATGTGCAAAAAAAAATTGTTAATTTATATGTACACTATTTATTTATAGAAATAAAGAAACATGTTATAAGTTTTAGTACTGACATAAGAGAGAATGGTAAAGAAAATACTCTTGTTTTTACCCCAACGGGGTAATATTGTTTAAAAATTATCGAAATGGTGTTAAAAAAAATCAGCATGATGTAAATCATATATCTTATTTATGACTTCTAAAAGAAAGTTATATATCAAATCAAAAGTGAGATTTATTATTTTAATATATAAAATATAGAAGTTTCACTTTGAATTTGAGATTTCTATTTTTTTTAATAATAAAAAAAAACTCGTATAAATGATGTACATTTTTTTTAATAAAATAGAACTCTCATGTTATGTATGATTTCTATGAACTTTTTTTTAAATTTTATTGGTAAGACATAAATAATGCCATGCATTATTTTTATGTTACTTTATTTTTTACTTATAATTTTTAACTTTGATTTTTCACACTCATTACTCTCTTTAATACTTGGAGGAAGAGTCTTGTCGTCACCATAAAGGTCCTATCTGGCTCGAGAAGAATTGCCTCTCACGGAGGATATTCGTGGTCTTGCACAAAAAATATTACACTACTTCTTTACACACCCTTTTTTTCTTTTTATCTTTCTCTTCATTTCCCATCACATCAATTACCACATCTCTCATTTTCTCTCTCTTTATTTAGTGTGTTCTTATAATTTTTTCAAGGACAGTTCGTTAATGTTTCCCACCAATTTTTCTATACTATGTCAACATATCAACAATCACCATGTGGTGACTATTGTCCTGCCATGTCGCATGTATTATGTAACGTCCTATTTTCTTTATTAAGAAATAATGCCCATTGGAAACACTATTTCTAAATAATGAAAATTAATTCGAGACATTACTGATATTGTAAGCAATCACAGAACATTCAACTGGAAATATATCAATGTAAATGCTTAAGTAATCCAACGTACTACATAAGCCTTCAATCCTACTATTAACCTCAATAAATTCTAGAAATTCCTGTAAAGAAATCAACAGCAGAAGTCTTGTCAAAATACATAAGTTTACTGGATTTATTTAGAGTAAATACAACGTTTTCAATGTATTTCCATCAAATAACTAATATGAAAATAAACCACTAAATTATCTCTAAGTCCATGTCTCTCATGCCTCAGAATCATCTTAAGCATCATGCAAATCTAATCATAAAAAGAATTTGTATGAGACAAAAGTCTCACTAAGCATAATTTGGCACGCAAGTGTAAGTAAAGCATACGAATGACATGCACTAATACAACACAATTAAGAATCCTCATAGCACATGATATTCATCAAACATAAATAAATCCTTAAAGCTTTACCCAACATCAGGGGTCTTTTCACTTATCCTCTCGACCAGACCTGAGCTCAGAATCTAAGCAAGGAACGTCTCCGTTTTGGTCATAACGACCTTGCCATTTAACACATGATATTTTAACTAAACAATCTAACATGAACACATTGCATTTCCTTAACCTTTTGGTCCAAGACTCATGAGGCCGAAGCCTAGTTTTCAATTTAACCTTTTGGTCAAAGACTCGTGAGGCTGAAGCTTAGCATAAACATCACAGTAATTATAACAGTGAATTTTCCTCTCCAATAAGCATTTCGAACATTAATCACATCATATCCTCATACTATTCAACATATGATAGGCAATTTAAATAATTTCAATCAAACCTTAAGGCTATGGCATTCCAATCAAACCTTAGGGGTGGAAACAGGCCAAGTTTTAGCAGGCCTGAGCCTGACTTGGCTCATAATTCTTAAACCTGAGTTTGGGCCTGTTATAGGCCTTTTTAAGGTCTGACCTGGCCTGCCTAAAAGTCTTGCCTGGCTTGTAAGCCTGTTTAGAAACTTGTTTTTTAACGAGGCCTACGAACAGGCCAACAGGCCTTTAAGCCTATGCAGGCCAACATGCCTTTTAAGCAGGCTTTTTTATATAATTAATTTAATATATTCTAATTTTTTATTATATTCTAGTTTTTTAATTATATTTTATATATCATTATATTAAACAAGCTGACATGTCAAGCCTAATAGGCTTTTTCATAGGCATGAAGTCTGGCCTATTTAACTAAACATGTCTTTTAAAAAGCCTTAGCCTAACATTTTTAATAAACGAGTCAAGCCAGGCCAGGCCATAAACAGGCCAGACCGTAGGCCCCTGACAGGCCGTCGACTAGCCTATTCCCACCCCTAGTAGGGGTCATTAAAAAGGATTTCAAACAAGATGACCATGAGTGGATGGATTACACTCACCTCAAGAATGACTCCGAAAAAACCTTGGGATTTGCAGTGCATTCATTGTCCGTTTCTCCTTTTCCGAGAATCGATACTCCGAACCTCCAATCTCTTTCTTTTCCTCCTAGAGTGGTTGGGTATTTCGTGGAAATGAGAATAAGGATTTAGGTGTTTTAAGAGTATTTAGAAATCCCGATTCAAATATAAGTTTTTCTTTTTAAAAAAAAAAATTGTTTCTTACCTCAAGGGAATAATTTGGGGTGTTAAGCTCAGACATCCTCCTCTTTCTCACAAGTAGATTCCTCTTGTGTTAAACCTTCCCAAATGTCCTTCACTAAAGGAATTTTTTTTTTCCTTAGAGTCTTGACGCTTTGGTCGACAATCTGAGCAGGCCTAGAAGGATATGTAACACTATAAGAAATCCGGGTATTAGCGACGAGAAAACCGTCGCTACAATTGTATTGAGTCTATGCGTAAGACGTGTGAAGGATCATGGATATATTTCCTGAGTCAGGAGATATGAAAGATATTGTATATATTGGACAAAGAAGGGGGCAAGGCTATTCGATATGCCAAAAGGCCAATCCTCTGAAGGATTTGAAAGAGTCCAATGAACCGGGGGTGAATCTTTTTGGCTTTAAGGGCTCTTCCAATGCCTGTGACATAAGTAACTTTCAGAAAGACATGGTCTCCCTCCTCAAACTCTAAGGACTTCCTCCTCCTATCCGCATAACATTTTTTCCTACTCTGAGTTGTCTCAAGTTTTCCCTTTATCATTTTTATCCTTTTTGAGGTTTCCTGAACTAAGTCTGGTCCGAAAAGATTCGAGTAAACTAGAAAATCGGTCCCTGATTTTGGAGGGACCATGCAGTTTCATCCCTGATTTTTCTAAAATAACACTTTAGTCCATACTTTATTAAAAACACATGCACTTTAGTCCTTATTTCACTAAAAAAACATGCACTTTAGTCCTTCACTTTATTAAAAAACATGCACTTTAGGGACTAAAGTGCATGTTTTTAATAAAGGCTGGACTAAAGTGCTATTTTAGAAAAGTTAGGGACGAAACTGCATGGTCCTCCCAGAGTCAGGGACCGATTTGCTAGTTTACTCGAAAAGATTCCTTTCACCTACCTCATACCAACACAGAGGGGACCTACACTTTCTACCATACAAGTCCTCATAAGGCGCCATGCTTATGCTGCCACTATAGCTATTGTTATAAGTAAACTCTATCAAAGGTAGTTACTCATCCCAACTACCTTGCTCCTTTAAAACACAAGCTCTAAGCATGTCCTCTAAGGTTTGGATAGTTCTTTCAGACTGACCATCAGTATGAGGGTGGTAGGTTGTGCTAAGATGGAGTTGAGTACCAAAGGATTGGTGAAGGGCCCTCCAAAATCTGCAGGTGAACCCGGTGTCCCTATCTGAAACTATGCTAGAAGGTTCTCCATATAGCCTAACTATCTCACTAAGGCCTTAATAGGTAAGAAGAGGCCGAACTTGGTTAACCTATCAACGATGACCCATATGGAGTCATGTCTAGCTTATACTCTAGGTAAGCCCATGACAAAATCCATGGCTATTCCTTCCCACTTCAACTCAGGGATAGGTAAAGGTTGAAGAGTCCTTGATGGCTTCTGGTACTCTATTTTGACTTGTTGGCAAATTAGACATCTACAAACATGTTTCGCTGCCTCCCTCTTCATACCTACCCACCAAAAAATCCTTTTCAGATCTTGGTACATCTTAGTGGTTCCAGGATGCACCGTAAACCTAGTCTTATAGGCTTCTTCAAGAGCCTGCTGTCTCAGGCTACCCCCTTAAGGACACAAATTCTCCCTTTAAAAAGGAGCATCCCATCACTAGACTCTAAGAATCTCGGTTGTCCCTTTCTAGACTGGAGCTCTACATTTGAATCCCGGGCCTCCCTAATTTGGGTCCTTAAGGTACTAGTCAATTATATCCTATGTAGCCTCAAGTGATCACCCTCCACAGTCACATTCAAGTTCAAGTTCCTAAATCCTTCTATTAACTCTAGCTCATGAACCATCATGGTTGCTACATGTAGAGATTTCCTACTCAGAGCATTTGCAACTACATTAGCCTTACTTGGGTGGTATTTCAATTCAAAATCGTAATCCTTAAGTAACTTCATCCACCTTCTCTGTCTCAAATTCAACTCCTTCTAGTCAAATAGATACTTAAGTCTTTTAAGGTCACTAAATACCTCAAACCTATCCCCAAACAGGTGGTGTCTCCAGATCTTAAGGGCTAGAGGCATAGGCCACTACCCGCTTCTCCTGCATTAACACACAACCAAGTCATTTCCCATAGGCATCACTATAAACCTCAAAATTCCCTGTAGGGTCATCCATCACTAGGACAGGAGTCGTTGTTAACCTCTCCTTAAGTTCCTAAAAACTCTTCTCACAACGCTCATCCCGGATAAAAGCTTGACCCTTGAGAGTCAATCTAGTGAGTGGTAAAGCTAATTGCGAGAATCCCTTGATAAATCTTCTATATATAATACCTTACTAAACCTAGGAAACTCATAATCTCTGTCACTGACTTTGGCCTCCCTCATTCAAGGACTTCTTCTACCTTACTAGGATCTACTGTTACCCTTCCTTGGGATATGACACGACCTAGGTAATTCACCTGACTTAACCAAAATTCTCACTTCTCGGGGTTGGTAAATAACTTATTCTAAGGACTCCTAAAACTAACCTCAAGTGTCGCTCATGATCCTTTAAGGTTTAGGAGTAGATAAGAATGTCATTGATAAATACGACAACAAACTTATCTAAGTAGGGGTTGAAAATTCTATTCATGTAGTCCATGAATATTGCAGGAGCATTGGTCAAACCAAATGACATCACCAAATACTCATAATGCCCATACCCAGTCCTAAAGGTAGTTTTAGGGATGTCTTCACTCATGATCTTGATTTGGTAGTATCCCGATCTCAAGTCTATCTTAGAGAAAACTAAAGGTCCTCTAAGTCGGTCTATCAAATCACCTATCCTAAGCAAGGGATATTCATTTTTAATTGTTACTTTATTCAGTTGCCTATAGTCCACACATAATTTCTTGGTTCCATTTTTCTTCTTAACTAGTAATACATGGGCTCCCCATGGTGACTCACTCAACTGATTAAATTATTAGCTATCAACTCCTCAAGTTGTGTTTTAAGTTCCTTAAGCTTTAAGGGTGACATCCTATATGATGCCTTGGATATGACTTTTATGTAAATGTTTCAAAACATAAATCAATTTATTCACAAACACTTTTTACTAAAATAAATCAATAACCATCAAGCAAAGATTTTTTTTTCTTTTACAAATTTAAAGATAATTGAACTTTTATTTATTATGTACAATGTTAGCATCTACTTTTTTTTCCATACTGGTTAAGTGAGGGTGTAGCAAAAGAGGTAGGGGTGGGAATAGGCCAGTCGGTCTGTCAGGGGCCTGCAGCCTGGCCTGTTTATAGCCTGACCTGACTCGTTTATTAAAAAGGTCAGGCTAAGGCTTCTTAAAAGGCTTGTTTAGTTAAATAGGTCAGACTTCAGGCCTATGAAAAAGCCTATTAGGCTTAACAGGCCGACCTGTTTAATATAATAATATATAATATATTAAATTAATTAAATAAATAACTATAAATATAATTAAAAAAATTATAATATAGTAAAAAATTAGAATATATTAAATTAATTATATAAAAAAGTCTGCTTAAAAGGTCTGTTAGCCTGCATAGGCTTGTAAGCCTGTTGGCCTGTTGGTAGGCCTTGTTATAAAACAGGCTTACGGGTCAGGCTTTTTTTGCAGGCCAGACCTTTTAAAAAGGCACATCAGCCTTAAGAATTATGAGTCAGGCCAGGCTCAGGCCTGCCAAAGCCTGGCCTGGCCTATTTTCACCCCTAAAAAGAGGGTAGGCAATAGGAATTAATGGTACCATGTTCTGGAACGAAGTGTGGTTGGGACAAAACTATCCCAAGGATATTTTTCCAATACTATATAACAATGCTGTTCTAATATCTGGCTTGGGTGTGGAGTTGGGCCGGATTGGAGAGCATTGTTTGCTTGGGAGGAGGAATTGTTTAGGGAATTTAGAGACTTTTTGTTTACCGTTATAAATATTGGGACTGTTTTTTAATTTTTAAAAATTAAAATTCTGAAATTAATTTATAGTGATAGGTTTGATATTTCTTTGAGTAGAGTTTTGCTTTTTATGTAATAGGTGTATTTGCCTTTTGATCGACTTGATGTAATCGGGTGGGGTAACCTTGCACTCTTATATATGGAATCTTTTGTATATAAATAAAAAAGAGGGTCCTTTGAAATTTTTTGTTTGTTAAGCGTTTGAAATCTCTTAGAATTGGTCTAATCAACAATAATTGGAAGTAATAGAATGCTGATAAGGATTTGCCTTCAATCAGTGAGGAAGGCAGCAATTGGGAGTTGAGTTGGTCTTATGGCAGGTTTGGTGCTTGCTTTGCTTGTCACAGCCTAGGAAAAGAGTTTGTTCACAGTTGATAACCTATCAGTCATTTGTTCCCAAATTAATTGCTTGACAACTATATCAAACACCAAAATATGTGAATTAATTTCTATAAGGCTATTTATTAGAATTTATAAGCAAATATAGATACTATTGGTAGAGGTTATAATGGATGACAAATAGCGATTCTGTTGGTAGTAATACTGATCATGCTAATTCATTTCATAAGTCTCATGGATGCTAGGGAACATATATGAAACATACCTATGCGTTTAACCTTGTGTTACACTGAAATTTCTTAATTTCATATCAATTTTACATTCCATACAATGAAATGACAATGTCATCGTTATAAGATGAATATATGCATCACCGGTATATTAATTTTCTTAAAAGATAACTTACATGAGATTACATATATATGTTTTCCAGAAACCTAGAACATGAATGGATAATGCTAACCAGTACCAGTCTACCACATTCAAACACAATAACCATGAACCTAAATCACAAGTCTTTTTTATTTATAATTTTAAATTTATTTGGTTTGCAACTTTAAACACTACTACTTGGAATCCCTACAATTTGAAATAAAGCTCATATTATTCTCTTCATGCAAAGCTAGCAAACTTCCATTTTCATTTTCAGTGGTCACTCCTGCTAGGTTTGTCTGAATTGAATCCCACCTGAAACATATTCAAATCAGAGCAAAAATTTTAAGACAACAAAAAGATGATAATAGTCTTGCTTTTTTTCAATGAAAGAGTAAAGTACTATGGTATGGTACCTCAGTGAAAGGAGCAGGAACCCAGTCATTGGTTGCTGGATTGCACTTGCAAGAGTGATGGCAACCAGTGTCATTATCTGGTTCTAGGTGGAAGCCTGTGCCACTTCTCTCTACTTGGATGAACCCTTTTCCCGTCTGCGAGTAAAGTACACATATACATATTAATGTACTTAATATTTATGGTTATCTGAATTCTTTGATGTTACTAACATGAAAAAATGATGTCATTAGAAAGAAAAACCACTAAAAAAATTATAGTAGGACTCATTATTATCTGTAAAGCCCATTGTTATTATTTTGCCATGTCTTTCTTTCTATAATGTTAATAAATAAGATGAAAGGATCCAAATCCATTTGTAAATGTCAATGCAAATCTTGGTGATCTGTTAGATATGGTTGGTTGGCATTGAATATAAAATGGGTCCAATATTTTGCAATCAAATTCACTAAAAAAAAATAATATAATGTATGTAAATAGGATTGGAGTGAATACCGTATGGTGGTGTTTGTCCACGCTGTTGAGATCTTTGTAATACTCTGTTTCCACAAATTCTTCTGTCACTTGATTTCCATTGTAAACAATTTTCTGAATACAATTATAAAAGGAAAAAAAAAACAAAAGGTAATGAAAACATATCATATAGAAATCCTGACATACTTGAGATATGGTATTGATAAAAACAAACAAATTTATATTATCATTCATGTATGTATCATCAAGTCAATTAAAAAAAACATAATCTTAGCTTATATATAAACATCCAGATCTAGCTCATATGAAGATTATTTTTCAAAAAAAAAATCCAAAATCACAGATATGTCAGATATCAAGTCTTTAAACATAAATTGTATAAACAGAATATGGACAACAGTAACAAGATGCGTTTGTAGTCCAACGGTTAGGATAATTGCCTTCCAAGCAATAGACCCGGGTTCGACTCCCGGCAAATGCATTTTATTTTATTTGGTTGGGAATTGAAAATCTGAAAATTTTGAGATAAAATGTGTTTTTGGAAGTGAGTGAGTGACTAACCTTCTCGCGAGGATCATTCTCAAGGCGTTGGAATTGAACCATTTCTGGTATAGAAGAATAGTTGTTGGAGAAAGCATCCACATATTGAGTAGAATACTCACTGCGTTGAGGCTTTGTGTGGCGTTTTGGGGCTGCTTCATCGAAATACTCTCTGGTCTTTGCCTCTATCTTCGCTTCTTCCTCAGCTGACAGATGGATATCGCTCCTGTTTGGCCTTCTGTAACCCTCCATTTTCGTTCACCTTCTTCTTCTTCTCTGTTATGCCTATGAAAACCTGTTCGTAAAAATGGTTGAATTTGTATGCGTATTTGTAGGGATTTTGGATTGGTGTGTGGAAGATATTTTTTATGCTCTGACGTTTATAGCGTACGTATGGAAATATATATGGGGCCTGAAAATATCTCTTGAGGAGGCTTTTCCCTCTAAAATATCTAGGAAATCTTATCCATTTGGTCTTGTTAGATGGATGTTGTTGGTGGGACACTGCCAAATTGCCAATATTTCCATGGAACTAGTTTAGGTGATAATAAAATTCCACCAATTACTTTGTGATCTGCATATAATTCATATAACATAAAAACATATAACAATTCATACAACATTTTTTTTTTTATCTTTTTTCATCATATTATCTATCACATCTCACATTTCTCTCTCTTACTTTCCCTATTCCCTATGTTGTACAATATCTACAATTTACATTTCTATATGTTTATATTGTTATAAAGGATATAAAGGAATTAATTACCTTGTTTTATGATCTCACCCGAGTCAAAGAGAAAACGATGGCACAACGAAAGACCTCTTCAATATGAAGTTTCTAAAATAGGTCTTATTAGGATATCTAGTTTGATTGATTGCTTAGGTTTAGATGATTGATCTAATGATCTTAGTGGTTAGTGCTTTGACTAACTAGTTTTTAGTATGCCTTGATTTAGAAACAGGTAACCATTTTGTGAATGACATTGTATATTAAAGATTTAAGGCAGCCTTTGAATGTTTTTTTTAGACATAATGAAAAGTGTTAGGAATACACTCTCTAACACACGTTTTTCAACATACTCCATGTGAGTGGTTAAAATTCACATAGGTCCCACCACATTGTTAAATATTTTATAAAAGTTTTGCTTTTATTTAAAATTATCATAAATGATATCACTCTATGTTTCATCACCTATATATAAAGAGTATTATTGAGAAGATACTAATGGCAATAGTAATTAATGGTGATGGTATAAAATGAAATTTTCAATATAAAGTTTATTATTAATTAATGAGTTTGATTTGTATATATATTGCAATGTATATGAAAAAAATTATACTATTTCTTAACGATATATTGACATATTATTTAATAAGTATATAACACCTCACATATTATAAATAAATTCAATAAACAAACACACTATTGAATAGGTGTTTAAATTTGATTGAAAAATTCTTAATCAACTAAATAATTGTTGATCACAATAAAAGTGGAATGTGACTCCAGACGGACTATTCATGTAAGATCAAAGATATGGTTGAATCATTACTCTTGAGAGTTTTATTTAAAAAAACCTCTTAATCCGGATTTCTATGGAGGCTCGATGAATGTAGCTCCAATTATAATGCTCTGATTTCTATTTTTCCGCGAAATATGATTTCAGTTTTGAATTTTAATCCTTTGTCTTTATAAATGCAAAGTTCTAATCTTCAGGCACTTATAAATTAGAAATGACTTAGAATTAGGAAAAGAAAAAAAATAAAATTGCTTTGTAGCATTTTTTTTATGTGTGACCCAGCTGACAGCTCATTTGAAAAAGATAAAACCTTCACAATAATATAAATGAAAATTTCTAGATGAAAATGACTTTGTTAGGTCACCACGTGCCTCTCTCCAACAAGTCAAACAGAATTTTTTTTTTTTTTATAGAAAGGAAAATAATACTTATAAACTCTAAAATGGGAAAAAGAGAAATGAGTAAAATATGATTAAAAATGAAAAAAGAGACAAAAAAAATAGATATATAAGTGATGCAATATAAAAATAAAAATAAAAAATAAAGAAATTATAAAAAATGGTGAGTATATAAAAATTAATATGGGTTATGATTAACGTACACTTTATTTTTCTTATATCTCATTTTTCACTTCCCTTTTTTTTATTTATCTTTTTATTTCTTGTCTCATCATTTATTGCATCTCTCACTCTTTCTCTTATTTCTTCTTTTATTTTTAAGTGTGACCACTGTGACACCCTTCTACCCCATACTCTTAATTGTTTAATAAATTGAATTGTAGAAAAGGTAACGTCCCACCATGGGTAAAAGGTTCACAAAACTCTCTTATTAAAATCTCATTAGTTCGGAAACAACTTAATTAAAATAAAATAAACTCAAATGTACTCCAATACTCATGCAACGGAATCTCCAAAGAAATAAAAACAATTAAACATCGTACTTGCCGTGTAAGACATCCCAAAACAGTTTACAAAATCCTTCCTAACTAGAAACATAAATAAAAGAACCCCAATAATATGCCCTGATGTCACATGTACCAGAGCAATACTCCCTCTAATCAAAACTCAACACCAATCGTGTTATCATCATCACCTGTAAAATATCCACAGTGTAACGGTGAGGAAATGAATACTACCCATACATACACATAGGGGGCTACCCTATCCTCACCCACATATAAGCAACATCATCATATATCACACCACATGCTCAAACATCCCATAATTCAGCAGATAATAATCATCCATAAAATCAGCATATAGCTATTCACCTATATCAGCATATAAATCTCATATCATCATTCACCAAAGAAATCACATACTCACATAATACTCATACCTCATTAATACTCATCACATCATTATTTATCACAGATTCATCATCCAATACCTTTCATATATACATCCATCATGTATGCACTAGAACTCATCATCATCATAATATAACTCAATTATCATCAAGTATAACACATATACATCCATCATGTATGCACCAAAACTCATCAACATCATTATATAACTCAATTCCATTGTTGAGTATAACACATCATCATATGCACCACAACTCATCACATCACCTACCCAAAGATCATGACTTGGAACTCCGCACGATGGGTGCACCTCGTCAATCACTCTAGTTAGTACCAAGATAGTCTACCGGTGTCACCACACCCAATCCGATAGGTTGTACCCCCTCTATGGGCCCGCACAACGACATTCGACCCTAGGTTGCACCCCCTCTATGGGCCAGTACAATCACTCCTAGGTTGCACCTCCTCTATGGGCCCATGCATCGAACACCTCATCTTGATCCCCTGAGTTGTACCCCCTCTATGGGCTCGCATAACTCAGTTCACCTCCCGAATTGTACTCCCTCTATGGGCCCGCACAATTCAGGTCTCATCACATATGCTCAAGGCATCTCTCCTAAGTTGTACCCCCTCTATGGGCCCGCACAACTTAGATAACATCATCATCATAAGTGATACACACTATCATCATTTACATCACCATCATAAGTGATACACACTATCATCATTTACATCATCATCATAGTCATCATAAACAACATCAAACATCGTTAATCATCATCATTATACATCATCACACTCATCATCAAATATCATCATAATACATCATCATAAGCATCGCAATCCTCATCAAACATCATTAATCATCAACACAATACTCATTATAAAGTACTCTCAAGCAACATCAATCATCATCAAACAGTTAGGATCTCAAAATCCACTCTGGTAATCGATTACCAACCTCTAGTAATTGATTACCCGCAAACAAGGTCTCTGATAATCGATTACAATCACCTTGTAATTGATTACCTGCAAGCAAACACTCTGGTAATCGATTACAACACCCATGTAATCGATTACCCACAAACAAACTATCTGGTAATCGATTACAACACCTCTGTAATCGATTACCAGCAAGCAAACAGTGCTTCTGGGTTGCCCAGAACACTCTGGTAATCGATTACCACATCTGGTAATCGATTACCCGCGACACAAATCGCAGAATTCACGATTTCAAATCTCTCTAAACCCATCCAATCAATCCCTAATCAATCTTTTTTGTCTAAACATCATACATAATCATTATTAACATCCAATACTCTGTAAATCAACAATCAATTACAGATTATACCATCAATTCATCAAAATCCCCAATTTCTCAATCCCTAATCACCCCTTTTTCCATTATTCTCAATATCATCATTAATCTCATCCAATACTCATCAATTTACATACAATCAATCATCAACCAACAGATTATATCTTCATTCTAAGTTATAAATTCATCAATTCAAAATTATACTCTTAGATTACTACCCAAACATCCCCTACATGCATATACAGGCAATACCCTCTCCCCCACCGTACCTTAAGCGAAGCTTGATCACCGCAAGGAAGTCTTTTCTTGAATTCTTGGCGTTCACTCCACAACAGCTCTCTTTTGAGACTCCGTTTCTCCCCTCCTTAGCGTTTCATTTACTGGCGAATGATACGAATAAGGATTAGGGTGCTCTGTTAACCCCTCCTTACTGAAATAACTAATTGGGCTTGGGCCCACTCTCACCCCGCATTATTCTATTTTCAATTACATTATCTTTACTAAATAAAACTAATAATAGCAATACTCCTATTATTTATTTCTCATTAAATTAATTATTTTCTTAATTAATCTATTTAATTTAATTAATATTTATCCTAATAAAATTTAGGATGTTACAACCACCTCAATAAATGTACACCAATAATTTTTCAATTAAGATTCATTGATAAATTCTAAAATATAAGGATAAGAATAATCCAATTATAATTATAAGCTATTTTTTAATATTTATTAGAATATTCAAATGAAATAGAAAAAATGTTAAAAATGTTTTTTATAATTATAACTAAACACAAATTTTCTTCTACATTTTATAAAAACTCTAAAATATAAATCACTGTTTTATTTAAAAAAAATATGTTTTTAAATAAACACCTCTTTTATGATAAATAAATGCATAAAAAAGAACCACAGATATAATGAGCGGTAAAAAAAAATTTAGTTATTTTTTATATCATGTGTGGAAGTTTTCAAGTGTACATCTATAATTGTTATTAGGTAATTATAAGGTGGACTGTTTGAGTTTGGATCTATCATAGACTACTAAGTTTTTTTACTATAAAAAATAATTTTAATTTTATAATATGTATTAATAAATTTTTCAATATTAAATTTATATTGTTTATGGTAAAGGTTTACCATAAACCCAAACTCAAAGGGTCCACCCTATAATTACTCATTGTTCTTTGGGCAAAAACTTGTGTATACTATTCGGTAGGGTGTTCATGAACGGGTTTTGTGTGTCCCCAACATAACCCTAATTTTTTATCAGGCCAATTGTATGAATCTGAACCCGTCCATAGACCCGAAGAGACCCGATAATGTACGAGTCAAAGTAAGATCGGGTCTGAGTATGACATGACCGGGTTGACCCGATATATAAACTAAATATAATTTTGAAACAATCATATAACAATGTTCAAAAGAAAATAGTTCATACAATTAGTAAATATATTACATATAATAGAATTCCCATTAATGTATGCAATATTTTTTACTTTTTTTAAAATTTGGGACATTACTAAAACAATAATAACTTTATATCACTATATAACTTTACGTATAGAATGTATTTTTAAAGGTAGGTAGAGGAAACCTATACTCAAAAACACTATCTAAAAGGAAAAAAATAATAAGCTTAGGACTTTACATAATAGAAAATTATAAGTAATAAATATTATATTTATATATAAAGGACGGGACGGGTAACCCGAAGGTTAACCTGAACCCGTCCTTAACCTGATGTCGGATCAACAAATGAGACCAGATTTGGTTCTATTCTTTCTTGTAGGACTGGAACAAACCCAGCCCGAGTAGGACAGGTTGGGACGGGCCTAAGGGACGGGCCGGATCTTAAACACCCATACAAATATTCGGGTGTATATATCTCGTTAAAGATGAACAAAATAGAAAGGTGAGAGAGAGAAATAAAAATGTGACAAATGATGTTATAAATGATAAAAAAAAATAGGAGGTACAATTATCAATGTCATTATTCTTTACTTTTTTAACAAACTTGTATGTTCCACTCATGCTAATGTCATTGGTGAAAAAGAAAATAAAATGCATACAAATTGGAATTTTTTAGATAAATTTAGTATTAGAGTTCTTTTAAATTACAATTTACAACTAGGAATGATAAAATGAGTTTGACCCATTGGACTAGTCAATTTAATTCATTAATTTAAATGAACTAGGTTGAGGATACTCAACCCAACAATCCATAATGTGACAAAAAAAAAACCCAACAAACCATATAACTTAACAACCCATATAACTTAACACATATAACCAATTGGAAAAATGAGCTGGTGAAAATGTGTGTTTGAACCAATCTGTTTGGCCTATTTTTTTCAATTCTTTCTATTTCTTATCTTTTTTTTCTTTTATTTTTTGGACAGGTCAGTCCATTAGCCCATTTGTCTTGAGCTGGAATTTTTTGTTTATTTTATAATTTTGATCAACCCAACACAACCCTTTTTTGACGGGCTAACCACGGGTCGAGGCAAGCGCATATTGTCGTTCCTAATTACAACTTTTTATGGACGAAAAAGGAGTTAAGGAAATGGGCAACTATTCCCGTCTCACTAGAGCTATATTTTGTTGGAAGAGAGAAATTAAGAGAGAGTGTAAGAAATGGAGTAAATTTATGGAATGTTTGGTTTTAGAGGAATAAGAGACAAATATAAGAAAGAAATATGTGTAACTTTTTTATGCATAATAAGGGCCAAATTAAGGCCAACCAAACACGACAAAGTAAAAACATTAGGTTCTCTCAAAGAGTGTAGCAGACAAATCACCTATAAATACTGGACTAGAGCTCTAAAATTGTAGAAAATGTAGAAATGTGTGTAACTTTGTCTCCTCTTATTTGGTTGAATAAAAAGTAGGATGAGAGAAAATATTTTTTTACTAAATTGACAAAAATATCCCTACACATTATTTGAGGGAAAAAAAGAGATTTATATTTAGTAAGGGTGTTATTGTTATTGCACTTATCCTTGCTCTTTCTCTCTTCTATTAAGATTAAAATTAAGGTGAGATCCACCACTTTTTATTTATCTTCTCTCTAATCTCTCCTCAACTAAAATAAGGGCGATATCTCGTTTCTCTCTCATAACTCTCCCCCCATTTCTCTACTCTATATAACTCTCTTCAACTAAACATATCATAAGTCTTTTATATAATAAAAACAAGAAAAACAATAAATTTCAAGACCCTTTTCTTCATTTTTTTACACTTAATAGGTATTATCTCTATTTTTATTTATTTATCCATTTGTACGAAAAAAAACACTTTGAGAAATGTAATTATTATTGTTATTTTCATAAAAATTACTTTTAAACCTCTTATTATAACATTTACCTATTTTATTCACATCTATCTATTTATTTTTAAATGGTTGAAAATTAGTTGAGTGATATCACAAGTACTTATTAGGGCTTATTTTATTCATTGAAATTTTGATAGAGTCGTTTATTATTATCTCAGAATTAGCATAAGAGTATAATGTAAAAAATATATAAATGATATTATATTAGACTTATAAATGGATATATAAATAGAAAGAATTTTCATGCTTAAAAATAGACAAATAAATAGCAAAATGGAAGTAATATCGTATGTTATTTAGTGTCTAATTGATTTACAGTTAAATAAAATTGATTTTAAGATTAATGATTCTGTTTACCCTTAATTTTGGAAGCAAACAAATGTATCTAATGAGAACAATCAGGAAGTAGATGAATCCTTTTAAGGGGTCTTTAAAGCGTGGATTGATTAATTGAGTTATTGTTGACATTTTTAAAGTCCTCAAATTAAGAGAAGTATGAAAACTTTCTTATAGTAAAAACATGAAATTCATATAAACCCAACAACTGGGTTGAGCTAGAATAGTACACAATGCAAAAGAAATGGAAAAGAGAAGAAGAGAAAAGAGAGTTTCAGAAAGAGGAACAAAGGATATCAAGAACATTCAATAGCAAAAGTAAAAGTGATCTGCAGGGACCTACTCCTTGCACATGATTGCCTTGGTCACTCACAGTTTGGACGTTGTGGCTTGTGTATGCACTGAGTAATTAGTTTGGCGACCCTTGCACACTTTGAATTTCTCTGATTTATAGGCTCTCATCCTTAACCGTTGTTATCACCACGTCTTGTTGTTACCTACCTTCTAGAAGCAGTTCTTCTTTCACGTTCTGAGATCAACCATGTCATTGTGTAACTCCCTTCATGTTCCCCATGCAACAAGCTCTTATGGATGTTAAAGGATAATTGTCAATCATGGTAACTGCATATTCTTGCAAGCCTTCCTTCGAGAGTTCACCTTCAAATCATGATGCTTCGAGCTTGAGTATCTTTTAGACAATCACATGGCTATTTCACAAGTGTCATGCCTCGAATTGATGGTCCTTATACCCTTTTGAGGGCTTAACCTTTCAAAACATCATTTAGCTCGAAGCCACTATCTCTTTTCAAAGTGGCATCCTTCTCTTGAGCTAGCTTCCTCTCGGAACTTTGGAAAGATTTATTTTCACCCTAACATACTAAAAATGAATTATGCATGAATTATGATGCACATTCAATGAAAGTGGTTTTATTTCAATTATTTAAAACCACGCTATGTACAAGTATGTCTAATGTAGAAAGGGTGCTTAAGTCCTATATGGTACAAGGGGTAAGATTACTTGTTATTACAAGTTTGTAATCGATTGGAGCAAAATTTTGAGTATTATGTTTTGATCCCATAACGTATTTAAATCATTACAAAGAAGTGGTCTTGTGATAAGGGATCAAAATTTATAAACTTGACCAAAGAGGAAAAGAAATCAGTGAGTCATAGGAAAGAGATCTCGTTGCCATTGTTTTTTGATTTTGTTCGCTTCGGTGTTAAGGGATGAATTATGCATGAATTATGATGCACATTCAATGAAAGTGGTTTTATTTCAATTATTTAAAACCACGCTATGTACAAGTATGTCTAATGTAGAAAGGGTGCTTAAGTCCTATATGGTACAAATGGTAAGATTACTTGTTATTACAAGTTTGTAATCGATTGGAGCAAAATTTCGAGTATTATGTTTTGATCCCATAATGTATTGAAATCATTACAAAGAAGTGGTCTTGTGATAAGGGATCAAAATTTATAAACTTGACCAAAGAGGAAAAGAAATCAGTGAGTCATAGGAAAGAGATATCGTTGCCATTGTTTTTTGATTTCGTTCGCTCTGGTGTTAAGGGATGGTGCATAACTGCGACTTAATTCACGGCTAATGTAGACAACATATACGATGGCAGGACAGGGGATTCACAATGGCGGGGCAAAGGGTTCATAGTGGTGAAGATGGTGTCGCGGCGTGGGACGAAGACGACATTGCCACAAACAAGGAAGACACGCGATAACATGTGACACATGGTGGCTCAAGTCATTATCGGCGACGACGCAAACTAGATGATTATGGAAAAGACAAAGATAGGAAAAAATGAAGTGTAAGACAAGGATAACAAAGACAACGAATAATACGACAAATAGATTACTTGGAATCGCAAACAACACAAATGAGGAACATAAGAAAACTCCCTCATAGAAAATGAACTGGATAACAAACATAGCACATGAGATATTCGAGAGAAACAAGAGAGATGAAATTAAGAATAAACATGTTAAAGATGAGAGAGAATATGCATGGTGACTCGTGCTAACTAAGAGGTCCTGCTTGTGATAACCCATGATTTTAAAAACCGGACCGGCCGGTCGGACTGGTGAACTGGTGAATCGGCCTAGTGTCCAGTCCAAACAAACCACCAAATCGACCTTGCAAAAAAAAGGTCAAGCTGGTTAAAAATCGGCAGCTTACCAATTTTACCCGATTCAATTTTTTTTTAAATAACTTCTTTTCATAATTTAAAATAAAATTGAAAAAAGATGATCCTGAACCAAAATTAAAAAAAAGGTTATTCTCCAATTTGCAATGTGTCGTGTACCCTAGTCCTTGTGATGTGTGCTACAATGAAGCTTCCTTATGTGTTCAATTGTTCGTCATTCGTTCGGCCTTCCACCATCCCCTACGCTTTGTGCGTTAGTCGTCACTATATCTTCATTCTTTTCCTCGCGCCGAAATTCATTGTTGTTGTGTTGCATCTATGCTTGTTGTCTGTTTGCTTCTCCCTCCCCCATACGATCAAATCCCTTTGTTGATTGCTTTCAATATGTTGAGAAAAGTGAAAAGTTTTTATATTGATTAGTGAGATGTTGATCTAAAAAGTTAAAGTAATTATTAAAAAGAAAAGAGTCTCCCTTTAATGATATATCATTTCCATCAAGATATATTATTCCACAATCAGGATCTCTCTATTTGCAAGTGTTTTGTAAATATTTAGAAATTGAAATACATTTGAATTTGTAATTAAAAAAGCTTTTTTTTTTAATAATGAGGCCTAAAGGCCAATAAAAGAAAAAAACTACACTACGATCCTACGGGGGAAGCTAATACTAGCAAAATCCTGCCAAAGTAGGGGAATACAAAATGAGGAGGAGCACTAAACACATGTAACCCAAGAGTAAGCTCATGATAGTAGAAGGCCAGTTTATCAACAACTTGGTTCCCTTCCCTAAAACCATGGGAGAAGGTAACATGAGGGAGGTATCTACACAACCGACCAATATCATTCAAAATTGCAGCATGCAGATGAGAGGTCGGATGACCTTTGGAAATAGGCATGGCAACGGTGCGGGTCGGGGGCGAGTTTTGCTCTCCTCATCCCTGCCCCCGTAAAAGTCAGGGCGGGTTCGGGCTCAGGTTTAAAGAGAGCGGGTATGAAATTATGAAACTCAGCCCCATCCTCACGGGTCCCCGTCGGGTTCGGGAAACCCGTGTGGATTTCACCTTCTCTATTTTTCATTTTTTCTCTATTTTTTATAACTTAAATATATGTTTTTAAATCAGTTATATATATCTAATATACTCTAATTCAAATAACATGTAAATATAAATATTGATAATCCTAAAAAATTAAGAAAACTGAAGAATTATATTATATTTTAAGGAAAATATATAAATTTATCTTTATTATTTAACTATTAGTATATTAAAATTATTTAATTATTTTGTCGGGACAGGTTCGGGTTCGGGGTGGGGAGGGTTCTTACACCCTCGAACCCTCCCCCGTCCCCGTTAAAGGCGGGGCGGGTTCGAGGTCAGGTTTTACTTAAACCCGGTCAAAGCGGGTTTTCCCCGTCAAAGTTGGGGCGGGGATGGGTCGGTGCCCACGGGTTCGAGTTTGTTTGCCATGCCTATTTGGAAATAAGATGGATAGCTGTAGCAGAGTCACTTTCCACCCAAAGCTTTGAGATACCCATAGATACTGTCAGCTCTAAGGCTGTTTGAATAGCATGGAGTTCTGCCCCCAAGATTGTCCCATGCCCCATATTCTTGCTAAACCCCTGGATCTAGCAGCCAATATTATTTCGCAATAAAAAATCTTTTTTGGTACTTCGGAGGTATTATTTTTAATTTTTCGTATTATAATGTTATGGTATTATGATTTTTTTAATATTGTTTATTATATTATATAATTTTTTAAAAATAATATTATTTAATTAATACAAGTTCGACCATTTTGATTCCAGTTTAATTATTGAATCTTGAACTAGTGTTTTGACTGGTTGAATGACCGGTCCGATTTTAAAAACATTGATAACTACAAGGACCTACTTACAATTTTTTCCATTTTATATTCACTGAATAATTCAAATCACTCATTTATTAATTAGTATATCTAACAACTAAAAGAGGTCTTATAGAAGACACTTGCACCCCGGGGATCAAGATCTTCTACCGTTTACTTTTAAACTGCATGGATATAAACCCTTAAATTTATTTTCAGCCAAGCAAAATAATCATAAAAAATCAAAAAAATCTATTTAATGGCGAGAGATAAAATTGCACACCCTACTGTTATTTTTTCAACTCCAGGGTATCCATTTCCCACCCCTTATACCTTGGATCTAGATTTGTTGTATCCCTTATGCCTTGTATCCATATTTGTTGTATTGGGTTCTTATTGCTGTCACTACAGTCAATAAATCTGAATGATCCCATTGAATTTAAACACCATCTCGATCTGCGAGACATCCCATCTCTATTGGATTGTCTAAATTTGTTTACTACATGTGTGTTTTGATTTACCCTAAAATCACGTTATAAATGTGGATCCGTGTAAACGCTACAAAAGTGTATTTGATTTAATGACTGACCAAATTCAAATTTAGATTAACTAATGCAACTATTTCTATCGTTAAACACGTGATTTTATCAAGTTTGAAAGCTAAATCAAAATATGCTCTACAGTGCATTCAACTGCCGCTAATCCAGATCCTATACCTTAGACGTTACCCGCTTGGTACTGTTAAAACGTGAAAACAAAGAAGCACTCAGAACATTACCTAAACAAGAGTATCTCCGGTCTCCACACAGATGACAGTATTCCTTATCTCCTCACATGCTCTCAACAGCAAGCAATTAGTGACACCACCTCCCACTCAGGCCCACACCACTTCCACCTTTCCCATTCCCTCCACACACTCACTGTGACCCCTGCCGCTGCGTAACCAGTCAACCACCTCCCACTCACCACCGTTGCCATCAATCGCCGCACCCCACCATATTGTTCCGGCAGCAGGTTAAGCATCTATCTCCATACTTGTACTTATGGTCACTAATGTCAACTAACTTACCATTGGTTTAGCATTTCTTTATTACTTTTCTCATCATCTTCACCGCAATAAGTACCTATTCATTCCTCTCTCTCTCTATCTTCTTAAAAATTTGGGCTCACTATGTCACCAGTACTGTCTCATCCACAAATATTAATTTATACACATTGATATTCCCTCTTTTATACGGCATGATTAATTATGAATAGAGTTTAATTACTAACTTGTTTTATTTTACATTAATATTCTCACCTACGACTTTCTTATCGTGCGCACCCTCCTCGTGGGTGCTCTGACACTGCTTCAGAGAAACCAGCGAGTCACATACTCACACTCACAGAGCACGTGTTCGGAATATACATTGCCAATTGTTTATAGCTAGCAGCATTATTGAGTCACTGAACGAGTCACTGGTCCCACTCATACTACTCACTCACCTCAGCTTCCACCATTTCTGAACTTAACTTCTCTCTCCTTGTCTCTTACTCAGTCAAACACAACCAATGACGCGAAAGGTCTCGAATTTCTCCGATCTGATCCAAAGGGTCACGGCCTCTTGCCTCCTCCACCCCCTCGCCGCTGGAGTTAAGGAAGAAATAAACTCGCCATACGAATCGGAAGAGAACAGAGACGAAGGAGAAGAAGATGATTATGAAGAGGAAGAGGAAGAGGAAGAAGAAAAAGAAGATAAAGGGTATGAGGATGAGAATGACGACTTCGAAGAAGAGAAAATGGTGGGGTTCAGGGCATTGAAGGCGAAGCAGATGGAAGGGCTCATGGATGAGGTCTTTGAAACGGTGTCGTCGATGAAGAGAGCGTATGTGAGGTTGCAGGAAGCGCATTCGCCGTGGGACCCGGAGAAGATGAGGGCTGCTGACGTGGCGGTGGTGGCTGAGCTGAGGAAGCTTGCTGTGTTGAGGGAGCGGTTCCGGCGAAGCGGCGGTCGAAAGAAGAGTGGTAGGAGGAGAGGTGGTGGTGGTGGTGTGGCGTCGCTGAGGGAGGTGGTGGCGCCGTATGAGGCGGTGGTGGATGAGCTGAAGAAGGAGGTGAAGGCAAAGGATTTGGAGGTTCAGAATCTGAAAGAGAAGCTTGAGAGTGTTGCTGCTCTCTCCAGCAATGGTAGTGGTGAAAAGAAAACTGGGAGGTCTCAATCTAAGAGGAAGCTAGGAATTCAAGGTACATTATGCAATTGCATGCACCTCATTTTTTTTATTGAAGAGAATTCTAATTTTATGAAAATGTTATGATGGCTGGCTAGAAATTCAGAAAAAGCAAAAAGTTCCCTTTCGTTTTATTTTGTTGCTTTGAACTTTGAAGTATGTTTTATTCCAAATGAAGTAGAGAAGTGTCTTTCAAAGTGAATCTTGCATGTGCATTTTGGTTTAGCTTTAGTAAAACTTCTAAATGGCATGACTTGGGGTCTAAGGTGCTCCTCCAAGCTAATCCAAAGTTACTACTTGATTGAAGAGGAAATGAATAGAGGATCTAGGTTGAAATTGCTGCATGAAAAATTGAAATCTCAGACTTTTTTGTGAAATTCACTTTGCAGCAATTGCAGCAGTCCCAACCCCAGAACTCTTTGAAACAACAATGGTGCAAGTAAGAGAAGCATCAAAGTCCTTCACTTCTCTGCTCCTGTCTCTTATGCACAATGCACATTGGGACATCACAGCTGCTGTTCGTTCCATTGAAGCAGCTACTGCCTCCACTGACAAAATCCATAATACTTCAACCACATCCATTGTCTCTGCTCACCATGCCAAATATGCCCTTGAATCCTACATCTCCAGGAAAATCTTCCAAGGTTTCGATCATGAGACTTTCTACATGGATGGCAGCCTCTCCTCCCTCCTCAACCCTGATCAGTTTCGCCGTGATTGCTTCACTCAGTACCGGGACATGAAGTCCATGGATCCTACTGAGCTTCTTGGAATCTTACCAACATGTCACTTTGGCAAATTCTGTTCCAAGAAGTACCTTGCCATTGTCCATCCCAAGATGGAGTCGTCCTTGTTTGGTAACTTGGAGCAGCACAATCAAGTCCAAGCAGGAAACCACCCTAGGAGTGAATTCTACAATGAATTTTTAGGGCTGGCCAAGACAGTGTGGTTGCTTCATTTACTGGCATTCTCATTGAACCCTGCACCAAGTCAATTTGAGGCAAGTCGTGGAGCTGAGTTCCATCCTCAGTATATGGATGGTGTAGTGAAATTTTCAGGTGGGCGGGTGCCAGCTGGTCAGGTTGTAGGGTTTCCAGTTAGCCCTGGATTTAAGCTTGGAAATGGGTCTGTTATAAAGGCTAGGGTTTATTTGATAGCCAGAACGTAAGGTTTTTGGGGTAGTGTTTTAGAAGAGATGATGAGAGTAATCAAAATATTTGCCTAGCAGGATTAACAGGTTACTGATATAATATGAAATCATTAGGCTAGGTTGTTGATGTCCAGGTGAATTCAGTTTGAACATGAACTATAATGACATGATTTTGAATCTGACATTGAAATGATTATGAATGATGATAGTTAATTATAATATATGATAGCAAGCAAATACATATTGAAGATTCTCTGAATTCAAAGCTATCTTCACTTCATTATCAAAGGCAATATACCCCATGACAATATTCGAAAAGAGAAATAAATAAATTATAAACTCTCAACGTGTATTAGTGTTCATACATGCTTCATTTCATTTGTCTATTCAATGAGTCGGGAAATAAGTAACTTATCTCCCAGAAAAATGATATCTCATATACATGCAGTACAGTGTAGACCTCTCAAGTAAATGTAAATTGACGGTCTATTCTTTGGCTAAAAATATATGAATGGTGGACATCCACATGGCACGTAGGAAACAAATATAGAAATGTAATTTGATAGTTTATTCATTGACTAATAATTATATGATGTGTAACATCCACCCACATGGCAGAAGTAGGAATCAAATGTAGAAAGGCGACCTCTCTTTCTCCTGGAACAAATCTGTTGACCATTTGGTAGCACTGATCCGAGAAAGAAGCATATTGCTTGGTGAATATAATCGTGAAGAATAGTACTTATCCTCTAAAAACTCTCTTGGCCTGTCACATGGATCAAATAGTGAGCACTTTCAATATTGACAAGCAGAATCATATAGTTAAATATATAAGTTCATGTTGTGTAAAGCAGACCCACAAAACAAACAATGATACCAAAGGGCAAAAGCAAACTTTTGTAGTTCACGAGGCCAAACATGGTGGTTTTATTTATCACGAAAGTAACAAAAAGAGGTTTTATCGGAAAATTCACACATTTTCACCGAATGCCAGTATAGAGATGGGACCATTCTACTCGGTTATGACAACTTTCAGAACAAAGATCTACTTATTTGGTCGTGATCATGGTGAAAAAAATACAAGTTACTAAAAGCCATTTGCTCCTGAGTGACCCTTCTGAGTTGTGAGCTGTTTAACTGAGCATATACAAGTGGCTTAAACCTTTTAAGCAGGACACTTTTTAAATGGATAACAAGGTATAATACGATATATAAATTTCATTAGCTAATACTACTGGTTTTACCAAATTAATCTCTTACCTGTTCAAATGTAAGAAACATAACCACATTCCAGGCTCCGACTCGACCAAAATTAGGAAGGAAGCCTTTGTAGAAGGCCAGAAATCCCTGCAATACATTTGTGACATGAGTTCAAGTGTTCCAGAGAGAGAGAGGGAAAAAAAACCTTCATATTAACCCCTAATGCCAACGTTTTTATCAAACCAACAAGCTAGCAGCAACTGTTAAAATTATTTCAGTTTGTTGGAGATCAGAACAACAAAGATTGCAGCAAGTATGAAAAATTGTTGTCAACGTTTGAGAATTCAGTGATGCCCAATAGTCTCTCTAATTAAGCATTAAAAAAATTGTGTCCTGTCTCCCATGTCACTTCAAAAAAGTGAGGTCTTCACCAGAGGCATTCATAAAACAATCAGAACAGCCAAAATAGAAATTTAAAATAAAAGCTAATATAACAACAAAAAATGTGCTGACTATTGTCATAAATCTTTCAATTTCCATAGGATTCAAGATTTTAAAGTGTCGTTACAACAATGACAAAATCAAATAAGGAAGTCACAAACCTCATTAATCAGAGTCTTGAGAAAGCAGTCAAATGTGCTTTTGTAAGTTGAATCCCCCATCATCCTGGATTTCACCTGGAAAATTTTAAACATGGAGAAATCATCACTAGCTTTAAAAAATTAGATAATGTTACTTTATAAAAGTTTCACCAAAACTGTTCAATTGAACTTTTCATGTACCCTGTAATGAATCTTGCAACAGTTCTAAAATGTCAAAATACCAAGTTCCTTGCAACCTCACAAGGAAGTTTGTGGGAGAACACAGTCGAACTATTGAAAAGTTAATGTTTAGATTCATCATGTTTTTTCCTTATTTTTGGCAAGATCCAGCACCAACACTGTAAGCTTTAGCTTCGCAAGATCCAGCACCAAAACATTATACCAAAAGATTAAAAATATATCATTTTAAATCTCTTTCTGTCTCATTTCATTATAAACAGGACTGTCATTGCTATCAATGCTATGCTCATCTAAAGTGCAAGTGCAGACTGCAGACAGAAAAAATGGGAGAGGGGGAAGAGTTTGTGGTAGCACCTACCACATCAACAGGAGAACCAATAAACACAGCAAAAAGACCTGCACCTAAGCCAGCTAGGAGGTGAGTAAAGACATTGTCCATGAACCCTGGAATTTTCAAAATTGTCTGCATAAGTATAAAGAATCAGAGCAGCACTGCAATTAAACTTTATGTAAACCAACCGCATTGAATTATAACAAAAGTCCAATTTAGAATACCCTATAATGTGATTACCTGTTTCACTTGATCATAACTAGCTAGTTCAGCAGCATTTATAATTGCATTCCGTGCTATATTGGGCCCAAGTCCAGTCCACAAGGCCCCTAACCCTTCCTAGTTTAACAAATATATATAGAATTAGACTCAATGTATATAGAAAGGAACAAAGCAAGAAAAAAAAATATACTCATCAGAAGAAAGTCTAACTTGTCTCAATATAGTTAAATATGCATCCATAGCACCAGAATAACGCCTAGGTACCCCAGGTGGCAATTGGCCTTCAGCTTGAAGCCTAACTTTGACTAGGTCAGTAGGATTAGCAACCGTGATTGCCAAAGCACCTATTACAAGTTCAAAAAAGTGAGTCAGTTACTATAACATATAATGCAATACAAAACACACACATATACATGGGGAATGCTGACCTCCCCACCTCTGTTTATAGTTAGAATTCTCCTCATTTTCAATTGGACAAGGAACCATTCTCTTTATTTTGAAGGAAATTACAACTTGTGAGCATTTAAGTCCTTTTGTTAAAAAGACAATTCTATCTAACTCTCTTTATTCACATTTCCCTTCTCTCCAATGTACAACCCTCTTTTTCAACCATCTACATTACCCGAATTTTAAGTCAATAATTTAAATCTACATCATGCAATTACTATTTCACATTTGCTTGATAACTAAATGACTAAAAACACACAGCTAAAATTCAATTTTTTCACTAAAACGGGAGAGGAAAGTATTGCTTTTTTTGTCCGATTGAAAGCATGGAGGGTGCTACTAACCACCACAACAAAGGCAAGTAAGGTCAATGAATGAATGTTAAGCAATCTGAAGCAATAGGACTGTTCAGAATCAGAAGTGCTCACCAGTGATCAAAGCAGCAAGTATCATATGGTACAAAGGAATCTCTCCAACGAATGCAGAACCAACAAGAAAAGTTTTGACCTGTCCATGGTGCAGTTCATATGTACAACAACCCAAGTTCCTCCAAGGACATACTCTTATTCAACAAAAGGAAGATATTTATTTATTTATTAACTATACTCACAGGATCATATAACCCAATTCTTAAGCCCCCATACAAACACTGACGATGCAGACCAGGAACAATGCCTTTCCACAAAGCTGAAACACCTTCTTCTCTAGCAATGGTCTTAACCGTTCCTAGCAAGCCCTTGTATTTGGGTAACCCCACTCCATCATCAACCCCTGCCTTCTTTTGAAGTTGAAGCCTCACCTTAGCAGTATCGAGAGGAATAGTACAAAACTACATGAACAAAAAGGAATGATGATTAAGCAGAAAGTAAAAAATTGAGGCGAAATGGAAGGAGTGAATGGCGGTTACCTCAGCGAAAGAAGCGGCGAAAGCGCTGCAGAAGAAGGCTTGGGCGAAGGAAATCTGGTTGGGATCTGACATTGGCGAGGGAGTGGTGGATTTGGGGAAGGTGGAATTGAGAGAGTGATTAATATGAAGGATGGCACCATGAAAGCAACCTCTATCGATGAATTTAAATCACGCTGCAAATGAGTTCATCAAATCATACCACTTCACAGTAAAGATGGAATTGGTAGTTAGTTGTGTTACTTTCCAGTTTCACCCATTCCAAAAAGTTTTTGTCCAGATACAGTGGTTCCCCAGATTTAGCCAAACAAATTTAGCTTCCCGTGATTAAAATCTACTGTCAACTTAGAAAACATTAATTTTTTTCACACTTTAACCAGTGTATACATCTTACGGTGAAAGATATAAATACGGCTCTAATATTAGTAGATACACACTCTTTAACACATTCTTTTCCCTACACTTTATATGATTGATTAAAATTCACATAGGTGCCACCAAATTATGTGGGTCACACTCCCAATATGGTGAGACCCATGTGAATTTTAACCAATCACATAAAGTGTGCTAAAAAATGTGTTGATAGCACTTTTCAATATTAGTCCGTAGAAATTGACAATAAATAGTTTTTATTTAAATAGATTAAAAATAAATAGATTTTATACATTATTTAAATATAAAGAAAATAAAAATAGAAAAATACAAAATAATTAAGAGATTAAATTAATAATAGAATTTTTTAATTGATAAATATAATAATAGATTTATTTTAAGAATCAAATTGAATAATTAATTCATAAAAAATATCGCTTAACTCTCGGAAATATATTGATGGTGCTTCTCAATCTAAGTCTATAAATATAATGTTAGTTAGGTCAACTGTCATGTAAATCAACTTTATGTTATCAGGTGCGTCAACTAACATATGACTAGCGTATATAGTTTATATAAAGTCTATGCATGTGACAGTGCAAAAAATGACAGGGGACTCTCTGTGCCTCTGTCTTGAAGGGGGAGAACGACTTTTTAAAAGTGTACTATACACTTTAAATGTTTGTTAATTTAATCTAATGATGTATATACACATGGAATTGGAATCTAATGATATATTTAAATTTGTATTGTGGGGGCAAGGATATATAAGCCATTAATATTTCTATCCAATATCGATTTGGTCGACAAAAAATTAATTTACTTTTTTTTGGTAGAAAAATTTTAATTTACTTTGACCGCTCAATATGTGTATTATGTGGCTTTGTTTAATGAGAGAAAACTCAAATCAATTAGTCGTTCAAAATTTAGATTATAGTCTCAGTGTAGCTCATGGTAGACTTAATTGGCGAATAGCCCAAAATGAGAACAAACGTCCTTTCCGGTCCTTTATTTTTTTGGGGGGGGGGGGGGGGGGGGGGCAGGGGGGGGTCGAGCATCCATTCCGGTCATAACTTGATGCAATGGGCGCCTTACTTCGTTGAATATTGGACTAAGGGAGTTGCTTTTGGAACCCCTGTTTTTTGCTATTCACACCCCCTAATGTTTGGTACTTTCCGGAACTTCCAATAATGCCCTTGGTCAACTTAAATTAGAACTCACTTCCCTCCCCACCCGCATCACTCACCGCTCCCTCTCACTCTCACTCTCACTCTCATACAAGGTGCAAGCCCCAGCAATCAAACTTTCTCACTCAATCACTAAGGTAAGTTTGTAATATTGATTTATTAGTTGTTAATGTTGATTGATGTTGGTTAAATGTGAGATTATTGGTTGCATTCCCGTTCCGGAGTTGAAAATCGGAACGGGATTTATTTTTCTCTGTTCTGGCAACTTCCGGAACTATATTTCCGGAAGGTTCCGGAATTTACAAATTCCGGAAACTTCTGGAAATATAGATCCGGAATTAAAAAGTATATTGATTCAAGCATATTAACCTTCCGGAAGTTTCTGGAACTATATTTCCAGTAAATCCCGAAAATGCATTTTCGGAAGTGAAAGGAATCAATTTCTCTCGGAACTATACTTACGAGAGGTTCTGGATATATAGTTCCGTAAATTTCCGGATGTTAATTTCCGAAAGCTGTTTTTTTTTTAAATATATAAGATTGGTGTTTATTTATTTTGATTATAAATTGTTTAATATGTGGTTTTAATGACATTTCTAAGGCATGGAGAAAACAAAAGGAGCACCCTCATGTAGAGGCGGTGAATCATCTTCTCAATCAGTTGAGCGGGTTCGGCCCACAACTTCAGCAAGACAAAGAAGGTTGAGACGGGAAGTTCAGGAGATCCAGGAAGATGTGGTGCCGGATGTAGACGAAGAGGAAGTACCGACCGATGATGAAGCACAGCAGGGTGATCCTGTGGACGTCCAAGCAGAGGTGTATGGGGGAGGACCTGAGGATACCTCTGTATTGAGGACATATCATAGGCATGTGGCATTACGGCTATGGAATTGCGAGGTAATTATTTATTTTAACAATGTTGAGCTGCATTTTTATATGGGTTGTTGTGACTTGTTTCTAATTCCTTTCAAATTAATATTTTGAAGGATCGCGAAACCCTGAAGTTAGTGTCACATGGGAGGAAGCTGACGGCACCGGTGGAGGCGTACATCAAGGACATTGTTGTTAATTCAGGTTTAGCGCCTCTTATTGGTTGTTCACATTCTCTAGTAGATAGGGGTTATTATCAGCCTTTGCAGAGAGATGGCATAGAGAAACGTGTTCTTTCCATTTACCGGTGGGAGAGATGACCATCACCTTATATGATGTGTCAGGTCTGTTACACTTCCCAGTTACTGGTCGTTTGTTCTCCTTGTCGACTATTGGAAAAGATGAAGCGAACATGATGTTAGTCAGTTTGCTTCGAGTCTCACACACCGTTGCATTTGCTGAGACTGAGATCACAAGAGGAGCATATGTCAGGTTAGGCTGGCTGAGAGACCTCTATGCCCACAGTGTCCAGCAAGGGAATCTAGATGTAGCTACTCGAGCATATTTGCTTCATTTGGTTGGCTGTACTATTTTTGCTGACAAGTCAGCCACCCTTGTTCGGGTTTCATATTTGGAGTTGTTTAGGGACCTGCATATGGTTGGCACATTTGCATGGGGTGCATCTGCTCTGTCATTTCTTTATGAGAATTTGAAGGATGCCAGTTTTCACAATACTAGACAGATAGCAGGGTACTTGACTTTGTTACAGGCGTGTGAGCTGTTAATAGTTCAAAAGTATGTTTTATATTATTTTTGTTGTATTATTGTACTTATGTTATTTGAAAACATTCCAGGCCTGGATATATGAGCATTTCCCCACATTGTCATTCGTCAGCCTAACTCCGAGTATGAGGAGGGAGAAGCACTTAGTAAGAGATGGGCACCCCTACGTGGCACTGGTGATATAGCCGTTGTTCGACAGGCTTTGGATCGACTGACGTATGCAGATGTCATTTGGATGCCATATGAGGCCCATAGAGTGCATCGCCATTTCCATGACGCATCGTGGTATCGTGGGCATATCACTTGTGGCAGTATAGTGTTTCCTCATTTGCCTGAAAGAGTACTACGCCAGTATGGCCATATCCAGAGCATACCTCCATCACCGCATGATACCTTTCCAGTGAGTGGTATCTCAGATATACATTACCGGTTTCTGCATTATGAGGACCATTTGTTAGAGGATGTGTATAGAGGACCCCGGTTGACCATACCAGGGGAGTGTGTTGATGATTACTTGCGTTGGTATCACCGGATTTCTCATCCTTATTTGATACCATCAGATGATAGAGTTGCAAACCCAGTACCATGTAGAGTTCCTAGAGTGGATACAGTAGGGTCGAGCTCTGATGGGGTTGGACATGTTATCGGTTATCAGGTATAGCAAATTCTTTTTTAATAATTTACCCTAAACTTATTATACTAAATTCACAATAAAATTTAATAAAATTTTGATACAGGGTCTATTTCAAGGGATCTCTGAGAGACTACAGGCTTTGTTTGATATGGGTTGGTGACTCATGGGACCGAGACAGGAGGACTTACACAGGAGGCATTGGACATGGCCAACTTAGGTGTCGAAGGTCACCGGACAGGGAAACCATCTTATTGTCATGTGTATCGACGGATGGGGGATAGATCTACACAGTAGTTACATCCTTGTAGTTATCTACACTAGACATTGGACATGAATATTATCATATGTATTGGATATAAATATTATCATATATATTAGTCGTTTTGCATTTTATCATAACATTCAATCAAGAATGATGTTACAAGAGCCGGTATTTCTATTAGCAAAAGATGCAAAAAAACACAACCATGCGTTCATAGTATGGATATTCCCACGCTTTACTTTCTTCACAGCTAAAGTATCTCCATTGTATGGCAGTAGGAGGTAATGGTGAATCATCCTTTAAAAATACCTGCATAATATGAAGTATATTATAGTAAGAAACAACAGTTAAATTATCAGTTAATATCAACTATCAATATCAAAAGTATAAATTTTCAGTTAATAACCTGTACCAGTGATTACCATCAGCGTATCCAATGCACAGGATCTTATGATTCGTAGGTGGATGTCCTCTGAGTGGGAAGAAAGTCATGGATTGGTCAATAGATAGAGAAACAAGCATAACATTGTATCTGGATGCTATTACATATCCCATATCTGGCAATGTCATCCACTTGTCAACAACAATTGATGTCCTTCCATCAACCAATAAAGAATTCCTTGATTGATAACAGCGTTGCTCGTTTCCAAACAGTTGTGCATAGTCATGGTGCCAATAGCATATCTCCCTGTACAACTCTTGGCGTATTATAGGCCAAGACTCCTCTCCCATTCCTAATAATGCTGAAATTGCACGATACCCACAATTACCATCTCTTGCAACATCTACAACACTTTCAATGAAGTCATGCATAACTGTAGGAAACTGGTCTAACATTGGCACAACTTTCTTTTCTTTCTTTTATGGGTCTTAGTGTGCAAAATTGATGATGAAGGACGAGTTGAGTTACTATCATTGGGTGACTGCATGGCATCAACATATTCAAAAAATGAAGGATCATGTTTAGTTGAACTCTCTGTTTGCGAATGCCCCTTCATTGAACCCTTTGTCCTTACCTTCTCAGGAGGTGGACACATTGAAGTAGTGTTTGGAAATGCAAGTTCACGTACTTTGTACTTAAAAACCACCTTGCCATCCATATTAAGTTCATCAAATCTCCGCTCAAGTTCATTTAACTCAGGGCGAAGTGTTACCCCTGCACATTCAGCCTCACTAACTTGGTCAGTAAATGTTATTCTCCTCCAATGTGCATGAACCTTTTCCACTGGAATAAACCCAAAGTACATTTTGCATATAGCAAGCTGACACGCACAAGGTAGACCATAAGTCATTTTCAATTTGCAACCACAAGTAGAAGTGTCAATTCCAATGTACTCTACTCGCCTTATCTCTTGAGCAATATGAACCATTGCATTCTTTGAAACGAAACCAAACAACTTACCGTACAATCGGTTATTAAACTGATGCTCAAGATTCATTATGCTTCTTTGAAATGATGCCTTTATCTCAGTGTGTTGAAGAATTATCAAGTTGTTCATAGCATCCCAACAATTACATATGTCGTCTCGACTATCTTGAAGGAGTCTTTTCAACCTTGCATGTGCACTTTCAACCCTAATAAAAAAACATCAAAACACATGTGTCACATAACAAGTTTACCAATAAAATAGTATCTAAACCAATAAAAATACCCGTTAGTGGTGGTGTTCCCTAGGTGTATGACCCTGTCAATCCATGCAGCCACAAATTTTTCTTTATGAGGAATGATCCATGTTTTATTTACATAGTCAAAGAAAGTAGGTGGACACAACTCTTCAAACTAAGCGAAACAATCATCAAAATCAACTTCTGTAGGGGACTGTATAACACTCATCCAAGCATCCATAACCGGTTGTTGAAGAGTACTTGGAGCCACAAGTTGCTTGCATTTGGCTTTCACATTGTTAGCAATATGAAATTGACATAGTAAATTGTATGAAGAAGGAAAGACACTTTGAATGGAATTCATCAAGCCAAAATCTCTGTCAGTGACAATAACTTGAGGTAATGCATCTGATCTCCTTATCATACCTCTTACCTTGTCTAATGCCCATGTGAAGTTATCTTTTGTTTCACGCTCCAAGTATGCAAAGGCCACAGAGAATGTGAGCTCTGTAGAAGTGACAACAATAATCTCTAGCAGTGGCAAGCGGTATTTGTTTGTTTTATATTTGTATCAACTATCAAGACAATATGGAATAGATTCAGCAATTTAACGACATCTGGATGTGCCCACATAATATCTTTCACAACATCAGACGTTTCGGCCCTTCTATGCCAATATAGATAGTTATCATGTTCCATTAGATTCATAAGATGTTATGACTCTGTCCTATGCCCTCTTTCTGACTTACGAAATGCAGTGCGTGCATTATAAATCTGTTTGATTGTTGTAACATTATGTACATTGTGGTCCTTCAATGTTAGTAAGATGCTCCGAGGCTTCACCATGTTTTTGGTCATGTCCTCAAGTAATGACTTCTCCTCAACAGTTAAACGTCCAGCATAAGGATGCCCCTCCAAGCTCTCAGCTACCTCATGGTTGTGTACACCACAAACTAAATTAAGCTTCCACCCAACACCATTGGCCAATGGTCTTCCTCTTAGTCTGAAAGGACATTCACATTTTCTAGAGCCGGTAACATTTCGCACTAACTCACTCTTGTAGGGCCTGTACTTCCCACTTCTTTCACAGCCTAAAATTAACTTTATTTTCCTGTCAATACCTCTACTGTCTGACCTCATGATAACAACAATAAAGTCGTGATCCATAGCAATACCACGAACCCAATTTAATAATTCATCTCGACTTTCAAATATCTGCATAAGAAATTACCATCTCAAACCACGATTAATTGACAATAACAATAAGCTCAAGCACAAAAAATTACCTCATCTATGGTAAATACATCACTAAAAACAAATATCTCCTTCTTAGGTATGACCATCTCCTCATCAAACTATAATTAGACAATGAATAAGTCATTTATATTTATTATGATTAATCTTAAAATTATATAGAAAAAATAAATTACCTCAGTTCGACACACTAAAACCATCAACGCTATACAACATTCTCACATCATCAAAAACTTTAGACCACCAACCATCACTTTCATCCATCCTTGTAACAAAAATCCACCTCCCTTGAAAAACAAAAAAAAAAATTAGCTTCCGGATGTAAGCATCCGGAATCATCCGGAAATTCGCTTCCGGATAGATACGGATTTATAAGTCCGGAAACACTTTTTAATTGCTTTCCGGAAACTTAATTCCGTAACCTTCCGGAAGTTAACGTCCGGAAACGATTTGGGAGCTTTTTTATTTCTGGATGTTGTCGGAAGTTAACTTCAGAAAGGTTCCGGATTTTAGTTTCCGGAAAGCAATTAAAAACGTGATTCTCGGCCGAAATGTGAGCTATAATCTAAGTGGGGACAAAATGTGAGCTAAAATCCAAGTGAGGATCAAATGTGAGCAATTAATATTATTCAACTTATCAAGTATGGAACTTTGTTGACTATTTTGGGAACAAAGGGGGACCAAACGTGAGCTACAATCCACAAAATGCAGCCTTTGAAGGAGACAGTGGGGACCAGACAGAGAAGAAGACTCGTTAGGGATTTTGACATTATATACACATCATTAGGGGTAAGTTAGGGATTTAAAAAATTCCAAACATTAGGGGGTGTGAATAGAAAAAATAGGGGTTCCAAAAGCAACTCCCTTGGACTAAACTTATACCGTGTGGTCTGTATTAAGTACGGGCCGATTGTATATAGACTCAATAGTCAGTAGAAGAATTCAATTCCCACCCATTTTGTTATTCCCACCCCCTATATGATTTTTATAAGACATTTCCCTAACTACCCCCACACCTTCCCCTTCCTCTTCCCCTCCACCACCACCCCCACCCCACCCCATCACAACCCCTGTCCCTTCCCCCTTCTCTCGCCCCACATTTGAAAGTCAAATTTTTATTTGGCTTCCAAACATGTGTCTTAAAGTCATTTCTGGAAGCCAATTTTTTTTTTAGTTTAGCTTCCAAACATAAGTATTTGGACTTCGAATATGGGTTCTGAATGTAGGTTTCCAGAAGTTAAATTGACTTCCGAACATGTGTGTCCCGACTCCCGATATGGCTTTTAGAAATACGTGTTTGGAAGCCAAATTAACAGACTTTCGTGCTTCTAGACACACATGTCCAGATTTTTTTTTTTTGTGAAAATGGCTTCCCGGTGTGGGGTGGGAGAAAAGAGGAAGGGGTGCAATGGGTGGGGGTAGTTAAGGAAAAAATTAAAATAAAAACAAAGGGGTGAGGGGTGGGGAAAAGCAAAAGGCTTAATAACGTTTGACCCAAACTTCGAAACTAATGACTTTTATTTTATGGTAACGAGAACTCGTGACTTTTATTTTCATTGCACTTTTATGTTGATCTTTATATACTTCATAGGCAATATTAGAAGTATCTTGATTTTATTAGAATGGGATAATGCCTATATTCTCAAAAAGGCAAATAATCATGAAAATGTGTTTGTGAAGTGTGCTGGAAATGCTACAAGATCATTTCTACCTAGTTTATATAGAAAGGTCATCACTGTCTTTTATGAAAATTAGCACTCAAAATAGAATAAACATATCATAATCTCTTTAATCAAAGAAATAAACCCTCGTTCCCATAAAATATCAGAAAAAGACTATAAATACTACATTAAAAACACTATCAGATATATATAATTTTATAAAAACAAACAATACTAGATAGAGTTTTCAACTTTTTTATTAATTCTGGTTTACAAAAGTTTTGATTTTTTCTTTTGGTACGAGAAAAGTTTTGAATATGACATAATCGGGTGCTTCTAGGGTATGACACCGCATGAGTGACATACCGGTATGACACATCTTTTTACTAGTAATAATAAATTACTCAATTATTTAGAATAAAATAATCAACCAATCAGGGCCGTTTATTCAAAAAATAAAAGTGATCCAACGGCTTTTAATAGGTATAATACCGGTATGTTACCCATGCGGTGACATACCCTAGACGCAGCCGACATAATCCGATAATCAACATGTATTATGTATATACTAACCTGCAATTTATCTTTTTTGGGTATAAGAATAAGAAAAACAACAATTTTCTATATATTATCAAATCCCACTAACACTAGAAAGAGAGAAATAAAAAAATTCACGAAATAAATGAAAGAGGGTTCCCTCCATGTATTGCATAAAAAGTCATGGCGGGAATTCAATTATTTCAGCCAGTCCCGCCATCAGGTTCCAGAACCTTCCACTATATAAACCCTTTCCCTCCCCCTTCTTCTCCTCGTTTCAATTTTCCCACCAATTTTCCCGAGAAAATCAAAACCCGCAAAACCCTAACCCTGAGAAAAAGCCTTTAGATCGTCGATCAATATGTTGGAACTCCGTCTAGTCCAAGGTTCCCTGTTGAAGAAGGTGCTCGAGGCGATCAAGGACCTGGTGAACGATGCGAACTTCGATTGCTCTGCCACTGGGTTCTCCCTTCAGGCCATGGACTCCAGCCACGTCGCCCTGGTGGCGCTGCTACTTCGGTCGGAAGGGTTCGAGCACTACCGCTGCGACCGCAACATCTCTATGGGCATGAACCTCAATAACATGTCCAAGATGCTGAAATGCGCCGGCAACGACGACATCATCACCATCAAGGCCGATGATGGCAGCGATACCGTCACCTTCATGTTCGAAAGCCCTAGTATGTGTCCTTTTCCCTAACATTTCCTGATTTTGCAATTATTTTCTAAACTCGGTGTTTTAGGGTTCAGCATCCGATGCCATTTTCTTTTTCATTTTCTCTTAATTTGATGTGGAATTGTGTGTCCCGATTGAGTGCTGGATTTCTGTTATGGTTTCGTTTTCTTTAGCAGCAATTTGATCTGTTTCTAAAGTTCATGTCTCATTCATAGCTATCTTCAATCATTTGCTTGTTGTTGGAAAAGTTAATTTTTCCGTTTCGAGAAATGTTTTCTGAAAAAAAAAAAGCAACCATTCTTTTTAAATTTTAGAATCTTCCTTAAAAAAACATGGTTTTTACGAATGAGCTGATGTCTGTAGCATACTTAGTCCTCCATAATTCCTTGGATTTTAGGGTTTTTGTATTTAGTTTCATTGAGGTAAGGTTAGTGTAATGTATGATGAGATCTAAATTCTAAAGGTATGTATTTGTTTTGGATTTTCTTGTCTGACTTTTTTTTTCCTTTGGGTTAATGTCTTAAAGCGCAAGACAAGATTTCTGATTTTGAAATGAAGTTGATGGACATTGATAGTGAACACCTTGGAATTCCGGAGGCAGAATACCATGCCATTGTTAGGATGCCATCGTCTGAGTTTGCTAGGATCTGCAAAGATCTCAGTAGTATTGGTGATACTGGTAATCACTTTTGTTCATCAGTTTCAGGGGTTTTCTATGCTTGCCTGTTTTCTTTTGAAAGTTATGTTGACAAATGCTGATCATTTTGTGATGTGTGTTGTAGTTGTCATCTCTGTTACCAAGGAGGGTGTGAAGTTTTCCACCAAAGGAGATATTGGAACTGCAAATATAGTCTGCAGGCAGAATACTACAGTGGACAAGGTAAGATGTTGATTTACTTCTGATGCTCTGTTCCAACCATAGTGTTTTTAAGTTCTATACTTAAATGTCCCTGTATTTATTATTCATGTTTATTAGTTAAATGCATACTGATTGACATTTCTGTATTCGTTGTGTTTGCAGCCTGAAGAAGCTACTGTCATAGAGATGAATGAGCCTGTGTCCTTGACATTTGCACTGCGATACATGAACTCTTTTACAAAGGCAACACCTTTGTCTAGTACAGTTACAATTAGTCTGTCAAATGAGCTACCGGTTGTGGTTGAGTACAAGATTGCCGAGATGGGTTATGTCCGGTTCTATTTGGCTCCCAAGATAGAAGAGGATGAAGAGGAAACAAAACCTCAAGTTTAGTCTGCTTAGATGTTGGATTGGTATCTTAGGTTTTCAATTCGGTTGTAGTTGTAGGATGCTTTTTTTTTCATCTTTTATCTAAGATACTTCACCGTTTTCGGCAAACGAATTAGTAATCTATGAATTTATTAGAGGTCTATTGGTTCCCGGCCACATTAATTTCCACCTTATTGTTGTTGAGAACAATGTTAAACAATGGATGTGTATTTTTCATACTTGTTCGTTTTTATTTTTATTACTTTTATGAACCGGAGCTACTTTGTAACAAAATGTTGAATCTAAGCAGAAAGCTTGAACTTCACCTAAAACTAGAACTGTGCTATTTTGTTCTAGCCTTTCTAACTACTGATAAGTCTTTTCCTGTATTCAAAATTAAAGTCACTAACGTACGGTTTAATGAAGTAGAAAAGAATAAGTGCATTAGTGGTTGAAGCTGAGAATATTAAATTGAGGCACTTGGTCATTGCAAGATTGCACAAAAGATAAATAAGCTTTTGTTAAATTTACAGGTCAAAAAATATTATACAGGAGTTAATGAATGAAGGGAAATGTTACACAATCAAATTCTTTTACCAGTACACTAATTCCCAATCAAGTTCCAAAGTCCAACCTATGGGCCCAACATTTGCTCAGCAATTTAGGCCGATTCTCTTTATTGCTGATGATCTCCGAGGCAAATAAGCCAGCTTCCAACATTTGGAGTATAATTTGTCCAAATAAGATCAGTGGCTCCCTGAATTTTTTAAATAAGTTCAATGGCTCGCTGGTGTGTAAACTTTCTTTCCGCTTGTAAAAGAATTTTTGTAAGGAATAATTTTCAATGGTTGCATGAGCAGTTTAATTGCATAGACGATAGAAGCAATACTGATTTAATGTAGCAAAAGTTGGGTTAAATTCTTCAACAATCTCATTTACTCCGTTTCTTGGCTTCACTATATAGGATAACTCCAATAACTGTGAGAGAATATCCAAACATTCCAGTCACTGATACAGGATTTCGAAATATCAAAATGGAGATAACAACTGCCACAGCTCCTTTTGCATTTCCTAGGACCTGGCAAAGTCATCATGCCTTCATGTTAATGGTGTACAATATCCTTATAAAAACAATGCATGGTTAGATATTAACTTAGTATCACCAAATTATATTATTACTTCCTCAAACAAAGCAGTTAATCCGCTAATTAAGCTAGAACTCGTTTCTATGCAGAACTTTACATGGTCAAGATTCATCTTGCTAAAACTTACATGGTCAAAACTCCCAAGAGAAAAAGAAGTCCAAAATTATAGGCATATTATTAAGACAGAAAATGTATCATCAGGAGTGCCACTCATTCACTCAAAGTCCTAATAGCATTGATCTAATGACTTTATAAATCTTTATGTTTATGCATCATATTTCACATCACAACAGTTTTGCAAAATCTCTTTCCAATTAGCTGAAAATGTGAAGAAATTATAGTTCCATATCTATGATTATTCTTCATACATTGGCAGCTTGAGAAATTCCTATAATTTGAAAGGGAAGAGGGATGATACCTGAAGTGTTAATGCACTGGTGTGCTTTGTGACTAAGAAATTGGTCAAATTGACAAAATATGCCAGGGCAGAATTGAAGATAAGTAACCACAAAATCGTTGAATCATCTCTAGCAAGTGCAATTGCAATTCCAACTACATCTTCCTCCATTATAATTGAAGCTGGAAGAAGGAATGCAACTGCCACTGGTGCCATATACATGAGAAGGTTCATAGAGTTAAGCTTTTCCCTGAGAAATCAAGAAACCTTTTCAGTACCAACCTGGCCAAAATTCTTTAAGATACTATGTTATGGATAGCACTCATTTTATCAGCAGTGCATGATGATTAATGAGAAACCACCAATTTTCAAATACAATGGCAGGAGAAAGTTTGAGTTCATTACGCTTCAGAAGACAGCAAGACCCCTTGAAGCACTGTTTTGAGTGCCCTGGCTGCTGTAGCACTAATGCACATTACAAATCCAAATAGATGAAAACTCGGTTCTCCCTTCACCCATGCAAGAGAAAAGATATAATACAAATCAATAAATATAGCTTGTAACTCCAATCAGAAACCCATTTTCATCCACAAGAATGACAATACATAGACACCTAGCAATCTAACATTAGAAAATATCATCACAAGCAGAGGCAATTTCTCCCATTCCCAAAATTAACAGACTAAAACTAATTCAGAGAATGCATTTAAAAAAGAAAATTCAAAGACTTAGCAGCCTAAATTGATTGAACATTACAAAACTAACCTAACCTGACATCACATATCTAATTTCTGCATTACATATTTGCATTTTAATTGTTTTGAAAAGTTTTAAATTGTGGTTTTTAATTTATTTGTGGTTTTGCTGATGTCTCAATTTTTTATTGGAGGGAAAAGAAATGAGACATGTACAATTCCTAATCAAGATATAAACAACACAAGTCATTTTCAATAGTAGCAACACACAACAAGACAAACACCAAAACAAGAGATCAGAGAGAGAAGATACCCCACTAGCAATTATAACACCAGCAACAACAGGGATGAGGGTGATGTATGTGAGCCAACCTTCCCTCTTGAGGGTCATCAGATAGGCAAACACCGCCGTGAAAAACGGCGTGGTGGCGCCAACGGCCTGGTTGAACGAAACGGGGAGGTAGCGGAGGGAGATGTTCCCTCCCACCACAGATAAGCAGAATATGAGTCCAAGCGATGATATCTTCACAAACTGCACCCTTGACCGCACTTTCTGCATTGGCACCACCTTCAACCACGATATGGCAATGTAGCTTAGGATTGAGCATGCCATCATGTGGCATAGTGTCAGGAATATTGGGTACCTGAACCCGTAGTTGCTCAGCAGGTATTTGTTTAACAGCAGCACCCCAATGTTGGATGCATACCAGAAACTTATCAACCCCACTGTGAACAGCTTTCCAGATATTGACTCCTTCATTGTAACTTGTCAATGAGGCAACGTGATTAGTTTAAATTTTTTCCTTTTTTTTTTCTTAGAGATAAAAATGGTGGGGGAAATCTGAGAGAAACTGAAAGAGGAGGAGGAGAAAAATTGAAGTTGGATGGATAAAGAGAGGATTTTGATAATGTGGGAGGAAGGAAAGGTGGATTGAAGAAATGGGTTTTGGTTTTAGGGGGAAGAAGGAGGGGGAGAGAGAGAGAGAATGGGTGATGCAGAGTGAGAAGCTCTGTGGAGGTGCAGTGTTTGGACTTTGGAGAATGTTGTCATGTGAGTCCCAAAACATGAGGGGATATTATCAGTTATACTATTATTAAAACCAAAATAATCAACTTTTCTAATATAAAAAATAAGGTTTAAATATGCTTTTGTTTACTAAAATATAGTTGAGATTTAATTTTAGTTTCTGTAATTTAAAATTGATAATTTTGGTCATTCAAAAATAAAAATACATCAATTTATTCCTTATTGTATAATTTTGTGAGGAACATTAACTGTGACTAAGCTCCGAACAAGATTGCCCTGGTAATAGGGGATACTTGTGGTTTACACAAAAAAATAGTTTTTTTATAGATTTTGCTACCGATTAGATACAAATTTTTTATCGATAACAACTAAATTGATTTATTTTTAATTTTTGAAAGACTAAAACCACTAATTTTAAATTGCACGGACTAAAATCAAATATCGACTATATTTCAGGGACTAAAAATATAATTAACCCTAAAAATAAAGTATTTTTTGTTGTTTTTGGCGGTTTAAGTTGCATATATACAATCGGTATTTCTATGGTATATAAAGTGAGTATTTGATTTATTCTAAAATTACGTTTTAAACGTTGAACCGTGTCAATCTTGGTTTAACATTCAAATTTGATAAACTCGCGTTTTCAATACTACAAATAGTTGCGCTGAAAGATCCAAACTTGAGTTTGACTCCCTTTTTAACAATGTTGTTTGGTCTACATCAAAACCACGTTACAAACGTGGATAATATTACAGACGTTTATAACGTGGTTTTGGTGTAAACCAAACATACACTGAGGGTGTGTTTGGATGGGCGTTTTGGCCAAGTAAACTTGAGTATTTGGTCTTTAAACGTGAGTTCAGTATTTTCTGTAATGTTTGGATGAGCATTCATAACTTGAGTTTGGATGGAAACTTGAGTTTACTTGGATGCAATAATTCCTAGCTTTTGCATTTGCTGATACTTGAGTTCCCTTAAGTTTTTTTTCTTTAACTCACGTTTGCAAACGTCAATCCAAACACACACTGAGTAGCGTTGAAATCCACGTTTAAAACATGGTTTCGGGGTAGATTGGTTTTTTAATGACATGTGGAGGTATGTAAACTTGTATAAATTTAACACTTTATTCCCCTGCCCAATTTTATTTCAAGGAATTAGCCCTTGTTACTTTGGCTTAGATTTAGAAATTGACGGAGTTTCTTTCACGGTGAGCTGGGGTGCAGCTCAGGAAAGGTTCGACTTACACTCATGCCATATAATTCTGGTGCATCAACACTCGTTGTACCCCCTACATCATCGGAGAGGAAGAAGAAAAAGAAACCCCCTTTGAACCACCACGCCAGAGGATTTGCGTCGAGTCCCATTTTACCGACATCGTTATGCAAAGTGAGGAGAAGCACTTTTCTCATCTGTCGCAGGAATCACCGGGCCACCATTGCTTGTATTCCGGCCAGTTTTAATCTTAGTCCTATCCTTTCTGGCAGACGTTGTGTCGATTGTATCGACATGTTGCCAGAGGAAGCAAGGAGTGCCTCTCTATTGCGGGTTAGTCATTCTGTGTGGCTATTCTTCGGTGTTGCGCCAACAATGTGCGTCTGTAGTCGGAGAAGAAGAATGTCACAATGATAAATCCATATTATTAGTAGTTTTATAAGTTAATTATAGGTAATTTTTAGTTATTTAGGTTATCAATTGTAAGAAGTTGTAGTTAAAATTGTTTATAAACCCAAGACAAACCCGAGGTAGAAAGGGAACATGCAAAGGAAAAAAACGTGCACACGATCTCAATGATGATGCGCATTGATGACCTCGCATATCTAGGGCGGCACACCAACCGTGTAGCGCCACATAACCCACGATCTATTGCAATTGTAAGAAGGAGAAGATGGAGCGACATGACGATTACATGCGGGAAAGCTTGAAGACAAAAGAAACTTTTGGAAGGAAAGAGACAAACCCCAAGCCAACCGAACTCCTACCCCAAACGCCGGATGATATCACCTTGGCAACCTAGAACCCTTAACTACTGAGTCGGGGGCAACTGTTCCGGACTTGTCCGAGACGTACTCAGCCAGACCGAGATATAGTCGGAGTAAGACCAAGCCCAATCAACCTAACAACGTCGAAAGGACACACACATCAACTTATACCACTTTGGCAACTCAGAGCCCTTAACTACGAAGCTGGGGGGCAATTATTCCGGACCCGACCGAGACGTACTCGGCCAGACCGGGAGTCATACTCTTGACCCCATCAACAATACCTCGCCTGGATGAGACCACGTCGTACGTCCCGACCACCCGTCAGCCGAGGAGCGAAGCCCGAGTACCTACGATATTTGACCTACCATACCTAGAATGTGTTTGACAAGGCTAGTAAGCTAGCTACTAACTTATTTGACTAGCTTACAAGCTAGTTTGACCAACATAAAAGTATTTGGTAAAGTACTTGAAAGTAGCTTATTTTAGGAACTTTTTGCTTATAAGCTACAAGCTACTTCAACTAGCTTCTAACTTGTAGCTTGTAACTTATTTAACTCTCTTTCATCATTATCGCTTATATTTTAATACATTTCCTTTATTATCCTTAATTTCTTTTTACCTATTATTACCTATTTTCAGTTACAATACAATTACACAAATAATTAAAGGAAAATATATTAACAATTATCCTTTGGACGTAAAATAATAACATCATCACTTTAATTATGTATTATGTCTAAATTAAATTTAATTTATTAAAATAAAAAATTAACATAAACATTCATAGTTTATATATATATAATAAGTAATTTAAAAATATAAATTAATTAAATTGTTATTTTCTTTTAACTATTTTATGAAATTATTTTTATATTATACAGTACTATTTATTTTATCAATTTCACTATTTATTTTAATTTTTAATTAAATATTTTATCACTAAAAAGTTTAATAAGAATTTAATTATTTTTTAATACATCTAAAATGATAATTACGCAATAATATATTTTTACCTAGAAAACACAAATAAAATTTATATAATAAAACTTATATAATTATACCATTTTATGTCATTTTACATTTATCAACTATCTTATCAGCTAGTTCTATCAAATGCTTTTAATTTAATAAGCTAGCTTATCAGCTACTAGCAACTTATCATCTAATTTTGCCAAATGCACCCCTAGGCTGCTACCAGGTCCCATCGCATTTAATACGCCCCATATTACTCTGATGTGAGTGACATGGCTACAGACACAAGTGACTGGATTGGGTGGGTATTACATGGTATTACGACTTGATGTGACAAGGGTAATCATCTCCTACGTACCCCCCTACGACCCTACGAGCTACAGACCTATGCCAACTACAGTAGCCAGGACAACTCATATATATATATATATATATATATATATATATATATATATAGAGAGAGAGAGAGAGAGAGAGAGAGAGAAACCTCCAACTGAAATAAAATAATCTCTCTACACACTTCCACTGCCTTAAACCCTTACTAACTTGGGTGTCGAAGTGCCTTCTGCAGGTACCCTATCGTGCTTCGCCACCAAGGGTATTAGTTAGGACCCCTTTGTCCTACCTTCTATCACCGTCTCTATCACAGACCACATCTCGGATTCCCAGTGCACACCGCGGCCACGATCAAGTTGTATTTATGTCTTTGTTATGGTCGGTGAACCAAGTCACAATATACGTTTATGCTAATTAAATTAGTTGAATTCAGGTATTTGTTTTCGTGTGTTTTGATTAGTGTTTAGAAACTTGAGTTTGAATGAACGTGATTTTGTGTGAACTTGAGTTTACATAAACATGATGTCATATTTGGATAATTTATTGCAAACATGATTTTTAAGAAAGTGAATATTATTTGGATCAATGATACCAATTTAAATCACATTTGAAGTTATAATTACTAAAATGGACATGATCTTTTTTGTTATCTAGATTTCTATTTTATTGATATTAAGTATATTTATTTGATATTAACACTAACAAGACAAATAAATATATTTGCATCATTTTTTACTTTATAACAATTTATTTATTTACAAATAAAATGTATCATTTTAACTATTGAAATAAATAGATTTTAAAAATAAAATGAAATATCTACACAAAAGTATTGTTGAACATAAATTCATATTAATGAAATATAACTTTGAAAAACAACATTCAAATAAACTTTGAAATATATTAGAGCGAAGTGAGAGATTTAAATTGTAAAAGTACTAATCAGCTGCTTGGTATTGATAAGTAAGGATTATGATGGACGATCAATTGTTTTAATTAAAAATAGATTAAGAAAGACACAACTATTGGAAAAATAAGCACACTAAAATATAACATCAATTAACAGATACGGGTACTACTTAAGAGGGATGAAAAAATCATGCTAAATGTTGAAGCAATCATATGTAAGCACCAGCAAGCCATGGACGTGTCAGAAACCACTACCATCAGTGATGTGTTTGAAGAAAACTGAGCCCGAGCCCTGAAGGAGAAGTGAAGAAGAAGAAGAAGAGCAGCCAGAGTGACTGAGAAGTAGTGGAAGAAAGTGTTGGAAATGACGGTGAAGCTGCAGGCGGATCATACTTCGCCGGTCAGTGAGAGAGATCACTGATTCTGAGACAGATATTTTGCTTCTTGGTTTCAACCGATTTCCAGTGAGTTAGTTATCTTATCCGTTCATTTAAATTCAACGAGGGACCCGCATTCCCTATCGTTGATATTCCTGCAAAATCCAGATCGCGGACGAATTTATTAATCACTCAAACATTAAATAATCATTCGTAAACCTCCTAGTTAGTGACTAGCGAGGAAACTTCTAGGAGGTTTCTTTTATCTAATTTTTTATTTTTGTATAAAAGGGTACTTATTACAATATTACCATGGATGGGTAGTCTGTTCTGTAGAATCAATACCTCTTTCAACAACCACCACCGATTCAGAAATTTTAATTTGTGGGGCAATCAACACATATATACATATAATACTAAGAAAAAAAATAAAAGTTTTGTGGGGATAATTGCCCCCAAAATGCCTAAGGTGGGTCCAGTCCCTGACCGGCACCACGCATCCCTCAGTGCTTATATACAGAGAAGTAACAACTGAAAAGGGATAACTTAATTGATTTAGCAACTGTGTAGCACAGCACCATATACAGTATTTATTCCGATCAATACAGAACAGACTCATTATGCATAAATCCTACTACATTATTCTGATGACCTTGGAATTAGGTTCAATTGGAATTAAGTATGAAGGCTTAGACACCAATCCCTTCCAACAATCAACCTTCTTCAACTCATTGAGTTTTGGTGGTGAATAGGTTTTGATCATTTGGTTGTGTTTCTAAATAAATTTTCTTGTTTTATCTGAACATGTAACTTTTTCTTTTTATAAATAAGAAAACTATATACTGTTGTGCTTGGATTGTTAGTTTACTTTATATAGAAAATCAATATAAATAGGCTGCGTGCTGCTAGGAATCCCAAAGAATAGTTAAAACCATACTTGTACAAGTTTTACATAACTCAGTTATTCATCAACTCGAGGTTGCAAGTTTTCTTGCCGGTGTTAGCTAAACTTCAATTCAAAGAGGCTTAGTTCCATTCCATTCCTCAAGAGATGCTTTAAGTTGAGCTCTGAAGCTAAGGTACTCCAAAATTGGAGGAGTACCCGAACTGGGTACGAGTACGGCTCGGGTACGCGTGGATACGTACTGGGTACGGGACTGGGTACAGCTCGGGTACTTGTGGGTACGGCTTGGGTACTCCTGTACCAAAACTACGCCGTTTTGAACGAAAATTTAGGTTTTTTTATTTTCCTTTTTTTAATTCTGATTTGGTAAATCAAAAACCCTATTGACCCTATTGAGTCTGTGCGTCCCTCCCTCACTATTCTCCTACTGTGTGTGTCACCTCTGACATCATCGTACCACCGCTCCGTCTCGTCCGCCATCGTCTCGTCCGCACCACCACTTCTCAGTTTCTGTTCTTTTCTCAGTTTCCCGTTTGTTTCTATTCTGTAAGCTGCATCCTCTGTTCCAAACTGTGTTTTTGTTGCTGCCCTGTTGCTGTTTGATAGTATCCTCTGTTTCAAACTGTTACTTTGTTGCTGCCTTGTTGCTGTTTGTTAGTTTTGATTCATTTTGATTTTAAAATAGCTTGTAATAGGGGCTGATGGTACTCATAAATTAATGATGGTACTCATTCTTATGTTGTGTTATGATTTGTGTTTTTTAATGTTTTATGGAATTTGATCTTATTTAAAAATAATTTTATTGGTTTTATTTTCATAGAATTAATGATAGAATTATATATATATATATATATATATATATATTAACGTACCCGGTACTGGTACCGTACCCGTATCCGTGCAACACAGAAGCTGAGAAATAGAATATTATATTGTGGAAAAACATATTGAATAGGGAGATATTTTCCAAGGAATCCCTAAAATTTAAATAACAGGCTTCTCCAAAAGAGGGTTATTTTGGTTCTTCATGATGTTGATGAACTAGAGCCACCAGTTACAACTTTTGGTGAATAAACAAGCCTAATAAATAGGATACCAAAAGGAATTGAACTGAACAAAGCTTATGTTGCAGAAAACATTAATTTAAGCTGTCCTGGATACACTCACCAACTTTACCACTAAACTAACCACAAAACTCGGTCCTAAACTTGAGGAACACCACTGTTTTTGTTGTCAAAATGTCTGTCTTAAAACTCTCACAATACAATTGTTAGAAATTTTATTTCTAATAATTAATATGGGCAATATATATTATTTGTAGCATTTATATTAGCTATTTACAATTAGTTGAGCTCAATAAAAATGATCTAATTTGTTGTGAGCCTTTAAACTTCCAATAGGAAAAACTGATATGGGCTCAAATAAGTGGAAACCGGATTTGACCCGTTAGGGGTTAATGGGAACTTGACAGGTTTATAATCGTAAAGTTGGTCATGGTCCCCAATACGCCAAATTAGAATACATCTCTATGTCTCCCTACCAGAAAGAGAAATATCCAGTCCCATCTGAGGAATCCAATGATTTGGTTGAGGAAGATCATTGCACCTATTCCGCTGCAACCTCCGGTCAACGTCAATGGATACAGGTATGTGTCACTAGCCTTAACTCTGTAATCTAGCACAATGGTTCTCAATTGATTAATGGAAAATTTCTATTTGGCTTAAGAAATTTATTTCAACAAGTGGTATCAGAGCCACCGTTGTCGTTAGGTTATGGGGTTCTGCATAGTATCATTACAATGTTTTGTGATAGGAATTAAATGAATCTATCTTTGAGTGTTTTGTTTACATGATTTGATTCATATACCGAATATAGTTTCTCTATCATTTCTCCAAATTTGGTTTCATTGGCAGAATGTATATTTGGATTAGTTGGTCATATGATAGTTTGCAAACTAAGTGAAATTGATGCAAAAGTTTAATTTCTTCCCGTCAAAGAAATTGGGTCTTGAACCCTTGTTGTGTTTCCGTTGATATTGTTAACCTGATAAATATTTTAATTATCACTTTTAATTACTTTAATCCAAACAACGTTAATTTTTTTTTTTTATTTCATATCAATCATGTTAATGTTTTGTGTGAATATATATATGGATTCTGAAATCTTTTTTTTATTTGGATTTATCTCTTTTGTATAATGAGAGATATGTTTATATAGATACAGAGTGAGATATTTGTGATTTAAGCCTTCTCAGATTCTGCCGTTCCATTTTTTTTATAATTATGAAAAGGAAATTAAGGCACACTATTATTGTTGTGTTTTTAACGTTCTGGATAATATGGTAGCCGTTATTTTAACGTTTATCATTATTTGCTTTAATCCATAATTGATGTGATCTGTTTGTTGCATATATAGTTTTTTTTGGTACAATATTGCATATATAGTTTACTATATATAACATTAATCGTATTAAAATTTGTTTTATTAACTTTCCGTTTTAAAACAAATCCAGAGTAATCATTCGATGAAATTAAGGAATGATTTTGATTCAACGATTCAGTTTTATGCATAGTATTATTATTATTTTAATTTTAACATTTTATTTTATATTCAATAAAAAAATCATGTTATTGAAGTTTTTTTTTTTAAAAAAATTGCACGTTTATACATTTTATGCAAATTTTTTTTTATCAAATTTGAGTGTAAATTTTGGCAGATTATAGACCCTCTTTATTAATTAATTTTTCTAGTAATTTTTTAATTAAATTAGTTGATGTAATATATTGCCAAAGCAATTCCTGTTATATAAATTAATTTAATTAAAATTACAATAGATGTTAGTATGAGATTTTTTATGCAATTTGTGCTCTTCCCAAAGGAAGACACAATTTGGCCAAATAATAATATGCCTGTGATGATAAATATGTGACGATTATAAAGTTATATTCATGTGAATAATAGTCGGTCCAAAGAAAGGCTATTATTTGACAGAATTAATTGTCAATATTTGATCGTTGCATTGAGAGTACCACTTACAAATTAATTTGTATGTCTAAAGACTAAAAATTAATGTTGTGCTCGGTATCTTGTAATGGGTCTATCATGTAAATTATCTGCATAAGTTAATTTTTTTTTATTTTGAACGTATCATTAATTGTATTTATATTCTCTTACAGTTGTACTTATTTGCTCAAATTAATTGTATCCCCATGCTTAATGGGTCAAACTTTAAGGTCTGGAAGGAAGCAGTCGAGATAGTTCTTGGCTGCATGGATCTTGATCCGGCACTTCGAGTTGAGAAACCCACTCCAACTCTACAGAAACCGGAGGAGGATAAGGTTGAAAAGTGAGAACGCTCAAACCGAATGTGCCTAATGATCATGAAGCGATCTGTTCTAGAAGTTTTTCGAGGCTCTCTTTCTGAGAGTCAGAGTGCTAGAGGTTTCCTTGATGATGTTGAAAAGTATTTCACCAGTAATGAGAAGGCTGATGCAAGCAGTTTGCTTGCCAAGCTAATCTCTATGAAATACAAAGGCAAGGGAAACATAAGGGAGTACATTATGGAAATGTCTAATCTTGCATCAAAACTGAAAGCATTAAAGTTAGAGTTGTCTGATGACTTGCTCGTGCACTTAGTTTTGAATTCCCTTCCTGCACACTTTGGGCAGTTCAAGGTGAGTTATAATACTCAGAAGGACAAATGGACCTTGAATGAACTCATTTCTCATTGTGTGCAAGAGGAGGAAAGACAACAAAGAGAGAGGACTGAAAATGTTCATTTGGCCTCAAAATCTCAGAATAGAAGGAGAAAGAGTAATAAGGATGTTGTAGAAAGGACTTCTCAGCAAAAGAAAGTAAAAAAGGATGAAAAAACACCTACCTGCTTCTTCTGCAAGAAGCCTGGACACATGAAGAAAGAGTGTTCCAAGTACGCCTCCTGGCGTGTAAAGAAAGGTGATTTTATCTCTTTTGTTTGTTCTGAAGTTAATTTAGCTTTTGTACCACATGATACTTGGTGGGTAGATTCTGGTGCTACTACTCACATTAGTGTATCTATGCAGGGTTGCCTTTGGAGCCGACCGCCAAGTGATAATGAAAGATTTATCTATGTGGGCGATGGCAACAAGGTCATAGTGGAGGCTATTGGAACATTTAGATTACAGTTAAAAACTGGATATCATTTGGATTTATTTGAGACTTTTGTTGTACCGTTTTTTAGGCGGAATTTAATTTCTATTTCTAGTTTGGACAAATTTGATTTTTCTTGTTCATTTGGAAATAATCAATTTAGTCTCTATCAAAATTCAAATGTTGTTGGTTCTGGTTCTTTAATTGATAATCTATACTTGCTAGATGTAGTTAGTTCCAATAAAGAAATTCTTCATATTGATTCTCGTGGTACGAAACGTAAATTAAATGAGAACTCAGCCACCTTATGGCATAAGCGTTTAGGCCATATCTCTAAAGAGAGAATTCAGAGGCTTGTGTCGGATGAGATTCTTGGACCTAGACTTATCAGACTTTGAGGTCTACGTTGAGTGTATTAAGGGTAAACAAACAAACTCTAGAAAATTAGGTGTCGAAAGGGCTAAGGACGTTTTGGAATTAATTCACACTGATATCTGTGGACCATTCCCTACGGCATCTTGGAATGGACAACAATATTTCATTACGTTCATAGATGATTATTCAAGGTATGGCTACCTATTTTTAATTCATGAGAAGTACCAATCCCTAGATGTTTTCAAAACTTTTAAAGCTGAAGATGAGCTTCAACTTGGAAAGAAAATTAAGGCCGTCAAATCTGACCGTGGAGGTGAATATTACAGCAGATATGATGGATCAGGTGAACAACGTCTAGGGCCTTTTGCGCTTTTCCTACGAGAATGTGGCATCGTTCCTCAATATACTACGCATGGGAAACCAAGCTTGAATGGTGTTGCAGAACGTAGAAACAAGACTCTTAAGGATATGGTGAGAAGTATGATTAGTCATTCTTCCTTGCCAGAGTCATTGTGGGGAGAAGCGCTTAAGACTGCAGTTTACATCCTAAACAGGGTACCAAGTAAAACAGTTAACAAAACTCCTTATGAGCTATGGACCGGTAAAAGGCCAAGCATTAAGCATTTACACATTTGGGGTTGTCCAGCTGAGGCGTGTCCTTATAGGCCGCATGAAAGCAAGTTGGAATCAAGGACTGGTAGCTGTTATTTTGTTGGCTATCCTGAACGCTCTCGGAGCTATAAGTTTTACAATCCCACCACTAGATCATTCTTTTGAGACGAGGAATGTGAGATTCCTTGAGGATGTTGAGTTTGGGATGGAATAGAACATAAGGAATGTTGTCTTTGAGGAAGAACCTGCCATTGACAGTGATCAAGTCATCATGCCTATTACTATTCCAGTACCTACCCCGGTAATAGATGACAATGATGGAGTTATTCCTGAAATTGTCCCAGCACGAGACAACAATGAGGTTCTACCTCAAATATCCATAGAGCAAGCTTAACAACCTCAAGAAGTGCGATTGAGGAGATCCACTAGAGAAAGGAGAAGTGCAATTCCATGTGATAATATTGTGTTTCTCCAAGAACATGAGGATGGCATTGGTTTAACATAGGATGATCCAATCAACTTCTGTCAAGCTATGTGAAGTTCTAACTCTCAAAACTGGATTGATGCAATGAAGGATGAGATAAAATCTATGCAAGACAATGATGTCGGGGATCTCGTTGAATTACCTGAAGGTGTGAGACCTATTGGTTGTAAATGGATATTTAAAACCAAGAGGGATTCAAAAGGTAATGTCGAGAGATATAAGGCTCGTTTAGTTGCTAAAGGCTTCACTCAAAAGGAAGGCATTGATTACAAAGAAACCTTTTCTCCGGTTTCTTCAAAGGATTCTTTTAGAATAATAATGGCACTGGTAGCTCATTATGATTTGGAGCTCCATCAGATGGATGTTAAGACCGCGTTTCTAAATGGTGACATTGAAGAAACAATTTATATGATGCAACCAAAAAATTTTGTGTCTGGTGACTCAAAGTCTATGGTATGCAAACTAAAGAAATCCATCTATGGTCTCAAACAAGCTTCCCGTCAATGGTATCACAAGTTTCATCAAGTTATTACCTCATATGGTTTTGAGGCAAATATCGTTGATGATTATGTTTATCATAAGTTCAGTGGGAGTAAATATATATTCTTGGTGTTATATGTCGATGATATACTGCTTGCTAGCAGTGATATAGGCTTATTGTACGAAACCAAGAGATTTCTGACAAAGAATTTTGAAATGAAAGATCTTGGTGAAGCCTCTTTTGTATTAGGTATTAAGATATTAAGAGATCGTTCTCATGTTATCTTAAGATTATCATAAGAGAGCTACATCGATAAAGTTTTGGATAAATTCGACATAAAGGTAGTAAATCAGGAGATACCCCTATAGCCAAGGCAGACAAATTTAGCCTCAAACAGTGCCCTAATAATGACCTTGAAAGAAATGAGATGCAAAAGATTCCCTATGCTTCAGCTGTGGGAAGTCTAATGTACGCTCAAGTTTGTACTCGTCCCGATATTGCATTTGTGGTGGGAGTTTTGGGCAGATACTTAAGTAATCCTGGGATGCAGCATTGGAAGTCAGTAAAGCGTGTAATGCGCTATTTGAAGAGAACAAAAGTGTATATGCTTACTTATAAGAAGTCTGATAGTTTAGAGATCATTGGGTACTCTGACTCTGATTTTGCTGGATGTCAAGACAGCAAGCGCTCCACGTCAGGATACATCTTTATGTTGGCTGGAGGAGCTATCTCTTGGAAGCCTATTAAACAAACTATTATAGCTTCTTCAACCATGGCTGCAGAGTTTATTGCTTGTTTTGAGGCGTCCAACCATGAGATATGGCTGTGAAATTTTGTCACTAATTTACGTGTGGTCGATGGCATTGAAAGGCCATTGAAAATCTATTGTGACAATAACTCAGCAGTTCTTTATTCCAATAACAATAGGAGTACAACCAAGTCAAAATACATTATATCAAGTTTCTGGTTGTTAAGGAAAGAGTTCAGAATAAGCAAATTTTCATAGAACATATAGGGACTGACTTTATACTAGCTGATCCACTTACTAAGGGTTTAGTGCCTAGAGTTTTTCATGAGCATATTGCTCATATGGGTGTAATTCTTGATAGTACCTTAGTTTAAGTGGGAGTCCCATTTATACTATATGTTCTGATTATTTTTCTTATTTTCTAAAGAATAAGTTGATGTTTGTCATTCTGCTCTAGCTTGTTTTGTGTAATAATTATATTGCGTTTTGAATTGATCTCTATAAAGAATAAAGTTTGGACCAGTTGGAAATAGACATGACTAAGATCACATTGCATGTAATTTCCATGCCACTTATCCATATTTGATCTATGTCACTGAGTACATACAATTGTGGTGATCATTGTGGTTTAGTCACATTGGGTTATGATGAAAGCTGCAGTGGTTCCCTGTTGTTGTATGAGATAAATCATATTGTTTAAGGTTAGTCTAAAAGTAAATAGCATACGGTTGTGCGCCTAAAGAATTTTGTGATATAAATGCTTAAATGAATATTAAGCCCAAGTGGGAGATTGTTAGAAATTTTATTTCTAATAATTAATATGGGCAATATATATTATTTGTAGCATTTATATTAGCTATTTACAATTAATTGGGCTTAATAAAAGTGATCTAATTTTTTGTGAGTCTTTAAACTGCCAATAGGAAAAACTGATATGAGCTCAAATAAGTGGAAACTGGATTTGGCCCGTTAAGGTTAATGGGAACCCTAACAGGTTTATAATCGTAAAGTTGGTCATGTTCCCCAATACGCCAAATCAGAATACGTCTATCTGTCTCCCCATTAGAAAGAGAAATATCCAGTCCCATATGAGGAATCCAGTGATTTGGCTGAGGAAGATCATTGCACCAAAGAGCTATTCCACTACAGTCTCCGGTCAACGTCAATGGATACATGTATGTGTCACTAACCTTAACTTTGTACTCTAGCACAACAGTTCTCGATTAATTAATGGAAAATTTCTATTTGGCTTAAGAAATTTATCCCAACAACAAGAACACTCCTTGATAGTTATCCTTGAAAATCCAAATTTAGTCCTAAAAGATTCTAATGCATTTTAGGTTAGATCCTAGGTAATTATATCTGCTAACTGGTTTTTAAAGCTGCAGTGAACTAACCTAACTTCACCCGCTTCATGAATTGCATGAAACTTAACTTTTATATGCTTAGTCCTTCCATGTTAGGTAGTACTTTTAATAATGTAAATGGTCAATTTATTATTAACCAAAAAACTTGATTTGTTGCTATTACTGCTGAAAGATACTTTCTGCTTCTGCAGAGGATTGAGTTGAGCCACTACTTGTTTGTTTCTATCATATTTATTAGCATCATTGTGCTTCTGCACGGATCAATTGTTGCATCATGCATGACTTGTCATGAAAATTGTAGAGTATATATTGCTTCTCAAACATATGATTCCCTCAACAAATTTGGCTAGTACCAGGTACTAAGAAGGACATCAATGATTAGTTGTGCAACTTAAGCTTACTGTCCTTGCTGGTTTTCTTTGTTTTTGCAGACGTTCTTAGAGATTGCAGACTCTGGCTCATATTGGATACACTTCTGCAGAAGAATTTCTAAGAGAAAAAATAGAATGAATCAAAGAGGTCAAATGAATTTAACTTCTCCATAAGTTGAAATTAGTCACTTATGGAGAAGTTAAATGAGAGAGCTTTTGGAGAAGGTGGACTACAAAGACTAATTTCAACTTATGGAGAAATTAAATTCATTTGACCTCTTTAATTCATTGTTTTTTTCACCTAAAAATTCTTCTGTAAAAGTACTGCATCCAAACTGACCCTCTGTTCCTCCCTCCAGCTCTATACCAACCAGAAGAACTTTTTAGAATAACATCTCTTCTTGCAGTATCGAGGATAAGATGGACACTTACCGTTTCTCCTGTCATCATTGTTTCTTTTACTATCTTTGTTTTCTTTACTATTTTTCTTCTCCAAGTTTCTTCCACCCTGCTTTGCTGCTTGTTTGCCTCTCTTATAGCTTTGAATGAAAAACTCCTTCAATCGATTAATTAATCCTCATCGGCCTTCTTTCTTCCTGGAGGTAAATGGACCTCGGCTAGCTTAAATGTTGGCAATTAAAATAAATTGCCTTGATAAATTGTATATGTCAAAAAAAAATTTTGAACACTCAAGAACTAATTTCACTCACACACTTTTTATTTTGTTGATGAATAATACACTCACAAACTTGGCATTTGTTAATAACCAATTCACACACTCAAGATGACACAAAAAACTTGTTGAAGTTTTTCTCTCAATTTCTAACACTCACCTTGATGCTTAAACTACCTAATACCACACCTATTTATACTAAAACATAAACTCTAAAACCAACAAAACAAGTCACCTTTCGTGACTTTTAAAATCAAGCATGCATGGTTGTTAAATCACTAAAATGACAAGTTGCAAATCTTGACTTTCAATAGCATGATAATCTAATTTTCATGCCATATAAAACCAAAACGAAGATTATAGCATGTAGTTGAAAATCTTGACTTTGGAGCATGATAATCTAGCATGCATTCCATATAGGAACAAATGATAGATTATGCATATCAAGTTTGCCATGTTTTAATTTCCAACATCCTCCCTAAAACTTGGCTTGATCATCCCAAGCATATTCTTCAACTTCAAGAATGAATTGACTTTGAGTGGCTTTGTAAAGATATCTGCTATTTGATCTTCTGACGAACAATATTCCACCACAATTTCTTTATCTCTGACCAAATCTCGTATATAGTGATACTTGATTTCAATGTGTTTGCTGCGACCATGAAAAACTGGATTCTTTGTTAAAGCAATTGTTGATTTATTGTCACATAATATTTTCGTAGGACCATCTTGTTGATGTTGTAGCTCACTCAACATTCTTCGCAACCAAACCGCTTGAGTTGCACAATTTGTTGCTGCTATATACTCCGCCTCAGCTGTTGAAAGGGAAACAACCTGTTGTTTCTTGGAGGACTAAGAAAATACAACTGAACCAAGATGAAAAACATAACCTGAAGTGCTTTTTCGTGTTGCAGTATCACCACCCCAATCATTGTCCGTGTATCCAACCAATTCTGGTTTGCAAAAACTTGAATAAAATATTCCTTCAGTAATTGTACCTTTAACATACCTTAGAATTCGTTTTGCAGCCTGCCAATGAGATTGTCTTGGTGAATCCATGAATCTGCTTATGAGCCCAACTCCATAAACTATGTCAGGTCTTGTTGCTGTCAAGTACCTTAGGCTTCCCACCAATCTTCTAAAATTAGTTGAATTAACCAGATCACCACCACTTTCCTTTTCCAGCTTCAATCTTTCTTCCACCGGTGTCAACATCGGTTTGCAGGCTTCCATCTTGAACTTCTTTAAGACATCTGCTACATATTTCTTTTGAAAGATAAATATTCCTTCATTTGTCTGCTTCACTTCAATTCCTAAGAAACATGACATAAGATCCATATCTGTCATTTCAAAATGTGTGGTCATATTTTCTCGGAATTCAGCTAACAATTTGGAATTGTTGCCGATGAAGATCAAATCATCCACGTATAGACAAACAATGACGATATCTCCAGCCTAATTGGTTTTGACATATAAAGTATGCTCATATGGACTCCTGTGAAAGCCATGGTCAATGAAGTATGTGTCAATGCGTGTATACCATGCTCTCGGTGCTTGCTTTAGTCCATATAGTGCTTTCTTCAATCTGTAGACTTTATCTTCCTCTCCTTGTTTAAGATAACCTGGAGGTTGCTCTATGTAAACTTCTTCTTCAAGGACACCATTCAAGAAAACAGATTTGACATCCATTTGAAATATTTTCCACTGATTTTGTGCAGCAAGAGAAAGAATCATGCGTATCATGTCCAATCTAGCAACTGGAGCAAATACTTCAAAGTAGTCAATTCCAAGTTTCTGTTTGTACCCTTTTGCCATTAACCGTGCCTTGAAACGTTCAATTTCTCCAGTTGGCTTGAACTTTGTCTTGTACACCCATTTAACACCAATTGGCTTCTTTTCTTTTGGAAGAGTTGCTAACTCCCATGTATTATTCTTCTCAATGGCTTGAATTTCTTCATCCATTGCTTTAATCCAATGATCATCATTGGCTGCTTCCTCATCTGTTACAAAGATCACAATAAGCAAACAGGGCATAATAAGTAACTTCTTCCTCCCTATCATCAGAGTCATCATCCCTTCCAACTTCATAATCTTGTAAATAAGCAGGTGGACGTCTTTCTCGTTGGGGATATCTACGTGTTTGAGTATCAACTGCTGATTCATCTGAACTAGTAGTTAGTGGATGATTCTCCTGTTCTGCTTCTGCATGTATAGTTACTGGTACAGGCAATGACTCTTTTTTCTCTCTTGACCAATCCCACGCTCCATTTTCATCAAAGGTAACATCTCGACTGATGATTACCTTTTGGGTTTCTGGATTATACAACTTGTAGCCTTTAGTTTCTTCACTGTACCCAACAAAGATACATTTTTCTGCTTTGTTATCGAGCTTCTTCCTCAATTCATCTGGAACATGTGCATAAGCAATGCAACCAAAGACTTTCAAGTGACTTAGATTGGGCTTTTCCCCACACCATGCTTCTTGTGGAGTTTTATCACGTACGCTTTTAACAGGACACCTATTAAATAGGTATACTGCACAAGCCACTGCTTCTGCCCAAAAACTCTTTGGAACTTTCTTGCAATGTAACATGCTTCTCACCATATCCATGATAGTTCTGTTCTTCCTTTCTGCCACTCCATTTTGTTGAGGAGTATACCTTGCAGTTACTTGGTGTTTAACTCCTTGCTTTTTCAAGAAATCATCACAAACAATATACTCTGTTCCCCTATCAGATCTCAAGATTTTCAGAGTATAACCACTTCGCCTTTCAACATACGCCATAAAACTTTTGAGCGTATCACAAGTATCAGATTTATTTTTCAGAAAATAAACCCATGTCTTTCTGCTGAAGTCATCAGTGAAAGTAATGAAATATTTATTACCTCCATTAGATGGAACATCCACATAGCATAAATCAGAGTGCACAAGCTCAAGTGGTTTTGTGGCTCTCCATGAACGTCCTTTTGGAAAAGGATCCCGATGCTTCTTACCAACTACAATTTTCGCAAAGTTGTTCTGGAACTTGGATAACAGGCAAGCCAGTAACCCATTTTTGTTTGCAAGAAACTTGATACTTTCAAAGTTGAAGTGTCCAAGCCGCATATGCCAGAGCCAATTATCATCGGTAACGGTGACATTACAACATAAAGCAACATCATACTTGATATTCATCGGAAAAAGACGATTTCTTGACATGTTCGTCTTTGCTATCAGCCCCATCTCCACATCATTTATGGTGCAACCTCTTTTGTTGAATCGCAGATCATAGCCTTTCTCAGCTAGCTATCCCACACTCAAGAGATTCTGACATATTCCAGGTGCATAGAATACATCAGAAATATAATTTAAAGATCCATCTTTCAATCTGATGGCAATCTTCCCTTTTACCAAGAATTCAAGTTTGGAATTATCACCAAGCTTGACAGTGGTTTTGAAATTTTCATCTAAATGAGAAAACAGTTCTTTTTTCCCACTTAAATGATTGTTGCAACCTGTATCTAACAACCACTGATTGTCAATTTTATCAGCTACTGCATGACTTGTTATGAGCACCATCTTCATATCATCTTCATTTTCTGCAACTTGAGCATGGTTCTCTCTAATATTCAATGATTTGACACGACATTCTCGACTATAGTGACCATACTTGCTGCAGTTATGACACTGGATATGAGATTTGCATTCAGACGGGAAATGTCTGAACTTCTTGCATTTGTGGCATTGAGTATTAGATTTGTTTTGAAAAGAACCATTGCCCCTTGTACCTTGGCTTGAGTCAGTTTGAAAATTCCTCCCTCTTCCTTTGAAATTCTGACCCCTTTGACTTTGATTGGCCCTTCTTTGCACAGGTCCCTCTCTTCTAACATTTGTTTGTGCTTTCAATGCTAGTTCAATTGTGCCACTTAATCTCTCGTTCATCCGCATCTCACGTGACTCTAAAGACGCTTGTAAATTATTCAAGGTCATTTTGCTAAGATCCTTCGATTCTTCAATAGCTGCTACCACGTAATCAAATCGAGGTGTGAGTGTGCGCATGATTTTCTCCATGACTTCTTTTTCTGATATATCATCACCATTATTCTTCATATCGTTGATCAGCTTATCCATTCGTGAAAAGTAATCACGAATATTTTCATCCTTGCCTTGCTCCATCAGCTCGAACTGTCGCTTTAGGCCTTGCAATCTCGTCCGTTTGACTGGATCAACACCTTCATATGTTTTGAGCAAAATTTCCCAAGCTTCTTTCGCTGTTTTAGCATGGAAAATTTTCTCAAGAACGGGCAACTCCACAGATTAAAAGATAAAAAACAAAGCTTTTTGATTAAGTAGACGATCTTTTTTCAACAAAACCTTTTTTGACAATTTTTTCATAGCCACTAGTTGCTAAACACAACTCCATCAAGTGTTTCCACATGGAAAAATTTGATCTACCATCGTACTTGTAGATAACGGTTTGCACTTGTTGAACTTGATTTGCTCCTGTGCTTGAACTTGATGCCATCTTGGTAAAACAAGCTCTGATGCCAGATGTTGACAATTAAAATAAATTGCCTTGATAAATTGTATATGTCAAAAAAAATTATGAACACTCAAGAACTAATTTCACTCACACACTTTTTATTTTGTTGATGAATAATACACTCACAAACTTGGCATTTGTTAATAGCCAATTCACACACTCAAGATGACACAAAAAACTTGTTGAAGTTTTTCTCTCAATTTCTAACACTCACCTTGATGCTTAAACTAACTAATACCACACCTATTTATACTAAAATATAAACTCTAAAACCAACAAAACAAGCCACCTTTTGTGACTTTTAAAATCAAGCATGCATGGTTGTTAAATCACTAAAATGACAAGTTGCAAATCTTGACTTTCAATAGCATGATAATCTAATTTTCATGCCGTATAAAACCAAAACAAAGATTATAGCATGTAGTTGAAAATCTTGACTTTGGAGCATGATAATCTAGCATGCATTCCATATAGGAACAAATGATAGATTATGTATATCAAGTTTGCCAAGTTTTAATTTCCAACATTAAACCGGCATCTACACGGCGCGTGCACATCCATCTCACTTAAGCGCGTCATTACACTGGCTAAAATTGGTTACAATCTTCTAACTGAATTTCCCGCCATATTTCACCTATAAATACACTCCGGGAGCTCTATTTGAGGTACGCATTATTCATTATCACAGGTACTCTGTTGAATCTCCCACTGACTTGAGCGTCGGAGTCTGCAGGTACACCCTGCCCCGCCGTGCTCCACCGTGGAGGGCAAGGAGATTCAGCACCGTCAACCGGATAACGCTGTGGAGAATTTCCAGACGAACACTTCCGTTACCTCCATCAAAGTCAGCTGAGATAAGCCCTCAGAGTCCTCCAGGGAGAAATTTTTATGCTTCAGAGCATCACTTCTTTTTACCAAACAAAAAAAGTCACTCATAAACATCTCACATTCTTGGAGAAGATACATAACCTAATGCAAAGACATTAGAACCTAGTAAAAAAGCAGGTTGTGGTTTAATGAAGATATTCTTGAAGTACTAACTGAATATATGTAAGGACTATATCCGTTTTCTTAATTATCGTTCTTGTTGTCATTGGGGATGTTTTGGAAACATAACATTTGTGTGTCTACTTTTCAATATGCAGTTAACACAACTTGTTTGTGCTGATTTTGATGGGAATTAATCCATATGTAAGGAGAGAAAGAAAGATCAAAGATCCCTATTGTTGCTTTAGCTTTTGTCTGACTCTATGGAAAGAAATAGAGAATGAACTATTATCAAGGAAGTGAACACTGTTGAGGTCCACTTTTATTGTCCTAAACTAAAAGTGTTGTGGGGAGGTCATGTGTGCTCGTTGATTTTCTCCAGTGAGCAATGGAAAGGCCTTGATATGATACGTGTTTTTGTAAATAATTGGAATTATGTAGAGGCTTCAATGCATTGTTTGAAATATGTGATAGAAAGCTTTCGTTGCATTGTTTGGAAAATGTACGGAATGATATGAATTATAAATTTATTATTCTTATATTATCCTTGTTTTAAATACACTAAATTTTAATTACTATACCTTTAATTTAATTATTACGTTACAATTTAAAAAAAAAAACCTTATACACTCTCAAAGTCTGTTAATGGTATTAGTCTGTTCTTACCCTCACTTTGCTGCACAATTTCTTCTTTTTATCCAATACCAAGTGAGATATAAAGGTTGGTGAAAGAGAAACAAAGGTGTGAAATAGAAAGTGTTACATCATTTTATATATCATTTCATTCCATTTTAGACAATCTAAATAATGGAATAATGGAATCTAATACATTTCACTTCATTTTCCTACATTCCATCTCATTCTACAAATCCAAATATAGCCTAGGATTTAATGGATTTGGCTAGAGTTCAGAACAACAAATTACAAATACAATAATGGCTGTGTGCAAACGCCTCCTTTTATGCTACTACAAAAGCACTGGATGAGCCTGTAAAGTGATGAATTGAACCAAATAAGCCCTTTGCAGCGCCAAAATGTCTTATTCGGTAGACACCAGGAGTTACACCTTTTGGTATCCTCCATTCTATGGTTGCTTTACTCTTAGGACTGAGTTTGTGAGGCCTTGACCATTTAAACCGCAGACAAAAGTCATCATCATCATAAGCAGGAATCCAAGTATCCTTTCCTTTGAGAAATTCCACCAGGGCAAAGGTGCCTTCAGTCATAAGGTCATTACGAGGACAAGCAGACCAGAATGAAGCTGTCACAGTGTCACCACTCTTAAAGGTGGAGTTCTGAGGTATATCAGAGCAAACATCCCCAAAATTTACTCCAAGAGGTGTTCCATCCACCACAACTGGTGGGAGTAAACTTATTTGCTTATTCAGGAGATCAGGGGGTTGTGGACCAGGTTCTACTTGTTGGCCACTGATGAGAGCCTTTGCAAGCTTCTTAAACTCCTGAATGTATGCACTCAATGTGTGAGGGCCATATAGTGTGGAAGCACCCTGGCAACATGAAAATTGAAGTCAGAAAGTTTCATTGATTAGCTACAACAAAAACGCTATTGTCATTGTAACATTCTCCATATGCCTTTGTGTGTTGGTGCATATGCAAAATTGTGCACAATGATTAGTCTAACACCAAGAGCTACATAATATGCACAGGTGTGTACCATGTTAGTCTAGCATAAAGAGCTACAAGAGACAAAAGTAGGAACACATTTTTAATTATACTAATGAAGTCTTTTAATCCATCTGTGTCTCCATCTCTTTCTATTGTCAATACAAAGCACTTCCTTTAATGTTGAATTAGTTCTTGCTATGGTAATTTAAGAAATATTTGCTTCAAGCTTTGTGTCTCTTACAACTGACCTCATATCTTTGCACCTGGTATTCTTCATATGTTGTCACGTACTGCGAGTAAGTATTAGTCAACCCTGCTATAACAACATGAATGTCATCAAAATCTTTGTCACTACTTAACACTGTCTTCACTGCATCCCGAAGACGCCTCCCAGCCATTGTTGAGAACTCTGACAGAATTACCAAGTGTAACATAGGCAACATAAGTTGTTTTGCAAATACTTGAATAAATACATAACCATCAATTTCCAAGGAAAAGGATAAAAATCATACAATATAACAAAGCAGCAGATATTAAGAAAGACATTTGGATTGCATTTAGTCTTACAATATTTACACAGACATATGAAAGAGACAGAAAAGTAACTAAGGTCCAGTCAGGCTTTGAGTTGCACCCAGTAGTAGCACAACCCAATCATCTTAATATCATGATATCAACAATAATTGTTCAACAAAATTTGGTTTTTTAAGCTAAAAAATGTCCAACAACTTGATCTAGCCATGTTTATTTTACATTAAGAATAAGATCAATTTATATATTACAGTTTCTGCTACAGTTGAAACAACAGTCTGGATGTGAGAGATTCAGACAGCAACATATTACAGCAAATAAGAGAGTAGAAGACAATCTGGTACCTCCTGGTACACAAAGAATGACAAACTGCCCAACTCGGAGGATCTGAATTGGAAGTATTGAAGGCTGCAAAAGTAATATGAATGAAGAAAGCTTTATACAAGTAAAAGATATCTTTTTATTTGCTCATACTATATCTGCATGACTGAAAACAGATGCAGTAAAACTTCTACATGGAACTCCTGTCAACGAAGAACATAATCAGGAGAAAATTCAAAATGCATTAGATCAATATTTGATGTAATTAAATAATTGATCCTTATGAATACAAAAATCTTATCTCAAACGGTTTGTGCAAATAATATAAATTGTTATACAACGTCACTATCATCCACCTTCAAAATTTATATTTCAAAGCAGAAACATTTTCAGATAATTGAATTTAACACATAATGCAGTCTTACATACAAGAGATGGAATACATCAAATCAAGATCTGAAGGCATATTATATAACTCCCACCCCCCACCCCACCAAAGAAATATCATCAATGATTGAGGAAACCACAATTATTGAAATCAAGTGGTCATAGTTAGACATTTATATCCACATCTTCATATAATTAGTTAGAACCAAAATTGCTCAAAAATAGAAAATAGTGAAACTATCCAATTTGGTAATGTCCACATAAATGAAGGTCTTGGGAAAAAGTATACCACATGGACTGGATAGTTCATACTAGGAAGTCTATCCCAAAATAAAGGACAAGACTGTGAGATGTGACCGCATTATAATGGGCTGAGTACTGAAGAGAGTTCGTAGAAGATAAGTGAATTAAACCAAGGGACTATAAAATCATAATATTCAGGATGTGTGAGTAACTTACAGCCCAATCATATGGTTCCTTCATTTCACCAGTATCAAGCAAAATGGGCTTTGGGTGCTGACACTCTATTTGTTCCTTGCTTGGTGTCTTAAGTAAGTCTCGGACCATCTTCCAGAAAGGATTGCCCTGATGTACAATTATAACAAAAAATAAGCATACACCATGACAGATATTTACGATTACAAGCCAGAAAGGGTAGTGGGCAAGCATAAGGTATAAAACAATAATTACCTTATCATCACCTTGCTTAAAATCAAAAGCTCCAGGTCCATCTGTTGTTCCAGCAGCAAATGAAAATCCCATTGCAGCAGGGCATGTCTTTACAACCTCAGAAGCTCCTTGATTGGAAATAGTTACCTCAAGTTTGGAGAAATTTACATAGGCATGTCGAAAATCAACCTCCCCTTCAATCTCTTCTGCCGCTGAATTGAAAAGATCCACTGCTTTTCTAAATTGTCTTTCCCCTATAATGCGGGTACTTTGAAATTCATCTGGATAACTGCCACATAAGTTATGGAAGGCAATTTATGCTTAGGTGACATTGCCATGCACTTGTGAAAACAAGAGTATGCAAGAAATAATTACCCAGGTCCTTGGCCATAGCACAATTCATTCTTCCCTCCACATGTACTATGATTGAAGTCACAAGGTAGTCCAGTGTCTAAACAAAAGGCTCCAAGCACATTTGGACTAACATCTCCACAATTTGATTGGCAAAATGCAGCGACAAATCTAGGCTTGTCAACCTGCCTAAGAGCACCTCTCACACGTCTAGCAACACTCGAAGTTCTGGTTGCTGATCTACCAGGAGGAGATTGGAAGGAGGAAGCAAGTTCCAGTAATTCACGGTCTGCACCATTAAATTTTAAATGAGATTATAAATATAATTCATTTGTTATTTTCAGATATTCCCCATACTACTGACCTAGTTACATTACATCAATTAACAAATCAAGGAATCGTTCATTTATGTTTCAATATATTGCTCTGTAAATCATAGCAAGCATATTTACATCTTTCTCTGTCTTGTATGTATGTAGACAATAATCAACCAAATATCAGGACTTTCAAGACTCAAGAGGGTTGATCTGGTTATTATTTGTTGGATTGGCTTTTCGGTTTTTATTAGATTAGGTCAGTTTATGAACATCCCTAAAGAAAAGTGGCAGTTAGCAAGCAGGTACATATACCAAATACAGCCAAGAGAAATAGATGGATATAAGGATCATAATCACAATAGAGAAATTATGCGATTTGAGCTATGATTGACGATATACAGACAAATGCTGATCAGAATATGCATATGAATATGCCAAAGCATCAATGATTGCTATTTTCTCAACTACCAGATAGGAGATGGATAAAATCCTTACTCATTCAAACCCACAAAATAAAGTAGACTTGGTTACTTAAATTGTAAAATGTCCTTTTCTTCTTAAACCAAAATATTAAATAGATAATGCAATATCTAAGAAGCATACATCACATTCATTCATGGCTGGTTCATGGGCAAAACCACTTTAGGGTGCAGTTTGTACTAAATCAATTACAGCACCATCAAGGGTTTCAAAATGTATTAGGCTATTAGCATTCCAAATGATGGATCCACCTGGCATATAAAACTACAAATTTTACCCTTTGTTTGGTTTAAAGAGAGAGATAGGGAAGAAAGAAATAGAAAAGAGAGATAGGGAAGAGAGAAATAGTAGAGAAATTAAGTAGAATTAGAGGTTGTTTGGTATTAAAGAAATGGGAGAGAGATAGAAGAGAAATTAATTTTGATAGTTGTTTGGTTGTGGAGAAATAAGAGAGAGATTTGTAAAAAGTTAAAAAGACAGAATTACCCTTCAAAATTTTCCAAAACCCTATACATACACACAAGGATAAAAGTGTAAATTTATAAACCTACCCCCATCTCTCTCCTTATTCCCTCCATTCATGAGAAGAAAAAAATTATTGTGGGACCCACTCAAATCTCTTCTCAAACTCTCTCTCTAGTCCTCAACCAAACAAGGTGGTTGTCCTATCTCCCTCCTATCTCTCTCCCCACCATTTCTCTCCACCCTAACTCTTCCCAACCAAACAAAGGATCAATGCTACTTAAGTAAGATATATTTATTTTGTTTATTAAATCTGTATTGGAAAAGAAGCTAATAATTTCATAAATGGATATATTGTATCCAAAAGCGAAGTATAAGTAACTTACGATTATCACAAAGGCTAGGAATTATACTTGAGATTCTTCGGGGCAAGCCATCATTTTCAAGTGTAACAGAATCCGTTCTTCCAGAGCCTCTTTGCTCAAACCAATCTTCCATAAATCGTGCAGCTGCACCTTTATTGTCCCCACTGATTAATGAGTTTGTACGACTCATTGAAGTCCCATGAGTAGCAAACCAATTGAAGCTTCCGACAGGTCCCCATTCATCATCAACAAACTTTAAAAGAGTCATTTCTTTATCAACATTATACTTATATTTGCTCCTCTCTGCAGCAGGATTATTGAGATAAGAACTTGGACTGCGATTTACACCAGCATCTAAGAGTTCTCCTGCAAGTTGAAAATAACATTCAAATGAGTCATAAGTTATGATCATTTAATGTCACCTAAAGGGAGGGAGAAAATCAAAGTAGTAATCATTGTATCTAGTAATTTAGTACTAAAATAAAACCAGCACAGAAATAGAGATATAGTATTGAACTTGAACCAATCCCTACCACTTGAGAATAAAAATAAATAAATAAACTTTTGTGGTGCTAAGTTATCCCTGTTGTGTTTTAATATTTATTTCCTCTTTCTTATCATATATCTTTCCAAGTTGGGTATTTGGTCAACCAAGCCAGATATACATGAAACTGCAGCTGAGTAGCAGTCAATGCTACATAACAGTACCATAACTATTGTTATGTAGAGTTGAAAGAATAAGTTAACTACATAACAGTAGCTCTGTTCTAAATTCAAATTAAAAGAAAGGGAAAACTACAACTTACACCCTCCTACTTAGGGTCATGTACACTTATGACCTCAAACATTAAAAACCAACATGATCCCAAACTTTCTAAAGTGTACATTTTAGTTATTTGATATATTTTTCCATCAAGCATTAGCAGAAACTGTCATGCTTAAATCATGTGACCATTTGTTGTATCAAATTTTTTAAAGAAAAAGTTCAATTTATCCGTCCAACTTAAGTTCAAGTGCAGTTTGGTTATGAAACTTAAAAAGCATGATAATTTCTGTTAATGTTTGGCAGCAAATTAGATGGAAGGACTAAAAAGCACACTTTAGAAAGTTTATAAATCATGTCACGTTTTAAAATTTGAGGAACAAAGTGCACATGACCGTGAGTTGGAGGGGGTAAATTGGACTTTTCCCTAAAAGAAACAAAATACAAATGAGACAGTGATAAACAGTATTTTTGTATTCAAAATATACAGATAACGGTTCACACTAGAAAAATCCAGAAGTTTCTCCACTTTTTAAGCAACACAAAATAATAGCTGGAAACTATGAACAACTTGTGCATTTGCAACCAATCACTCTGATCATAGAAAACACTCACAAAGACCCTTTTGGCACGCAACATGCATCCACTAAATGGTGTGAATAATAGCTGCAAGATAATGATAATTAATATTAATATTTTCTTCAGCTAACAACATTTCTAGAAATAAGAAAAAAAAATAAAAGGTGGAAAACGGTACACCTATAAAAATAGTAACAGTGCCTCATCCAAGATTCCTGTAAGTTGTCTGGCATTAACTAATTAAATGAATGCCGTAGACACTGAAAACAGAGGTCCCAGCAATATTTCTCTGAAATCTAATTCCTCGTAGACAATTACAATATATAAACCTGAATGTTGTAGACTGAAAACTGAGGTCTCGGGGATAATTCTCTGATATCTAATTTCATTGTATACACCTGAACAGCTTGCTGTCAAGCTGTAGGAACTTGAGAGGAATAACTTCCTTCTGCCAATAAGCAGATGCTGCAGATCACTACCCAAAGTAAAAAAGGAAACAAATATAAGCCTAATAATTACAAATTTAAAGCTAATAACCCCATACCACTTCAGATTATACACTGGAGTCCATTCATTGCTTATTACTCAATGCACCTTACATGTAATTCAACCCTCTTTTGGGATCTTACCTATACATTATTTTACATGTATTTGTTTTCCTTGTCCTTGCTCTTTTTTGTGAGCCTGAATTGATAATACACTACCAATGAAAGAAAAGCAGTTCTAGTTGATGCTTTTCATTTTCATCTCTATAATAAAAAAAGAAAGAACTTAATGGAGACATCACAGATACCTGAACCCCAAAATGTACAACTAAAATTGATTCTGATAGTTCTTCATCATTTTCTGATATTATTCATTAGTATGCAAAACTACGATCTTTATAAAAATAAAATGATACAAAATCTATGTAAGTTGGCTTGCATTTCTGCACCTGTGTATAAGGGCCTAAGGGAAGGAAGGAAGAAAAAGTATGCAATTTATTTTCCTCACCTTTATTGACAAATATTGATCCTGGGCGGAGATTTTCATGGGCCTCAATAATGCTTTTCTCAATGCCATCAACAATTATATCAAAGGACTGACGCACAAATCCCAGAGATGTTACAATATACACAACATATTGGAGATAACCCCCAGGACCAGCATGAGTATGAGTTCCACTAATGGCCACATTCTTTTCAGTATATAAATCACCATATCTGTCAAAAAAAGTCAAAACAAAATGAAAGTATATGACATCAACAACACGACTATTGAGATCAAATTAAATGAAAACATCAGCTACTACTAGCAGGAATCAAAACAAAATTTCCCTTATGTTCAAGCTACCACAATTTCTTTAAGTAATCACGGAAACTCATGAGAGTAGAGTCTAGTCACTGCTAGTACCTGGCTTTCAGCCTCTCAATTACTTTGATTGTCACAAGCTGTGAAGCCATGCAAGCATCAAGGTTCACAAACACAACCCGGTTACCCTTTGGTTCTGCAACTATGAAAGCACGAGCCCGTAGCCTGAAGTGAAGTCCAGATGCAATTTGTCCCATGTTAGCATACCCCATCATGTTAACATCAGCAGCAGGGCCAGTAATGTCATAGCTTCCAAGACCAACCAAGTAATCGGAACCAGAATGCACAACATCATTCTTCAGTAGCAGCAAGAGTAAGAAAAGGGTCCAAAGTCCCATATTTGGACATGCCCTCCAAACATTCAAATGATAAAAGGAAGAGAATTCCATCACACCCCCCAAGTTCAAAGCAAAATCGACCAATTTCTCAAGCTTAGCAAGGTCTTGTCATTTCCCTTCACCAAACACACCCACAATCAAAGCTTTCAGTTATTTTAAGAATAAGTAAAAAACAGAACCACAGAATTTCAGAACTACCTACTCTATGTGCATGATAAGCATCACAACTTCACAATCAACCACAGAAAAAAAAATCTCATTATTATATATGTTAAATAACAAAAAATAAAAAGGATTATCTTTTCTAAACACCCAGATAAAAGAAGTTGCGAACTTTACATGAATATAAACATGGGAAAGTAGTATAAGCAATATTCAGTCTACTCTTGAAGGTTGAAGCTACTGTTTTCACTCAGTGAGACTGACCCAGAACGTGAGGGGGAAGAGAGAGAGAGAGAGAGAAAAGCTCCAATTGGGGTGTATGAAAACAAAGAAAAACGTGTGCCTGGAAAAGTAGTACCCTTGTTTGTATGGAGCAAATGCAAAGGGACAAGGAGCATGGGAAAGTGGAGGTGGTAAGCATGGGGCACTCACTGGTATTTGAAGCTTCCCAATTTGTCATTGCTATAATCGTGATTGATATCAAGCCCATAGGAAAAACAAATAAGCTACGATGAAGTTGTTTTCAAGGAGCCGTGTTACTTGCACAGTGTTTAAAAAAATACAAAACAAAACAAATGTTAATTATAAAGTTAATTTATGTACCGAATTTTTTTAATTACAAAATGGTAATGTATAACATAAGTACAAGTAGTTGTAGCTATATTTAAAGGGTTAACATAAGTAGATGGAAGCGTTAAAATTTGTGTACTTGTATTTAAATATTTTCAATGATAATATTGCACTTTACTTGCGGAAAAAATACTGCTGTTAGGTGTAGGGAAAAAATGTTGGGATCATTATGGAGTAAAGTTTAATTAGTATGTATTGCTAATGTAAAAATTTTTTTTATTGATATTTAATGATGTATTGTTTCATTATTTAATAAATATAATAGTTCATATATTATTAAACTCATTAAATGATGTATTATCCCATCATTAAATATGATTGTAACAAAGTGTATTGTTATTAAATTCTTTATTATATTTAGACAGATGACATTCATAGACTGGGATCTCAGACCTTAAAAATAGTTTATTTTAATCTTAATTTCAATCTTCAATTTGGAATTTATTCCATTATAGAGCTCTCATTTTGTGAAAAATCAAAACACTTATAGAATGATAAGTGAAAAATGAAAAGAGAAATGTTATTTGTACATTCAAGATGTATACATATACTATAAGGAGAGAGAAAAAAGAAAGAAGTGAGGTATATAAATAAAATAAATAATGTGAAGAAGAAAGATGGAGATAAAAAAGTATTGTATGAAATGTTATATATATGTGTGTGTTGTATGAATAACACATGTGAAAAGAAAATTACCAAACTTGTTGGGTTGAAGCTCTATGTTTTTTAAAGAAATTATTTTTAAAACTTTTCAATGTGTGGGATTTTTTTTTCAAAATTTAGAAATAATAAAAATTAATAAAAATAGAAATCCGATTATAATCCAAAATCATTCTTACTTCTTAAAATAATCAAAATAAAATAAAATAAAAAGAATGTTAAAATATGTCTTTTATTTCAATTCATGGTATTCAACTATTCTTTGTCCTTGAGGGACATAATAGCTTCTAATTAAATTTACTTGTTTCTAGGCTATTAGCCCATTGCTCTACACAACAAAAATGTTTAATCTGAATCCTTACTTTAATTCAAATGGCATGAGAGTATTTTTCATAAAAAAATACTTATAAATATAAATAATTAAAAGATTAATGTGACATTAAAATTATTATAATAGAATTTCACTACCTTTATAAAATTATTTTAATATGTATTAAATTTAAATTAATTATAAATGTAAGAATTGCTCTTGGCATGACCAAAAATATGATTATATTAGAGTTACTTCCATTTCCTTTCAGTGTTTTTTTTTCTTGTTGGCTTGTTGGACTTTTTTTTTAAGCTTGCTTGTTGGTCGTTTTAGCCCCATTTTAATTATAAAAAAATTATTATTTCATACTTTTTTTTTTATGAATGTCGTAGTGAGAAAAATAATAAATAATACGAGAAAATAGGGAAAAAATAAATTGCAAAAGAAAAAGAAAAGTGTCCATTACAATTTGAAAAACCTTCCAAAGTGTCCATTTAAGCATTTAATTTTTCATCGTTTTTAACTACTAAGAGTGGTGGCAGAGCACACCACACTCCAAACTCTCAAAACCCTAAAACCCCCATTTTCCAAAACCCTCTTCCGTCGCCACCGCTGTAACCATGGCGGAGCTGAAGCTTTCGGAGAGCCGCGACTTGACGCGCATAGAGCGCGTGGGCGCTCACTCGCACATCCGCGGCCTCGGTCTGGACTCTTCTCTGGAGCCTCGCGCCGTCTCGGAGGGCATGGTCGGCCAGGTCTCCGCCCGCAAGGCCGCCGGCGTCATTCTCCAGATGATCAAGGACGGCAAAATCGCCGGACGCGCCGTTCTCATCGCCGGACAGCCTGGCACCGGCAAGACCGCCATCGCCATGGGAATGGCGAAGTCCCTCGGCCTCGAAACCCCGTTCGCCATGATCGCCGGCAGTGAGCTCTTCTCCCTCGAGATGTCCAAGACCGAAGCCCTCACTCAGGCCTTCCGCAAGGCCATCGGCGTCCGCATCAAGGAAGAGACCGAGGTCATTGAAGGCGAGGTCGTTGAGGTCCAGATTGACCGTCCTTCGGTGGCCGGAGCCGCCGCGAAGACAGGGAAGCTGACGCTGAAGACGACGGAGATGGAGACTGTGTATGACCTCGGGGCGAAGATGATTGAGGCGCTCGGGAAGGAGAAGGTAACCAGCGGAGACGTCATCGCCATTGATAAGGCCTCAGGGAAGATCACGAAGCTTGGTAGGTCCTTCTCTCGCTCGAGGGATTTCGATGCCATGGGACCGCACGTGAAGTTCGTGCAGTGCCCTGACGGAGAGTTGCAGAAGAGGAAGGAGGTTGTGCATTGCGTCACACTTCATGAGATTGATGTTATTAACAGCAGGTTGTTTTAACATTTTTGGTTTTCATGCTTTTGATAATTTGTTGATTGTTTCACTCATTAACTTGTTAATCAACTTGTTAGGTAATGCTGATTTTAGAGGAAAGGATTTCCATGTTCTATTTCTATGCCTAGTGCTTAGTTCCTAATTGAAGTCGTAGTTTGAGTAATGAACTCTAATATAGGAGTGGCCACATCATGGAGCTGGGGAACCAAGGACATGTTTAGGATTAGCTTAATTTGCTTATTTTTTTTATAATGAACTTTTTTTAATATAAAATAAGCTAAATATAAATACTCGTTAAAAAAATTGCTATGTGCCTTTAATCTTGAATTGGTGGATATATCTATGCTAAAACTTTTGGCTTTTAGGTGTTCTTTATGTTTTTGAGTCCCAATCTAGTTTGCTCCTAGAGTTGGATTGGAATGTTCTCGAAAATTATGTGAAGATTTACACTAACGCTTCCATTGTTTTTGGCATGGTGTGGAAGTGGAATTTAGATTTATTGAAGGAGGCCATGGGAAGCATGGTGGTCAATTTTTTATTACATGGCTGTTATATCTGCTGCAGTTAATGATAGATGAAGTGTTAATCAACTTGTTATTAGGTAATGCTGGCTTTAGTTAATGATAGATGGTGGCCAGATCTATGCTAAAACTTTTGGGTGTTCTTCATGTTTTGACTCCCCATTTAATTTGTTCCTAGAGTTGGACTGGAATGTTCTCGAAAATTATGAGGATTTACAATGATGCTTTCTGTGTGTATGGTATGGAAGTGGAATTTAGACTTACCAAGGAGGCCTTGGGTAGTATGGTGGCCAATTTTTATGGGGTGATCATTGTAGACCTTGTTGACCCGTTGTCCAGACTGGGAGAAGCAACTGCACTATTCTCTTAATTGAAATTAGTGTTTAACAAAATCGATGGTGAAAGCTTTGATACATGACTGTTGTGACCTTTGCAGTTAATGTTTGATGAAATGCCCCCCTTTTCCCCCAAATTTTAATCCACTCTAAACAGATTTGAAGGTTTCTATTAAGTTTTCCAACTTATCTGTATGAGATTGTATAGCTGTTTACCTCCTTTGTCAATGATAGAGATTCACTTTTGGTTTGTTGATTAGGCTTATAAATTGCCTTACAAGTGGCTTCTTATTTCCTACCATCTAATTTTTTATGTTAAATTTCAGAACGCAGGGATTTCTGGCTCTTTTCACTGGTGATACTGGTGAAATTCGTGCAGAAGTCAGAGAACAAATTGACACCAAAGTGGCAGAGTGGAGAGAAGAAGGAAAGGCAGAGATTGTGCCAGGTGTCCTCTTCATTGACGAGGTGCACATGCTTGACATAGAGTGCTTTTCATTCCTCAATCGGGCTTTGGAGAATGAGATGGCTCCCATATTAGTTGTTGCTACCAATAGAGGCATCACCACTATTCGAGGCACAAATTACAAATCCCCACATGGGATTCCCATTGATTTACTTGATCGTCTACTCATCATTTCCACTCAACCTTACACTGAGGATGAAATTCGCAAGATTCTGGATATCAGGTGCCAAGAGGAAGATGTAGAAATGACTGAAGGTGCAAAGTGTTTGCTAACCAAAATAGGTGTAGAAACATCCTTGAGATATGCTATTCATCTAATCACAGCAGCTGCATTGGCATGCCAAAAACGAAAGGGAAAGACAGTGGAGTTGGATGATATAAATCGGGTTTACAACCTGTTTTTGGATGTCAAAAGATCGACACAGTACTTGATGGAATATCAAAGTCAGTACATGTTCAATGAAACAGGAGAAGCTGATGAAGATGATGCCAATGTTATGGTCTCCTGAAATTCATGAACTTCAGTTTGAGAATTTGTAATTATCTGGTGGGTCTTTATTTATGTGAGTTTCAGGTGCAGCAAATTATTTCATGATGTGGTAGGTCAATGCACTTGACTTGAGTTCACCAGCGGTTTTCCGTGGTTGAAGTGCAATATCCACATTGTGCATGTGTGACAATGAGAGGCTGCAATGTATTTGTGTTGCTACTGAACTTTTCCCTGACACCGTTTTTATTTATTTTTATTTTTTAAATTTGCTCTTGTCGTTTCAAAAGTTATCAATCGATAGTAGCTTAAGATTAATTTTTAGATTGACACTTTATTACGGACACTCAAATTATTATTTGACATGCGTAAACTTGGATTACTATGTAAGAAATGTTCCTAGTTCAATTGTTCCCCTCTGCCTCCTTAGAAGTATTTTTCAAGTGTGTTTGGTTGAATGTTAGTAAACTTGAGTGGGCTACCATAGAGTGAAAGCCACTCTTGATAAGGGCCGCAATGTTTTAAGTCTCACATGTATAATAAGACACTCATTGCGGTACATAAGCAGATGTGGTAAAATGGGCCAGTCTGAATCCGTCTATTTTACAACCTCTATATTTTCAAAATTTGAACCTGAATTAAATTTGGGCTTTTTAGCCCAACCTGTTTTATTAAAATGGCAGACATAATCCACTAAAATATTGGGCTTAGCTTATATTTACTGGGTTTGGGCACCATTTTTTAGTCTGAACTATATCTGGGTTTTTTTGCCCGACCTGTTATAGCTTGCAACCCACATCGGGTAGGCCCAAATCGGATCGAAAAGCCATTTTGCCACCTTTATATTTAAGCCATGAGGACTAGTCTTTTAGGTTGAGCTTTCGTGAGGGGCTTAATGGACAACGTGGACCCATAATCATGATGATTCTTTGATCAATAAAATTAGCACTACAACAAATTTGAGGCCTCTGCGACCTAAAAAAAAAATGCAAATTTGAGGCCTCTTTCATTTATTTTAACAAATGCATATACCGTATTTAAGATCATCTTGCTTATCTACCCCAAAAAGATAATGTTGTGTATTGAATTCATTAGATTCTCTTTTTCTTTTGGTTCTCTTGCAGTTAAGTAACTTAGGGCAAATGCTATACCATGGTTCACTCAGCCTTGTTCTTGACACAAAGGTCGTAAATCTGCATTTTATTAAAAAAACAATCAAAATATGGCTTTTCTTTTTTTTTTTCAAAATTGCCTGTTTAGTTTATAAGTTTTAAATCCGATTGTTCTCAAGCTATTGAAATAATGGATTCTGTATTTAAAAAGGTACTGATATATACACAATTTACATAACGTAAAACTGAGAATCCTATAACGGGGAAAATGACACAAATTAACACATTTGGAAACAAAACAGATTGGTATCTAAATAAAAATTATACCTAGACTAGAAAGAGGAAGAGGTTGAAGACAGAAATTAAGGAAAAACGTGAAAGATGAAAAGTCCTCAATTATCAACCAATCTTTTCTGTGTTGGTGTCGTCTGAGGGCCATATTACTGTCTCCATGAGCCGTTCCCTCATTAACTCCAAGTTTTCATCGGAGATTTCTTGATATATCTCAGCATGATTACATTTCTGCGTAAAATGATTGAGGTGGAGAAAGGTTATGAATTTTAAGTACATCACACTTTTGCAAAAGATTTTACATGTTGGATATCAAAGAGAGATTTTGTTTTCTACTTCCATTACCTTGACCCATTTACCATAAAGATGAAGCCTAGTTACCATCACTCTTTCAGCAAGCTCTTGTTGCTCCTATCAATTGGGAGAAAAGATTATGATGACACCATTTACAATCACAAAACACATTGTAAAATATGTGACATGCATCATGCAAATCATATGTTTCTTTGAAAATTATATGAACAAAATCTAGAGTGTGTTTGGTGAAAAGCTAGATGGAAGTTAAAAGTTAGCTGAAACTTGAAAAACTAGCTAGCTGATTTTATTAAAGTGTTTGGTAAAATAGCTAAAAATGATAAAATAACATAAAAATATCATTAATTATAAAATAATGATTAATGGGGGTTATTGAGGAATAAACTTGTAATAAATTTTCAACTAGTAGCTGAAAAAATGAAGCTTTTTAAAAAAGCTACCTCAAGTAACTTATCAAGAAAAGCTAGTAGCTACCTAAAAATCTACCTTATCAAACACTGATAAAATGGTTTCAGCTACTAATTTCAGCCTTCATCTAGCTGAAATGTCTTACTAAACACTCTCCTAGTATACCTTATTTTCAACTAGTATCACATAACACATTGTGAAATATGTGAATAAAATCTAGTGGAAAGGCATGAGATATAGACATTAAGGTTGGTCATGGAGTAAAAGAAGGGGTGTGATTGTTGGGGGGGGGGGGGGGGGGGTAGTTTCAATCTGTGAGGGGCATTCAAAGTCCAAAATAGTTTCAATCTTAAGATTTATGTAGCTGTCTGTGATTATGACTTCTTCCATTCTTTCCTACCTAAGTGGATGTCATGTATAACTGGATTAAAGAGAAAATGCACTTAAAACTTTGAGTATAATAATTTATTATTCACAAAATCCATAATTACAATACCTTATTTTTCACTGAAATTCTCAACAAATAAAATAAACTAAAGGTACAAAAGACTACATACCTTCCCGAGGGATCGGATAAAACGTTTCCCATCTCCTGGTTTGTTTGATGCAACAAAACTGCCAACATAGAAAACACAACCAACAATTATCTAAATAATTACCTTGTCTATTAAATTCTAATTAAAACAGTAGGACGACGCAAGTATATGTATGTTGTCCAAATTGCAAAACATGTAATCTGAGCTGATTTAATCAAAGACAAAGTACATGCATTTTCAACTAAACAAAAAACATGATTTTCAACTAAAACAACTAGAAGGGTATAGAAGTTTTGGTTGAAATATTCTTCATACAATAAAGGTTTCACTTACTTATAGAACCATGTATATTGAGGTGGATTCATCTCATACAACTGCTGAAGAACAGTCCTCACAGCCTTGTACGTGAAATAGTTGAGCATTTGCTGTTTACAAAGATGAGGTCAGCTACATTGCATACAAAACTCATTTATTCATATCATAGCAGACAGATTGGTGAATGGTTAGTGGAAGATATGTTTAAAACAAAGGTCATCTTCTCATTTAAAACATAAAAGCCTCATAATTCTTGAAATGCAAGCTGGTTTTGTAGTGCATTTTGATGAGCTGTTAATTTGAGATTAATTTCTCTGTTACTATGAACCATAGAAAGAAATGATCATTTGTTGACTAGCAGGTTCCTAGGTTTATTAGTATTTAGTGTGTGTTTGGTTTAGCATTGAAATTGGTCAAACTCTAGTTTGGATCCTCTTGACACAACTATTTCTAGTGTTGGAACGTGAGTTTATAATTTCAACGCTAAACCAAACATGTTCTTAGTAACTAATGTTAACATTACCTAGGTTTAAAGCTTCCAAGGACTCCTATGCAAGTTACACCCTATAATTATCTAATAAATGATATTTTCCATAATGATGCAATGTGCAAACTACAAAACGTGTGGCTACTGGTTAAAATCTCTTAAATAAAATATTGTTATAAGCAGAGAGACAAAGCAACTTAACCTATGATGTGCCCAAATTGTAAAACAAATTAATGCTAAAGAAGAAAGTGACAAAAACCAAATCTTTCAAACATTAATTGGGGCTGAGGTGTTACTTTTATTTCTTATAAAAATCACAACTTTAACCACAAAAGTATTTGATTATGTTACCGTTTTAACATCCTCAAAAGTTTCCTCATACTGGCCACCAAGCTCGTTGACAATGGTGACTCTCCTATCCCTGCGCTGCTTCTTGCAACTTCTGCTGACACAGAGCCTCCATTCCCTTCCAGGGTCAGTGAAGGAACTGCTCAATTCCATAGTCCTACCACTCCTCACCAAATGCTTCCTTCCCATCAAATTGTTCTTCTTCCACAAAACAACATCTCCACCGCTCTTGAGATTTGCATTAGTTGTGGGCAGAGCATATTCCACACACAAACAAGGACCAGTGTGAGAGTCCATCACTGATGAACCCACAACAGATAGAGCACCCACCATCCTCTCTCACAAACCCAAACTCAACAATTAAAACACACCCAGATGGGAAATAGTAGACAATGAAACTCAATAAGTAAATATATAAATAGATCAAGTAATCCAAGAAATTTGGGAATTGAACAAGTTACAGTCAAAGACGGATGCAGTGTTTGTGTGAAGGTTGAAGAAGAGAAAGGGGAAGGTATTTGGTTGCAAGGAAAAGTAAACCATAAAGGGGAAAGGTGTGAGATTTTTGAAGGGTGTGTGTGAACCTTAACCAGACAAATTTTTGAGGTCCAAAATTTCCCAGCAGAAAAAGAAGAAAAAAAGTGAAAGATTCAAATTTGACTCTGTTTATTTAGATTGATTAAAATCGTCAACCAAAGTTAACTGAGTTTGGTGAAATGTCTAGCCACGTGGTTGTGAATCTTTGTCTCTATTCCATGCTTTCAGTTATCATTTGTAACACATGTATCATATATGTATGAACACAAGTGAAAAGGGTCCCTTATAGTTATACCAAACAGATTCAGTGCACAGATTTCAGTTGAACATAGCACAAATGTTGGATCATATTCACATTCTTCACTATTAGCTCCTACATTGGATTTACTGTTTATATGTTTTCTGAACACAGATAATTTGGAAAATTAAAACTAAATAAATAATTGAGAATATAGCATAGGTGAAATATATTAGTTATTAGAACATATTTGTAAGTTTAAATTTGACTAGATTGTACTAATATTGAATTGAATTGAATGAGAGATTATCATATTATTATAATTATAATAAATTAAGATTTTCACTCAGTGTTTTTTGAAATAATTTACTAACAGAATGAAAATTCTCCACATGATTAGTGGCTCAAAACAAATCTACTCAGATTTTAAGCCGTGCCGCTCACGCAACTGTGAGAAATTTTAGTTGACAATTGTTTTTTCAGTTTGCATAATGTTTATTTTTTGAAAAACAAAAAGTAAGGATTTAATTTCAACTCATAGCATATGAATTTTCTATACTCATTACTGTTTTTGTTTTTTCTTCAAATGCTTGTAAGGTGTGGAAACATTATCAAATGAGGGAGAAATAATGCTAGTTTACTTTAAGAAATTTTTTCTCTTTCCATTTCCTATTATTTAGTTTTAATTAAAAAATGGTTTTAAAGTAGACGTGCCCTAAATGTTTCATTATTTTGTATTTTTTTTTTGTTAACCATAGATATTTCCTTCTATTAGGGGCAATTCCATTCTGGGTTTAATCACGGTTAAGACTTCACCCCTCCCTAAAAGTGTGTTTAGTGGGGATCCGAGAGCTCTTCCCATAATCTCAGTCTGCATTATCAACTGAGTCACAACTTTTTGATTCATTATTTTGCATTTTACCAAAATATATATTTAAATAGTAAATAGATATAATTTCATTGTACAAAAACAAAAAGATATATAATATCAAGTTGAATTTTTTATAAATAAAATAGTCTTTTTAATTTTTTATTAATTTTTTTCTTATCAAGTGTCTCTTAGGCCTGTCCATAAGTGCATTACCCGACCAATAAACCGAACAAACCGATTAAAAAAATGCTAAGCGGGCGGGTGGATGCGGGTTTCGGGTAGATTAGAGACATAAAAAAGAGTTTAGAACGGTTTGTAACGGGCGGGTTCGGGTGTGAAGTTTTTTCTCCGTCGGTACCTGAACCCGACCGATTGTCTACGCATATATATGTTTCTTTTACATTGTAGTGACAGTATATCTAAATCACAAACACAGATGACAGAAGAGAAGATTCTCGATCAAGATTTCACTTTCCTCATTCCAGCTTCTCTGCCTCTGAAGAAAGGAGCCCCATTCCTTCTCCCCAACAGTTACCGTTCACTGCGCATCGCCGGCGCCACCCGCTGCAACTGCCATGCTCATCGAAACGCAAACTACCGCCGCGACGCTATTCTTCCCTGACGTTGTTATCCTTTTCGCGTTCAACCATTCAACGTTGCCCCGATGCCTTCGTTTCGCTTTCAATCGCTCAAATCTCTCTGATCTCCATTCTTCTCCTTCATTCCTCGCTTTCAATCGCTCAACTGCGCATGTTTCTATGTTTTTCTGGGTAAAAAAAATCTGTCTAAAACCTTTCCCTCCGCAAGCATCGGATTCTCCCTATCTCCCCACTCCTCGGCGCCCAAACCCGATACTAGCTTCTTCGCTGCCTGCGGCTACAGCTTCTTCGCTCCATATCTCAACACAGTTCATCTTTGACCCTTTGCATGACCGCTTCAGAAAATGGGTTTAGGCTTTACAGCTTTAGAAAAAATTGCTTCAGAAAAAAACACCAAATATGCAAAAAAATTTGCTAGCCCAATACAGAGCTCAAACCGACCCGTAATATCCGTCAACCTGAGCAACCCGAGATCCGATCTATCCGAAGGCTCACACAGTCAGAAAAGGGCCAGTGTTGCACATTCGGTTTACAGTCAGTTTGGAAAATTTGGGCCTGAAATTGACTGTACCCGACTGGTGGACAAGCCTAGTGTCTCTTAATTAAGTGTTAACTACAAGAATTAATGAATTGTCTGTTTTTAAATTGGTGGCTTCTACTAGGAAGTAACAAAATGGTTGTTGTATGGAGTAGGAAAGTTATTATTTTATTTGTTAATCACATGTATCCTTCATTTAACTAGGGCTGTTTTACTCGAGATTTAGTCACAATTAAGACTTTTTATTACTTCTTCTTAAAAGTGTACCTAATAGGGAGAGCTCTTCCCACCATTTTTGTCTGCATTACTAATAGAGTCATAACTCTTTTATAGCAGTAAAGTTACATACTATTACAAGTTAAGTGTCTCATGATATATATTATAAAAATGACTTTTAATATAATGAGGGCTGGAATTTTATCTAATTACTAAAAAGGGTTTATATGGTATACAATTAACTTAATCTATTTTTAAAAAATTTCTACTAATTAATTTCACCAATATTTCTCGGGGATAAAAGATGTCCTTATGTGTGGCCATACCTTAACATACCTTAACATGTCTACACTTTTAAAAAAACTTTCACTTAAGTGATTTTGGGATGATGTCACTAGTCCTAGGTACACCTTATATTGACTTTGCTTTTGAAAACAACTTCTCATTAATATCGTTTTAAGATAGTAGAAGAAATCCTTATTCTATTAAGCACAGAGACATTTTAATTAAACGTCACTTTTTGAAATGTGTGAACACACCTTTTTATATGGTATTTTATTTATGAACTTATATTGTATTTACTCCATTTCTTTTTTTTTTTATGTGTTTTTTCTTAAATATTTTTTCTTTTATATATATATATACTAACCTCATCCATATTTTTTGGAGATTGAAGACGCCTATATTAGGCATGGTCACTAGACATAGACATCACATGTCTTCAATGTGTTTGGTAAAATCAATAAGCTAACTTCTAGTTTAGTTGACTAATTTAACTCATTTTCAATGGGAGTTGCTTAGAAAAATTACTTAACATAAAAATTATTATTTTAATATTGGTTCCACAAGTTGAGTTGCTTAAAAATGGGTAAGAGTAACTCTTACCCATTTTTAAGCAACTCTCTTACCCATTTTTAAGCAACTCAACTTGTGGGACCAATATTAAAATAATAATTTTTATGTTAAGGAACTCATATCAAGCAATCTCCCCTTGGAATTGCTCTAAGCTAGTTTAATCAACATAAGTTAGAAGTTTTTAAGTTCTAATTTATAAGCTACATGCTACTTTAGTTAACTTATAGCTTCTAACATGTAATTTATTTATTTTTCTTCCATTTTTATCACTCATATTTTAATACACTTTATTATTTGTCTTCTTTTCATGTCATTTTATATTTATTACCTAACTTATCAACTAATTTTACCAAACACTTTTAATTCAATAAGCTAGCTTATAAACTCGGAGGTTATCAACTACCAGCTACCTTATCAGCTAATTTTACCAAAAATACTCCTCGTCGTGACTCCATTTTTTAAATAACTTTTAGATTAGGTGATAGCCGGATGGGTGTAGGATCTAGAATTGAGCAAAATCAATCGATTAGAATCAATAGAAGGCACTTGAATTGCGAAAATAAGGTGCAGGGCAGCAGCTTATTTTGAGCAAGAAAATGAGAGAAAATGAGAGAAAATGAAAGAAAAAGTGGAAGAGGAAGAAATGGAGGGACGCCACTGAAGCAAGAATCCACCCACAGCAAATAAGTCAAATGCCAGACGCCACTAATTCAGGAGAATTAGATAAGTCTCAGTATGGTTTGAGCAACAACCACCAAGCATCACTCTCAACTCACCAAGAGGAGAAAAATGGGCATAATGTCTTTACTATTTCATAAGTGTTGTGAAATACAAGGGGGGTCTCCTATTTATAGGAAAATGAGGTGGCTAGGTGGGAAGGAAAATAAAAAGATGAGTGGAAAACTATCCTAGGTGAGTCTTGAAGCCATGACCTCTTAATTAAATGGTTAAGCTAACTCTTAACCATTAAACCCACTAAAAATAGTGCCCATTACAAGGAGGAAAATTAGGAAAATTACAAACATGTCCTAATACAATTAAATCCTACTTAAGTTCCTAATTATTTATTTAATCCTTCCTAATTAAGATGAAGTCTTCTTGTTGACTTGTTCAAGGGTGGTCAAAGATCAAAGGTTGACCATGGGGTTGACCAAAATACGGTTGACCAAGGCTTGGTCCAGCTCCATGCACCCAAGTCAGGCTCATGCTCCCCTTCAGCTCCGTTGTCAGCTCAGAGTTCCACTGGCAGTTGTCATCATTCCCTCCCCCTTAGAGAGGATTTAACCTCAAATCTGAAAGATCAGAAAGAAGCCATAAGAAGAAGAGGAACGGGGGTAGGAAGAAGGAGATTGATGACTAAAGTAGCAAGTAAAAAGATACTTCCCTTAGCCTTTAGGGAGTACAGCTGGACGTCCACAAGTTGAACATCTTCCTTTAGCCTAGACAACAAAAAGAAGACCCATAAGTATTATTCCAAAGCAAGCAAAGTAAAGGCTCATAACAAAAATACTTGGGGATCATAAAGATTAGCAAAAGAAAAACATAGGAGATGAACAAGAGGTATTTGAGATAAGGGTTAGAAAACTCCCTCAATGAAGATTGAACCATCTTGTCCATGTACTCTGTGGATTTAGATCCTGGATCAAAGACTAATCTTTTGAAGCCCTCCCTTGCAAGTAAGACAAGTAAATGATTATGGAGAAGGCTTAGGAAATAAATTCCACACAAGTACAAAATGTGTTTCAATGTGCGATATCCATCAAAGTATTCTATACTATGTTCCCAAATAAATGCACATGTGAAACTATGTGGCATAAATGTCTTAATATTTTTCAATAACATCCCAACATGCCCTACAACTCTACCACATGCATCTTGCTTAGGAGCATATCGCACATGATTATGCCATGGATCATTTTTACAACTTATTTCAAGAGGCATATCAATATGAATGTACTTACTCAAATAGAAAGATGATACCACCTTAAAAGTATCATGATATTGCATGCAAGGTGAAACAATTAAGGATTCATAATGAGTAAGCATGTAAGGCATATCAACATGTGATGCGTTTGTCATACAAGTGTTTTTACATGTGATATCCCTAATCAAAATTTCATCCTTTTCCATAACTAGTTTAAGAGTATTATAAACATCTTCATGAGATAAAAAGATTAATATAGAATGTGTATGCAAGTCATGTATACAAACCAATTATTTTTGCATATCCAATCTATCATGCAAGGCATGCAAGTCAACATGTCTAAATGGATTGGGTAAACATGCATTTTCAAAAGGTTTCATGGTACTCTCAAACTGAGTTGGCTTTTCTAAGCATGCAATAGGTTTCAAAGCATCATCAAAATTGTTAAATTCTTTTGGACAAGAATTGCTTTGTGGCATATAATTGTGCATAGATAGAGGCATGTCATGCATAAAGAAAGTTAGTTTAGGAAACTCCCTTTCAACCACTTGAGTTGTCCTCTTTGCAACACTTGAAGTACTTGCCATCAACCTATTCATGTCTTCACACAAAGGGTTAGCATTTACTTGTTGATTCAATGGAATTGGTTGCTTCCCTAAGTTTTCTTTGTCTTTCTTTTCTTCCATTTGAACTCTTTTTATCTCCTCTTCTTTTTCTCTCTTAAGCTTTTCTTCTTTTTCCTTTTCTATTTGTTCTCTTTTCTCTTGTTATATTAACCTCTTAATTGTGATTTGATCTTTCCTAACTTCACTTGAGGTCATAGGCATAGGCTTAAATTTTATTCCTTGGTGGCGGAACCTATAGGTATTGGCAAACCCATCATATTTTACCCTTCTCTCATATTGCCAAGGTCTTCCTAATAGGATGAAAGGGGGTATTATGAGAGGGAAAGTTTCAAAAATTAGTCAATTTCATGGATATGTACAAAAAATTTAAATATCATTTCCATGGAAAAGGAGTTGGTAGAAAGTATGATTAAAAATAGTGGTGAGACATATTTTCAATTAGATAAATGACTTAGGGGGAACAATTATAGAATAAATCTTTATCAACCATAAAAAAGAGTTAGTTATCCCATTAAAAATGTAATATATAAAAATTCTTTGACAAACTACAAAAAAGAATAATATTTCCTTTTTTAAAAATGTACTTTTGAAACTTTTAGAATATTTAGATAATCATTTTTTTTTGGAAAATATTATGTAATCAATAAACTAAAATAATTTTAAAAGTTACTATGGTTTTTAACTTCTTTTATAAATATAATTTAAAATATGATTTAATGGATATACACGGACAATATAAAAAGTTTACATGTTGGGGTGAAATAAAGGAAAAAGGAAAGTAGCTTGAGTTTGTTAGGATATATTGTGCAAATGAAAAATTGAGGTATGAATAAGAATAAAAGATGAATAAAGAAAAATAATCATTCACGTTAATATGTAATTTTTAACTTTCATATATTATGAATTCTATTTATTAAAAAATTATTGCATGTCTTTTTTTAATCAAATAATTATTATATGTTTAATACGATAAAAATGCCCCATGTCATGACACTGATCCACAACTAGTTATATATTAAATGAAAGTCTTCACTTTTTTTAACAATTCTCATTGTTACATAATCTCATATTAATATTATTTTACTTAAGTGAAATATAAATTACTATCGTTAAAATTATATTAATCCAAATTGACCATAATGCGTGTGTGTGACCAAAAGAAAAAGAAGAAAATCAAGGGCTTATGTCATGTATAAGGTAGGTACGAATACGAAAAGAGGGAAGCGAAGCAGATACAAGAAGAGCACATCGTTCCGAGCGTTAGCAGAAAACTTTGCTACAAATCAGTAATCAGCATCTTCGCATAAACATCTATTTCTTCTACAATGTTCTACAGAGGGTAACTCTCTTTCTTCCTCTTTTTCCTTTTGCTGCTTTTTTTAATCTCCCTCTTTTGTTTCCCTAATCAAGATTGGGGTTTTTCTTTTTTCTGTTTCTCTTCGATGCAAATCATGGCTTTAATTCATCATCTTATCTAATTCTTTCTCTTTTGTTCTCTGTTCTGTTTAATTCGCGGTATGACCGTATGCAGTTAACGATTTTCGAGAATAATTAGGAATAGAATCAAGGGGGAAAAGGTTAAAAAAAACTTTTTTTTTGGTCAATTTGAGTGCTTAGTAATGGGTGGTGATTTACCGAGTAGTACTGTCTCTTTAGAGTTAAAAAGTGATACAAAGAAATGAGTATGAAAGGAAATGCTGATACGAACGGGCAATTATAGATGTAATGTCTTCCTTGCATTGTTGATAAATCAGTTGCTGTGTAAAACAAAATTTTGGAAAGGGATACACACTTTGTTCTTACTAATCATTTGCTTTTCAATGTGCTGTTACCAAGGTGAGATTTTCCTAGTCGTAGCTGTCTTCTTAAGATATAGGCAGCATAGTTGTTAGAATCATGTGATTCGATACCATTTGGCAAGCTAGCAATTCTTATCACGTGATGAATTACTGAAAACTGTGTGTGCATTACATGCATGATTTAGTATAGCTGATACAAATTGGCAATTGCACGATTCAGAAAATTGAAGGAAAGATATTGAACAATTCTTATCTTTTTTGTTTTTATTTTACCAATTCTCATAAAAGATATTGCAAAGTCAAGTAAGCTTAAATTGTTAAATGAGAATGAGCTGAAGGAAAGCTACTGGATGCATCATATTTGATTATTTCTTTGCTCTCTTTTCATTCGTTGGAGATAGGGGCCTGAGGCCTCACATAAGTACTCACTCTATGCACCCTATTTGGATATTCCATTCTTTTGAAACAAGGCTTCACACCATCACTCGCTTACCCTGTACTGTAGTCTGTACCCACTTTATTTGGAAATCATTGCTATGTTTTCATTCTTCTAAAACATAGGCTTCATGTAGTCACTTTATATGGCTCCAAAGGCAAAGAAGAAGGGGAAAAATGATATTACCTAACAACATTGTCCTATACTTGTACGAACATGCAAAGAATTGTGACTTGTGAGTTAATATAGTTACTTATGTTTATGTTTTTTCAGCTTCTACATAAGTTGATAGCAAGTCTCAGTTAAGATCCATGATTCTTGTTGTGAGATTTATGCTTAAGTTAGTTTTGTCAATTCCTAATTTCAAATTATTATATTGAGCATTATGTGTCATTTCTGTGATGTATTTTTAATTATTTTCATTGTGACTCTAAATTTTATGATTGGTTCGGAGAGATTTTCTGGTCACACTGAATTGGTAGGTTGTGCAGAAGCCATGGATCAAGCTCTTGATACCATGTTAGAAAAGCTAGGGTTCATTCATAGAATTGAAAATAAGAGAGAGAGAATTGAGAGAGAAATCTGAGATCTGAGAAATGGTTTTGAGTTTCATTAACTTGAATGAGAGAATACAAGGGAAGATAGTATTTATACAAGTTCAGAAACTTGAGCTGAACTTAACCAATGCAAACTGATTCAGTTAGGTACTAATGACACCTAACTGAATAGCTAACTAAACATCTGCACTCATAAACCCAAGCTACTGAACATACACAGAACACGAGCTATATCACTTAACAGATTTGATTTACAATTCATGACACAAAAATTAGCCTAGCGATTCACAATTTGAATTGCGATTTGATAACTTTGTCGGAAGTCAAGTTATGGAAGGCATAATTATAGAGTTGTTTGCTGACCAACCTCTTTGTCTCTACCATCCCATTTGGTTTTCTTTTATACTTGTTTGATCTAATTACTACTTTACTGTTTATATGTTTGTCCTAAAATATATATCTCTTCTCTCTGTCATGGAAATTGCTTAGAGTCTATTATGCTTCATTGTTGTTTGTTGGATGGAATTACTGGTGCTAATCACCATGTTTGATACGATTACAATATTTATTCAATATTACCAGTGATGCACAGATATGATATGAGTATTGGATATGGCTATTCTTGAAAAATATAGGATATAGGATACAGTACATTTAGAATATATATATAGAAATGCATTAACAAAGTCATAAAAATAAAACATATTAAATATATAATTGAAATTCTAAAAATTCAAATTAAGAACATACTTGTTAGACATTACTTTATAAAACTACTATGTGGTTTCCATTGGATGTTGTGTCTTTGAACTTCTGAATAAAAATATAACTAAAGGAAATTACAATTAGGCAACAAACATAATTGTGAAGAAGAAAAATTGACTTGGATATTTCACAAATAAGTATTGGTGCTTCATAGAATATTAATTTTGATTTTTTATCTGCATCCAAATGTAAGTTATCTTATACATAGACAGCCTGGATAGCATAGTTTGAGATTTATATGGATAATAATGACTTCTCTAAGGTGAAAGTATGAGAACTGTTGTGTACTTTGGTCTTTTGACTTTTTCCGCTTTATTGTATTTTGCTTAAACAGATAGAAGTGATAGATTGCCTTATCCTCTCCACCCCCGTCCCAAAAAAATATTTATCTAGTCTATACATGAGTAGGTAAAAGCAGGTTCATATAAGAAATTTGAGAGGGGGCATTGTGCATGCCTTTATATGTAATCTATCTGGATTTGGTGTTAATCCTTGTGTTGGTCTATGCTTCATATTCCATGAAAACAAATGCATTATGGGTAAAGGTGTTGTCTAGCTTTGGTGTTAATCTATGTTTGTCAATGCTTTCAATGTTGTTATGAAAGATGTTTAGTTACTTGATCATGTTGATCATCTAATTTGTATCGGTTAAGTAGTAGGTAACCGCTTAGAATAAAATTAGACCAAAATTTGAGTGGACTACTGTCAAGGTCAAAGTTGAATGATCCATAGGGGTTATTTGTGCGCTGTGCACTTTCTCATATGCTCTTTATTTGTTTGTGAGTTATGATTTATGTCATCTTTTTTGAATGCAATATCTTGATATTGTTATTTACTTTTGAAGAATCCTTTTCAATTCCTTTTTATACTTGTTCTTTGCCCGAAAAAGCAGTATGCCAATGTAAAAAAATGTTTATTCTCTGAATATTTACTTTTTTTTAGTAAGTCTGGTAACTTATTTTATAGCCAAATCCCTCTTGAACTTTTATTATTTCTTTGGGTTTGTTATATTCAATGAGATTTATTCATGGATTACATGTCATGTTGTCTCCCATTATTCTGTTTGAAGATAGGGGGTTTCGTTGGTCCTTTTCTAAATGCAATTTTGAGTCATTTGGGCTTCTTTATTGATTCCCTGACTCCATCAAGTTTAATAGGCTGTTGTATCTTTATCTTGTTGTTAGATAAAATTACAGAATGGAGGATAAGTTAATTGATTGACTGTTGCCCATATCGTTACTATTTTGAAGATATCTAATTGTTTGTCTTGTTACTTGTAAGCTTTTATATTTCTTTAGTGTGGATTGTAAAAGAAAATATAACAGTAAATGTGTTTTTATTTTTGTCCTAACATTGTTATATGTCATTTTTAAACTGCCTTTGATGCAATGAATGTTTAGTTTCAATTTTGTTTGATATTATATATATATATATATATATATATATATATATATATATATATGTACACAGCTTGCAGTTGGATTCTTTAAATATCTTTACATCTAATTGCTGGTCCTTTTTCAAATTTAAAACCTGACTATTTTTGTGATAGGATTCTTTCCTATCTCAGTTAATATGAATTGGTTTTATTTTATCATAGTCTAGACTGTGATTTGATTGAAATTTAAAGTTGACCTAGAGAGCAGAAACTTTATTTGTTGACTAACAATGACCTTCTTGATTTCTGTTATGTTGTTTATTGGTTAAAATTGCAGTAAATTTGCTGATGGTGGTGATGGGCGTGAAATGGCTGCAAAACGTCAGCGGACTGTAGATCCAGGATCTTCATTCTATGGTACTTCCCCTGGTTCCAGTTTTATGTACAATCCATCTCCATATGGATATGTCAGCCAACCTCCTCCTCCTCCACCTTTCCCTGTTGTTCGACTGCGTGGCCTTCCCTTTGATTGTACTGAAACTGATGTTGCTGAGTTCTTCCATGGTTTAGACATAGTTGATGTTCTTTTTGTTCACAAAGGTGGCAAGTTCACTGGGGAAGGCTTCTGTGTTCTGGGGTATCCTCTTCAAGTTGACTTTGCACTTCAAAAAAACAGGCAGAACATGGGTAGAAGATATGTTGAGGTTTTCAGAAGCAAGAGGCAGGAATACTACAAAGCAATTGCAAATGAGGTTTCTGATGCCCGAGGTGGTTCACCTCGTCGTGTGTCCCGGGCTAAATCATATGATGAAGGAAAAGATTCAGCTGAGCACACAGGGGTGTTGAGACTGAGGGGATTGCCATTTTCTGCTAGTAAGGATGACATAATGGAATTCTTCAAGGATTTTGTGCTGTCAGAGGATTCTATTCATATTATAATGAATTCAGAGGGCAGACCTTCTGGGGAGGCTTATGTGGAATTTGCAAATGCTGAAGATTCAAAAGCAGCAATGTCAAAGGATAGGATGACACTTGGGAGTCGCTACATAGAGCTATTTCCTTCATCACACAGTGAGATGGAAGATGCAATTTCAAGAGGACGGTGATTACTTTGTGGGCTCTCTCATTTGCTCTTTTGTAGTTATAATTGTTAGCTTCATCTTATGATCAAGATTTTGCTCAAGGAGATATTCTGTCGCTGTATTTGTTTTAGGATCAATATGCTTTTTTATATGCAGAAAAAAAAAAATGAACAGTTGCCTAGATTGAATTATGTGGGTCTATTTTTTTCTGGTCATCCAACATCAAGTTTCTTTCCTGTGATTTTGTTTAGGATCATGGGATGAAAGTAGCCCTCATCATGTTAACCATGCTTTAAGTGCTTTGATTCCTATAGTAGTGAGGTTCTACAATCTAAGACTGGGTAGATGAATATTTGTTGATTAGGCAAATGCTGTAGCTTATTTTTGTGCTTTCTGGAACAAATTTTCATGTATTCAAGCTAGCTGTGGAATGTGGATAGCAGAAAACCAGGCATTCAACCAAGTGCTACTCCAGCTTTTTTTTTTTTTTGGTCAAAAGTGCTACTCCAGCTTTTTTTTTTTTTTTTGGTCAAAAGTGCTACTCCAGCTTGAGCCAAGTTTTATTTCTCCATCTTCAGATTTGTTATGCCTTTTAAAACCTTAGAATAAGGTGAAGCATTACTTCCCAATCGGAGCTTTATTTGCAGATCAAGCTGTGCATGAAATCACAGAAAAGCATCAATTAACCACTACAGCGTTGAATAATGTGATAGAGCGATGATTAATCATTAATCACTTTATAACATGATCAGGGTCTTTACTTTTCCCACCAGTTTTTACTATTTCCACCCCCCATAATATTTTTCTACCCATAATTACCTTCCCCCCTCCCTCACCCCACTATCCGCTCCGGTTCCGGTGGCCCTTCCCTGCCACTACCCCATTTCTTTTTTTTCAATTTTACAAAAAAAAAAAAAAAATAACGTACAGATAAGGTTGTCCGGGATCCCGGACAACCTTGTCTGTATGTTATTTTTTTGTAAAAAAAAACGTACGGACAAAAGGTGTCCGTACATACAAAACACTTCCCGGACAACCTTGTCTGTATGTTATTTTTTTGTAAAAAAAAACGTACGGACAAAAGGTGTCCGTACATACAAAACACAACGTACGGATAAGGGTGTCAAGGAACTATTCCCGGACAGCCTTGTCCAGTCTTGCCCGTACGTTGTTTTTTTATTTTTGTACGGACAAGGCTGTCCGGGAACTATTCCCGGACACCCTTGTCCGTAAGCCAATTAACTGGGGCAGTTTTGGGTTTTACAAATATTCAAAAAATTTGGGGGTGGGAATAGCAAAAAACGTGGTGGGAAAAGTAAAGGCCCATGATCAGCCATTCAAATGGGTAATTAGCTCGTTTTATTTTTGTAATGTTAATGTGGGTTGGTCTTCCGGTTCCGAAGACAAAAATTGTAGGTGAACATAATTACGTAAAATGTGCTGGTCATTCCAAATTGGTCTGATCAAAACTGAAACTCATGAGACAACTTTTATGCTTTTGTCTCATTCCTGTAATTGCACTCCGAAATAATCCATTCAGACTCAGTCCCATTACTTGGCCAGAGTGTTTGCTAGTTGCTACCATTTCCTCTTCAAAAGGCTCATTTGCAATTTTCATTCCGACAGTTAGTGGTCTGCAGAGTGTGTTGTACTGTGATATTAATGCCTGTCTTGTCCTTTTCCCCCACTCTTGCAGCCTGATAAATGGTGTTGTTTGGAGTAGGTTTATGTTATTGCTATAATAAAATTACAGGTTATATATGTTTTTAGTCTATCAAGTTTCACCCCGAATTTGATTTTAGTCTCTAAATTTTGAAATCGTTGGTTTGAGTCTCTTATATTCTGAAATCATGTAATTTTAGTCCCTCTCTTTAACACTGTTAAGTTTAACGCTTGACGTGACAAATAAATTTTTGTGTCAGTTTGTTCATTCACTTTCAATAACCATGATGTGACAATTGAATTACAACTCAGCTCATCCAGTCAGTTTTGTGGCCTTCCTTGTTCATGAAAAAATGTGAAGTACCCTAAATAAAATCTGATTGGATAAGATGAAGTGTAATTCAATTGCTACAACATGGTCATTTTAACTGGCTGGACAAACTGACAAAAAAAGAATCGTTTGTCACGTCAATGTCAAAGTTAAGGTGTTAAGGGGAGGGACTAAAAGTTACGTGATTTTAGAACATAAGGGACTAAAGTTATGTGATTTTAAACATGAGGGACCCAAATCAACGGTTTTAAAGTTTAGGGATTAAAACCAAATTCGAGTCAAACTTCAGGGACTGGAAACATATTTAACCCTAAATTTATTTATATAATATTATTTTATACAATACATTTTTTTTCTTTTCGTCACATTTTATACTTCTCTCTTTTATTTTTTTAAAATAGTTATTTAACAAATAAAGGTATCATCACTTTTCTGATAAGTAAAATTAATTTCAGGTATGTGATACATCCAATTTTGGCTTAATTTTCCTTTTCGTCCCCTCTAGTTTGTTTTTTGTGCAATTTTGGTCACTCAATTTTTTTTAACAAATTAAGTCCCTTTACTTTTAAAACTAAACAAATTTGATCCCTTTCCCAATTGTCTTTAACCTAAAATCCTCAAATTCTCACTTTTGATTCAATATATTCACAAACTGAATTGATAAATCATTTTATATCTTCTTAATTTAAAATTTCACCAAGCAAAATACCAAATTTCACCTAATATAAAAAATCTCAAAATTTTGCATCTTAAACCCTAATTTCATATCTATATAATCCTTCAATTTAAATAGAAAACAATTGACGGAGGGACCAAATTTGTTCAATTTTAAAGTAAGGGGATTGCTTGAAAAAAGCTAGAAGGACCAAAATTACACAAAGTCCAAACTAGAGAGATGAAAATTGCAATTAAACCTAAAATTTTTAAAACTTTATTTATATTTCTATTTTAAAAATGATTTTACTTTCCTATTTAATGAAAATTAATTTTTAAACTCATTTTCAAAATATTATTCTTAGATATAAATTAAATTTTAAAAAAACAATTATAAACGGTTGTAGTAGTTGAATTATCTGTAATTTCCAGCAAAAAAGAACAAATTGAGCTCTAGTGCTCTTAAATCATCTCTAATGGAGAATCTCACCTAAGTTACTTAAAACTTTTTTTTATTAATTTTTAGGTGAATCCTACATATACACATCATCTCTTTTTAGTTCTTAAGCAACTCCTGCAATTTAACCAACTCTATACTCCAACTAAAGTAACTCTACAAGAATTTTTAATTTTTGTTAACCCTTTTTATTCCCCCACCCCACTTTTAATTCATAAGAACCGGGATTCTGAAAATGTTTACACAAACATCCTATTCTTAAAAATAAAAACTTCATCTTTCATATATCTTCCTTCAATGGTACTAGAATGCTTCATGAGATTTTTATTTTTAAGAAATGGCTCAAGAACTTGGCGTCGGAGTTGCCCTGAGTTCTCTCTTATAAGGATTTAGTAAATGGAAAAAAAAAAAAAAACCTATCCATCATGTTAGAAATTACTCCATAAAAAAATGTTAGAAATTACGAAAATTACATATAACACCTCTAGACATTATCGACATATTATTATTGTATGATATCATACCGCCCAGAATTTTAGCTCAAGATTCCCCAATGTACAAAGTCATGATGATATCCTTGTCAGTTTCTTCATATGTACCCGAAGATGGGACATGACAATATTGGAAAAGTTTTGGATGGACTATGCTGTTCGTGGTCCAAATGCAATCTGGACTGTCTGGTAGATACCATGGACCGTTTGGTGTGAACAAACTTAATCTACAGCGCCGTGCTCTACTTTGCAATTGCAACCTCATCTGTATAATGTTCACTTCTACTAAATGCATTTAAATAAAATACCATCAAATGTGCATAATTTTTTGAGAATCCCAAAACACTACCCTCCCTATAAACACGCTTTTAATCATAAAAATTAATTCATATGTACATTTTGACTATGCTCATTCACGTGATGCTTCTACTCTTTGCTTCCCAGCAGGAGAGAAAAATATATAAATACAAATGTTTTTTTCTTTTGTTTTTTTTTTTTTTCTCTTTACATGATATTTTTTGTCACATGAAAATCATATATGGGATTATCTATATTCGCTCCCCAGGTATCGCTTGATGGTGAAATTCTTGCCCCGCATTTTTTGCATTTTGGACATAATTACGGGTAAGAATAGGTGAAACCGCTTGTTAGGGACTTAATAGTCCGACTTATATCATGTCCAGATCAGGCTAATTTATTAAATAGATCAGGCCAAGGTTTTTTAGAAGCTTATATAGAAAAATAGATCATGCCTTAAGCTATCGAAAAAGCATTTTTTAGCCTATCAGCCCGACCTATTTAACTAAATATATATAAAATAATGATATTTTATATATTGTTATTATTATTATAAAGATTTTTATTATATTACCTTATAACTATATACTTATTAGCTTGAGTAAATGTATAAGTATATTGTCTTCCATAAAACATTTGAGGTTATAAGTCTATTCAAATACATGTTTATGATATATTTATGCACCTTACTATAAAACAAACTTTTTAAACAGGCTTTCAGGTCAAGTCAGACTTTAAATAGGCCGGGCTCAAGCCATTAAATAGAGCCTATATCAAGGTAAACACACCAGACTCAGGCCATGGATTTAAGATGTAGGTCAGGCTCAAGCCTTAGAAAGCCTAGCTCGGGTCCCTACACGTGATTCTAGGAAATGAAGCAGTAATTTGACATGAGTTTTAAGGGTTGTGCGCATGGTTATGTCAACCTTGAGCTCAACGCAATGGTTAATATAATTTTGTAAATTCCAAGCTCAGACATGCAAACATGGTAATATGATAAATGGACACCTTAAAACCAGTGTTTTTGTTTGTTATTGCTTTGCAGTAGGTGTTTTTGTTTTTTTATTATAATTAAAGAGACATAAACAAGGGATATGTGTGTACATTTTCTTCTATTCATACTGTTTAACCTTAATATAATAGTAGGGACAGACCCATCGGATTCTTCCAAGGTTCAAATAAAAAGTGAAAGGACGCAAAGAATTTTATAATGGTTTATCTCATGGCTTTTTTTTTTTTTTAAATGTACAATTAATTTTTTTTAAAAAAAATTCTAATATTCAGGTGTTATTAATTTGTGATGATATATAAAACAATTACTAACTTTAATAGAAAATTTGATTACATAATTATAAAATTTTTGACGTTGTCTAAAACTAATTAAATGTTAGAAAATAAGAAACTACATAGAAATTAAATAAGTTCAATATTACATATATGAAAATATTATGGTAAAAAAATAGTCACAAGTTCTATTTTATTTAACAGTAAAGTTTTTGTTCTTGTTAAATTTTAATTTCTGTGTAATTCTACTTCTTCCATTATCTTTCTAAATACATGTTTGATTTAATTTATTGGATTAAAATAATTAGACAACTTAATTTCTAAGAGAAATTTTTTAAAGATAATTATTTTTAAGAGAAAAAAAATTGAAACGAACATACACTAAATCATGCATGGTGCAATGCATCTAAAATTTGAATGATTGTTGATGGTTCAAATTAAAAGACATGAATGACCTAAAACTCGCTAAACAGGTAAATTTGTTGTTATTAAGTATATAAATTGTGACTGATCATGAAAAGGATAATAATTGCAAAAAGTTGCCTACTGGTTTTTTAATCCCTCCACCTCACTTCCTCAACTCTCAACTCAATCTTTCAAAAACATTCGTTTGGTCAGTTAGGTGGTGCTGTACAAGTTGGGTGTGGGGGCATCGTGTCTAATGCAAATTTCATCTCAAGGACTAATTAAAAAGCTTATAGTAAACAATAAAAAAAATTGTTAATTAAAAAGCACAGTTATTTGTAATATATATGATCACACAGGTAAATAATTTACATCATGTGGACAAGCGAGTACACGAGTGCAACCTAACATTGGTTCTTCGTAACTCATGAGGACAACCGTCCCCTACCTCCTTGATCTATATATTAATTATAATTTATTTATTTATTATTATAAAAAGTTAATTTGCACTACAACTGCTAGTGGACTAGGGGTCCATTTGTCTTTCATGGTAGCCATCAATCATCAAATCAGTGAGATTAAAAGCTTCAATATAATATTATATTTTTTGAAAGCTACATGACCAAACATATGGTATTTGGTGCCATTTATAAACATATAAAAAAATAGAAATTATAACTATTAATGTACAAGTATATTTCATAAGCTTGGACATATGTATGCTACACACATGGACAAATGAGATCTTTCATGCACCACCGTTAAGTATAGTGCCGCATATGTGAGAGTGATGTGATACACATATAATGTGTAATTAAATATTTTATCTTGAAATTTATTTCAATGTATTGGCACAACATATATAATTTGGATATAATATTAAGCTCAAAAGCTACATTCATAAGGTCACACCTTCACATCTCCACCTTAATTAAAGGTGAATGTGCACATAATTATGTTGGATTTCAGGAGTATAAACTTTTGGTCCAGTGATTGAAAAGTAGATGTCAAATTGTTGTAAGTCTCAATCCATAGTTTTAAGAAAAAGGATAAAACAAAATCCATAGTATAAGGTAAATTATAACACTTTCATATTTATATAGAGCCGGTATTTGGGTTAGTCTGACTGAGTCGGTCCATAAAATCTCGTAAAAATGTAGAGTTTAAATACTTATTTTTTAAACTCAAATAACTCCGAGTTTTTTAACTTAACCCGATAAAACTCACTATCATCAAAACAAATTAAAGATCGGGTAACTTGTAAAAACCCATAAAAAAATCAGGCTATTTATAAAAAGTCTAAAAAATGTAGAACTCGGGCATTTATTCTAGAAGCCGAATAACTTCCCAATATTTTACTCTAACCTTACCCAACAAAACCTGCTACCACACCGAGCCAGACAGCTCGAATTGTTAACTCTATTTTTTAGCCTTCATTAAAATTTAGGATCCCATTTATAAAAGGAAAATGTCACTCTTTTCTTAGCTAGCGACATGTATTTTATAACGAATAACACAATTCTTTTTTTGTAAATTATGTACAATTAGAAGGTACATGATCGATCAACTCATATTTATACGAAATTTGAGTATATAAAAAAAAAGTTTATATTTTTTTTGGTCCCAAACAGATTTTATAATGACATCACTTTAATATTATATTAGTTATAATTAATGATATTGTATTTTATTTGGGCATCTAAAGTAATGCATCATATATTTTTAAAAGTTACTATTGATCAAATAGGTTATTTTTATGATAAAAAAAATACAAATATTCTATTGTAAGAATGTTTGTACTAACTCCACTTGAAAGAGAATGGTATATAGTTAGTATTAAAAATTTAAAACCATAGGTATAGATAGAAACGGCTGGAGTATTATTATTAAAAATTATAAATAATATTTACTTGAATTAATATAGTAATAATAATGTACACTTGAGTAAATTAAATGGCTCCAAACTGCTATGGGAATTGAAAGGCCGTAATGATGGGATGGATGGATGAAATTAACTGACAAACAATTAGGAAGTTTAATTGCCGCCTAAAATTAGAGCTATGTAACGGTCAATGATATCTAATGAGCAAATGGTTAATAAGAATGTAGTAGGCCAACAATTAATTAATCTCTTTAATTCCTATGCTTATATATGTGTAATCTTTCTTTCTTATAATTTTGTGAAGATAGATAGCTAGTCTTTAATTTGCGTTAAAGACAAGTACGTATACATACAAGTGTTATGTGTAGTGTTCTTATAGTGGACTTTATCAATGATGCAAAGGTTTCAAAGCTAGTGAAAACATCATGTGGTCAGAGCAAAACGCGTCCGAAACAATGATTATCTGAGAAATTTGTATGTGTTGATATGAAGAAGGAGAAATCTCGTTATGTGCTAATCAATATTATATTATCCCTTCAACTTTGTGGAGTCATTATTACTTTTTACTTAACTATTTTTTTAATGTTAAACATTGATGAGTACACATTGAAGAGTACTCCCTCTATTTCAATTTTTATTTTTTATTTTTATTTTAATTTTAATTTTCTATTTAGAAATCTAAAATTAATTTAATTTTTTAGCTATATCCTTATTAATTTGATATTATAGATGATTACTTTGATTAATAATAATAAATGACATAAGTCGAGATAAATGAAAATATTTTTATAAAAATAATAAAATAATACGTTATTAAAATTTTCTTAATAATAAGATATTGTTTAGCATTATTCTAATATATATAGTGACAAGCCCGCTATCCGCATAGGGCCGGATTCGGGCTTTAATTTTATTAAAATCGAATTTTAGCCGAATTTTTTAGTTTGATCCGCAAAAATCCGTTAGCCGCACTTGATTGGACCGGGCCGGTAACCCATTTTGCCAGGTCTACAAATACTTGAGCGTACACTCCACTGTATAACACCATAATATGGGACACTCATCGCAATGAAGATTGGAGAGCTATTGCAATATATATAAGACTTTATCTTTTTTGTTATTGTGTGCACTAGGTTTGATGGCATGATAGTGTTGCTCTTAGCCATCTTCATCTCCATCTCATCGTTTGCTAATATTTTTCCCATTCATAGAGAAGATGATCGATGTTCCCTTCTTAATCACCCACGTTCACTTAATTAAATGCCTTAATATTAATATTAATAATAATAATAATAATAATAATAATAATAAAGCTAGAATTATTTGTAAACATAATATAGTGTGTTGTGACATTTAACTTTTTTTTTCGTGAAAGAAAGGGGCAAGCCCCAGACAGAAATACAAAACAAACTAAAAAGAAAACTAGCTGGTTCTAGAGAACCAAGTTCCTAGAAAATTAGCATTAATAGACAATGACAAATAGGCAGAAATAGAAATAAAGAGAAGCTCTGAATTGCTTTGTCTAAGACAGTGACCTGCAAGAACATCAGCAAGTTGATTAGCTTCACGGAAAATGTGATGAATTCTGACCATCCAATCCTTTCTCATGAGATCATGAATTCTTTGAATAATACTGAAGAAGAAGGATTTGTTTCTTTGCATTCGAGCAGAATCAGTCTCACAGCATTAGCAGAGTCAGTTTTCACTATCAGCTTGAGAAGTTTCATCGCCCAAGCTCTCTCAATGCCATAAAGCACTGCTGACAATTCCGCTTCCAGAACAGACACATATGAAAAAACGTTGAACAAGGCTATCAGAAAAATGCCGTGGTGGTTTCTCAAATACCAACACACGCAGCCTGTTGTGACATTAATTTAACTAACTACATCATTACTTAAGCGAGTAGTAAAATTAATATCCGGGACTAATTTTATTGATAGAAGAATAACCAAGATAGAAAGCATTAAAAAATGTGAAAGGACGCAAAAGCAAAAACATATGAAATTATAAGGATTAAAAACCTATTTAGGCCTTATATTTATTATTTCTTCCTCTTGATTCATTTCTTTCTTAATTATTGGGGTGTACATATCTAAAATGAGTGTGAAGCATCATTATTCAAAATGATTATACCATAATCTAAAATGATTTTTTTATTATTTTTACTTCTCCCCTAAGATCATATTTGCCAATAACAAGTATTATAAAGTATGGATTAATTTATAGGTAGTGTAAAGAAAATAAAAAGTGAAAGTATATTTATAGTTTTTTTTTAAAAAAATATATTTTTAACAGCCTTAGCGTTGTAGTTTCTCATTGTTTTACTTTGAGCTATTTCTCATGTTTGAACAATAAAGATATAGTTATATATTTTACCCCTTTGTCTAGCAAGTGAGAAGCTATTTTTTTTTTTTAGATAATCTCTAACATAGAAAGAGGATCACTTCAAATATTAATTTTTTTTCATATGCATATAAATTTAATAATTGAACTCAAGACTAAACCTTTAAATCTAAGCTCGTTCTATTTAGATCATGCATAAATTGTTAGTATATGCACTAGAGACCTATATGTTTTTTAATATCCATCACTTGTATCATATTATTATTTTATAAAGAAATTTTATTTTATTAATTCTTTTAGAATATAATTATTGTCCTTAGAATAGTAAGCTTAAACTTCATAAGAAATGAAGTAGATGACTTGATCGTGAGATCTTATGAAGAACTATTTCTTAAATAGTCCCTAGTCAAGTATCATCTTAGGACAAAGATGCATTTAGACTAGTATGTGAGTTCATTGATGATCACATCTCACAAATCATGGATATGAGATATCATATGCTCACATAGGTACACATTAAGAGTAATGGTGTACTGGACAGACCCACCTTAAGAACGTTGCATGGGTTGTTACATAAGTGTCATGAATGTTTCTTAATTGATAAATGTTATATGAAGTCCTTCGACCTGAAATCACTACGATTCCTACATAAGGAATATATGTTTTAATTATCATCAAACGTTACCTGTAACAGGGTAATCATAAAGTTGGTTTTTGGACATGTAATAAATTATGTGGTGGAATGTGAGTGTCCTGGATGGGATTTGTCCCTCCTATGTAACAGGAGTTATATCTGTAGGCCTCTTGATAAACTGAGACTGCAAAATGCATGGCCATGCTCAGGAGGATAAATATGAGATATTTATTTTCTGTACAGTCTACTTGGGGATCAAGAAAATATAAATTGAACTATACAAGGTTGACACAATCCATGCCCTTGTGTTCAATTAGATATTTGGACAAAGGGACAGATCATATAAATTATTATCATAAAATAGGATTTATCAAAGTTATTGATATTCTCAATATTTGGATAGTGATGTGTTGCTAGATACCGCTCACTATCTATGATATTAAATATAAAAGGGTTTTATTTTAATATCATAACCAAATATTAAAATCCTATTGGGTCACGCATACAACAAGCCACTAGGAAAAGAATAATAATTCTAATTAATTTAATTAGAATTATTATAACATAATGGGTCAGACCCATAAGTGTGAGTGTTATATGAGTGAGGGGGTAAAACCCTAGCCACCACTCTATAAATAGAGCATAAAGATGCACTACCCCAGAAACACATGAGCAATCGCTTTTTACTCTCTAAGACTACTAGCAGAGTTGAGGAGGGTTTCCTAGTACGACTGTTGGCGTGGATACCAATAGAGACGCGGCTACTCTTGCCTCGTTTGTAATCCTATAAGGTACGACCTTTCGTTTCAATACCTTTTATGTCTTGATTCGTGTTTTCGCAAAACGATCATAACAAGGGAAGGAATCCATTTATTTCCATTTATTTCCGCTGCACCCTGACCATATGCTTGATTCCCTTCATAAATTTAGATATATATGTTATATGCTATGCTAAGGATGATTTACTTAAATATATGTTAAAAGAAGCATGTTATATTAGCATTTTCTATATTAACTAGCAAGTATTCTATATACATCATGATATTTTTAAAATTTTAAAAGTAGCATTAAAAATATTTAAGAGATAAATTTTTTTAATTATAAAAAAAACTTGTAATAAATTATAAAAGTAATTAGAAATAAATTACCTAATATCATAATTTCAAATCCAAAAGTTGATGGTGAAGGATTGACTATTGGAAATTAATCACATTCCTAAAGAGGGCAATCATTGTGTTGATGCCCTAGCTAAGCTTGGAGCTTCTTGTCTTTCATCTTTAATTGTGACTCTTGACTCTTAAGATGGGTTTCAAGAGCTAGTCTCTAATGAGGGTTATCATTCCCAGGGGATGGGCTCCTTACCCTTAATTTTGTAGTTTTATTCCTTCTGTTTTTTTTATTTTCTCTCTTGTAAAAAAAATATATCATTTTATATAATCTAAATAAATAATTTAAATTTGATACATAAAATATCATGAGTAAAAATAAAAATCATGCAATTAAATGTGGAAGTAAGATTAGTGAGTGAGTGTATATCTAGGGCTCTTATATTTAATATAATAGGGTTGATTTTATCACAATATTTATTGAGTTAAGTTATATTAAGTCTAAAAATAATATAATAACACATGTCAATTTTATACAACATATGAAACTAATTTTTCCCAAAATTCAATGCAATAAAATTGTAAATATTATTTATTTAATCTATAACACTAATTTTTATTTATTACAGGTTATATATTTTTATTTTTTGTAACTTATCAATAATATGTACATTATTCATTATATTATTCTCAAATGACATTGGGCTATTTTTTGGTTTAACACAGGTATCCTCCACTTGAGGCCAATCCTGTTCGAGGCCGGGAAATCACAGTCATGGTTGGGGCTAGCTCTCCCAGCGAGGATTTTTTCCATCCACAAGACTCGAACTCGAGACCTTGCTTAGAGAATCAAACATGTACCACTTGAACCAACCTCCGTTGGTTAAGCAAATGGCATTGGCTATACCTACAAAGTTTTAAGCCACCAACATATAAATCCAAGTTGTTGCCATATACATTTGACAAATGGGGAATTTAAATGCCTAAATTGATTACCATTGTGGTATACTTTACACAACCGTAAGATGGATAAGATCTTAAACTCAATGAATTTCTTTGAGAAAAAAAAAAGTAAGAATAGTAATTAGTTATCGTACCTAGACCCTAGTTAAAATTCCTAGAACTATGTGCCCCTAAGCCTTAAGTACTATCCTTATTTATTATTAATTATATATAAACTCCTTAAACCCTATGCGCGCTGATATTTCTCAGTTCTCACATCCTTATCTTCAATTCTACCTCGTTAATTATACATCTTATGAGTTATACTATGTGGCGCTTGTGACCTTGGCTAGCAACCTATAGTAGTAAATGTGCTCATTCTCCTCACTATTTTTTTCAATCATCGATTATTGCAAACCTAAATAATCTACATTAGCGGCTCTAATTAACCTCTTTTGACTTGTGTTTATCCAATATAATGTAATTTCCAACTTCGAAAATTCTTGGTGGTAAATGTGTCATGAAATTTGTCCATTGCATTCCATGTGAGAAAAACGGAACAAACGAATCATGCAGTTGGTAGCAAACGCCCTCCTAGGATCCTATGAGAAAACAATATAAAAACAATTTTAGGAGTCTGATTCTGATAAGGTGAAGCTATGATTTAGGGCTAAAGACAAAATAGTGGGACAAGAAGACAACACTCTGTGACCCCCTCCTATTTTCAACTCCCTAAATTAAATAAATATTACCAAACAAACATATCAATTAGTGCAGTGGCTACACAATTAAATTAATATATTTTTTATGGATCAATGAACAAGTGAAAAAAAAAAAAATCTTAACTATTAACTGATCCTCGGGCAGCGGGCACCTTCTCCTCCATGTACCAATTACCATGATCAATTAATTTAACTATATATATACTTTGAAATGTAATTTACCATTTAAAAATAATTTGTGCTCATCATCGTACCTGCTAATTAAAAGAAGTAACACCATTCTACTTAAAATTGTGGCTGTGTATAATTGTGCTATATAACATAAAATTATTATTAAAGGCTTTTTTGGTGTGATATTATTATTAAATGAATAATGAAAGTACTAAAGCTTTCATGAATGATGAATATATTCGGTCCTAATTAACTAGCAAACGAAATTTGAATGTAAGTTAGCCTACAGTACAGTGCTTTTGAATGTTAGGTGACCCATAACATAAAATATTCTTTTCTAAATAGTAGTATATGTGTGAATTAATTACAAACTGAAAGAAAAGAAGATTCTGAATGGTTTAATTACAACTCTTTGATGCTTTTGGTAATTGAGAGAAATCCCAGAAATTGAAGTCATCATCCATCAATAAAGTTTAATAGGGTCCCCAATATTTGAATGAGCTTCTCTCCCTCCCTCACTCTCTTTGACTGCTAGGGGCAGCTCTGCCCGCTGCCCGTCATAATTCTAACCTTAATATAGCCTCAAAGGTGGTACCTTTCATTCATGTGTGAAGTGAAAATCTTTACCCTCTACCCATCTCCCTAAATTGGGGCTATAAATCCCAACTCTTCACTTGGCTAGCTGCTAACTCTGCACCTTATTTTTCTCTCATGAGTTTGTTTGTAGTAGTGATTAATTTGGGGTTGTTTCAAATGAGTGTTTTAAAAGCAAATATTGTCTAGCAAATACCTTGTTCCACTCTCTTGAGTTTAGCTATTTTAGTGTTGTTAAGTGGGGAGAGTTACTTTGTTCTTGTGGGGGTGGTGTCAGGTTGAGTTTCTGTTATATACACAACACACGAGTGAAGGGGATAGTTTTAGTTCCCCAGTGGAAGAATCATCATTACCATACTATCTCTACAAACCACTCTCCTTCTAACTTTGAGTCAAAATTGATTATTCCAAAGTACTCTCCAATAGGATAAGTTTGTGTCATCCCACAGTGGTTGGTTGTTACTCTGCTCTACCTTGAGGTAAAGGTTCAATCTTCTTGTTGCAGCTTTTGTACATGCCAGTTTATAGCAACCTTTACCACTTCTTTTAACCAAAACACCCACAAGCTTTTCCCTCTTTTATCTCAATTCTCAAGCAAATGGCCCCTTCTGGAAGGACAACAACAAGAAGAAGAACAACAGACAGAGAACAACAACAAGAAGAAGAAGAACTCAGTTCAAGAAGAAGCAGAATAGTACACAGAGCAAAAAAAGAGATAGCCATGGCCACCCTGTTTTGCCTTGTAGCTGTTCTACAATAAGCTCCCAAGACTCTTCAAAAGAAGGGGAAATGGAAATTTCTGAGGTGATTGATGTCCCAAACATGCTTGTTCCACACCAAAAGGTCAGAAATTTAGGATACCAGAGATTTCAACATGTCCTCCAGCACCAAAGAAACCAAGGGTACTTTCAAATTGTTCTTTGCGTAGGTCACCACTTTCATTCTTTGCACCCCCTGACTTGGAGCACTTCTTCTTGGTGGCCCTTCGAGATGTTTCGGTTTGATTTTGTGTGTTCATAGCATGATGATACATATATTATATATAAATAATGATAAGATCATGACACTTTAGAAGATGGACTTTTGAAGTGGTTTTATTATTAGTAAATTCTCTCTTCATACCTCTAGTAAATAAGAGGCATGCTTTGAGAAGCTTTTTAGATTTTGGTGTGTTGATCTTAGGAAACAGTTACTTCCCCCCTTTCTTTTTAGTTTCTGCTAATTTTAGTTTGTAACAATTTGTAGGGCTTGTAGCTGGAGTGGTTCTCCAACTAAATTTACATTTTAAGTTTCTTTTCTTTGTTTTTTATCTCTTATAGAAGATATGTACTGACATTTAAATTTAAGTGTGGTGAGTGCAAATATAATGTGTTTGGATTGAGGTTTGTGAGTGTTCAAGCTTGCAACTCTACAAAGCTTCAGTTGTCAGTTAGTCACCTTAAGATAAAATAAAGTCATATACTTCTCTTTCTATGCATAAATTCTCTCTTCTTAAACTTCTCTATTGCACCATTTCAATGAAAGTGGTGATCATTTTAGTGTCTTTTCTTTTCTATTAAAAATACTGTTATGGAGGAGACAATTAGTTACTTAAATAGTAAAGACTCACTCCATACTCTGCATATATCAGAAGAAAAATAATTTATCTCAGAAGTAGTACTCTGTACTCTGCAGTTCCATGTACCCAAAATTGCATAACAAATTCAAATACCATGTTCAATCTGACATGATTAAGTAGACAAGGTGTAATTAAGAGTTTGATTTTGATTTTGTAGTTGGTAGGCCTAACCCCCACTAATCATAATACTGTGGCACTATGTTTGTCTACAACATTTAATTAAATTAGGGTGAACCAGTGTCTACTATAGTCAAACTATAGGGTCCACCATATATGCCTTATACATGAAATGTAATGGTACCTACATTTCTATATAAAAACCAGTAGACACTTTCATTTTCATAGATGGCCTCTTAATTTTGCTTTGCTGCACTTGATTTGGATCACATGAGGTGAGGGTATAGGGGGATACCTCAAGGGGATAGTGGCTTTGGATTTGGGGCTAATGACAAATTGTGTAGTGGAAGTAGCGAAGAGCATAGTCACATAGATGCTGGCATGACAGTTTTAACCTTAGTGAACAAGTGGGAACATAAAGGTGTGGTGGGTATATTTGGTTTTTTGAAGATATGGCTAAGAGAGATGAAATGATTTTGTCAGATATGTGGTTCTTTGTGTGTCTGAACACACACCGGCATCTGTGAGAGAATCCAATGAAGAGACTCTCGTGCGGCTCTGTCATTGTCACGTTAGAGAATCTCAAGAAATTTCTCATCATTTTTTTCACTTACTTTTGAGACTTTTCCTTCTTCATCATGGCTGGTAGATATTAATTTTGGAAGAAATTTAATTAGGCAATGGATCACACATCGGTATTCCACTTTCTTTGAGTAGTTAAATTTATTTATTTTTAATGAATGTCTTTGATGTGTTATCTATTACTTAGTAAACTGATTTTGTGCAAAAATTGTTCAGGTGCCCCTCTTGTGAAATTTTAAACTGTTATATGTTGGCAACCTTATTTAGTGGTCTAGCAACCGAGCGAACGAAATGGATCAAATGGTGCGAAGAAGATCATCAGTACCGGTGTTTATCAATTTTTGGTTTGAAATATTCATTAACGGTGTTATTATTTTTAGTCCAGCAAGACAATATCGTTGTTTATTATTTTATTCTAACAGGTTAACTAATCTACTATAACCTAAAATTAAATGATACACCGATGTGTCATCCCTACAAGCACCCATTTAATTATACGGGGAAGGTTACAACAAAGTATTTTATTTTATGATTATACGGTTGGGATGAAAAAAAATTAAGAGCCTACACTTATTAAGTTCATACAGTTATTTACCGGTTGATAATACATATGTATTTTAAAAGTATGTTTAATTATAAAAATTAAAATAAAATTATCTAAAATGTATTTTTAAATCTATCAAATCAACATAATAATAAATAATATTCTATTATTATTGTATTGATTTTTTATTATTATATCTTAAAATTAGATTTTATTTAAATATGTTATCCTAAATGTACTTAGAGATGGATTTATATATGACCTATCTAAAAACTTTATTATATATATATATATAATAGACTTTTAAATAACCTTTTAGGTTCCATTAGGTTTTTTAAAAGGTCATGCCATATCTAAATAAAAACTATATCATTTATCATTTATAGTTATAAGAAAATTTATACACATTATTTTTAAAAATTTAAATTAAATTCAAATAATAACATTTAAAAAGGATATATGTATAAACACATTATTAATATATTTTCAACAACAACTACCTATTATATTATCGGATTTGTGAATAAAAATATCTCTCTTTTTAATCAGCAATAAGAAAAATCATTAATAAAAAGTATAATTAAGAGATACTCAACCGTTAATAAAGTTTCACTACATACAAGTCAGGCAAAAGACTCTGCAACATTGAATCTTAATCTCACATTGAATCCCCATTAAACTGAGTCAAACTGGTTTCATTAGGGATAAGTCTCTCAGCACCATATATATATATAAATCAAACTTAAAATATTTACTTAAAGAAAACCCGGCTTAGATTTGTGAATATACCATAGTTCAGAAAACCGGTATATATATATATATATATATATATATATATATATAATCAAACTTAAAATTTTAGTTAAAGAAAACCCAGCTTAGATTCGTGAATATACCATAGTTCAGAAAATCGGACCGGACCGGTCGGTCCGACTGGTGAACCGGTCCTGTGTCTGATCCAAATAAATCAGTGAACCGGTGCTGTAAAAAATCGGTTGAACCGTTCTTTCATAAAAAAATCTATTTTTTTATATTTTTATTTTTTATTTAATTTAAAATACTTTTAAAATAAATAAAAATATAAGTTTGAGAATTACACATAGATATTTATTATTTTATCAATTTTTTTTTGTTTTTTAAACTTTATAATAAGGTTGTTTAAAAAATTTATAACTTCTTATATCTTAATTTATTATAAATTTGTGTTATTTTATTTATTAAAATATTATATAATATTTATAAATATATATTTAATTAATACCGGTTCGACCACGGTTTAACCATTGAACCGTGAACCAGTGTTTTCACCGGTTCAATGAGCGGTTCGATTTTTAAAACATTGAAATATACACTTTGTCAATAATTAGTATAACTCACTTTAAGCTCACTATGATATAATTATAGTAAACACAAAAAATCTCTTTGTATTCTTACAAATTTGTCACAGTAGTTAACTTTTGTCATATATAAAACATCGAGGTATAGCTATGAAAATATGCACTTTCGTCTTTAATCCAAAACAATTGTTCCAAAATTGAATGTTCCATTTGAATCTTAAATTTGTTCAGGAGAAAGAGAACAGATCTAGAACAAAAAAGTATAGCTGAAGAGAGAATAAATTCTCATATAAAAGTTTTGAATATTTCATTTTTCATTTCCTTAAAGAATACTATTAGATTATAAACGAAATTTGAATCACTTTCAATGATTCTTAGCTCCATGATTCACTTTATACTTCTTAAGGTTCAATTTCATATATCCTTCCAGAATTCAAATAGAATATTTTTACACTCTTTTAATTTTGTGTGTGTGGGGTGTGCTTGGGATATACCAATTAAGCTACATTCAACAGTATTATGACTCTATTGACTTTCCTTTATATATGTAGAAAGTTCATAAAAAATCTCACACAAACACCACACATATATATATACTAATACTAATTAATACATACTAGCTATATTCAAAAAGTTAAATTCTTTAATTTAATGATATGACAACATACATGATTAAATAAAATACACAAAATCTATTCTGATAATAGATTCAAAGTAAATTCATTTATATTTATCTGTATGAAAAACTTTTTGCTTGAGGGTTGTAATTGAAGCAGACAATTGGTTTTGGTTAAAATTAAAGGAAACAGTGTGGTAAAATCAACAATTTAGATATATAAACATTTTTGAAATTATTAGAAATGAAAATAATATACATCTTGTCATGATATAAATATAGTAATTAAAGAAACAGAGGAACTTTTTAGCCTCCTTCCATGCATGTTTATCGATCTAACAAAATCTTTTATTATAACCTTATGAATGAGTAATGTTTTCCAAAAGAGAGAATCGCAAAAATAAATGCAACATTTAATTTGTGTTTTAAAAATGCGGAAGAAATTAGAAAATTGAAAGTTGCGGAACATCACTTCTTTCAAAGTTGTCGAGCAAATAAGAAAAGTTCACAGCAATTAATTCCTGCTTTTTACCAAAGAGCCAGGCTAGAGCTAGCTAAGTTAAATTCACAGTTGCTTAATTGAACATATAATATATAGTTAACCAAAATTATAAATCTGAATCATTTTGTGAATTTGAGGTAAAAAATGTTTAAAATAGTATAATCACTTAGTAGTAATAATCAATAATCAATTGTGTGATATATGAAATTAAACTATATATATGTTATATGTATGAAGGCCACTGCCAAATAAAAGCTTTTTGCGAAAAAGTAATTAGAGAGGTTCTAAAGGTGCCTCTCATAGAGGGTGCAGGTATCTCACACAACTGATACATGTGATGCTGAGGGGACGATACACAAAGGAAAGAATAAATAAGTGGCTAAAGCATATACCTTTGGATATTGCAATTATCTTTTTGCACAATTTGGAATTAATTATATTATATAGTATTTTCTTTGTACTTGAATATAAACAATAAAAATGATTTTATTTTTTAATTAATGATCCTATTTAATAAATTATGTATCAATGGAGATTGAATTTTTTTTACTTGAAATAAGTTTTAATAAAATTGAAATCTTTAAAAAATAACGTAGAAAATATAATTTTTTTAATAACATTAAAAAATTAATTAAAATAACTAATATTTTTAATTTTTAAATTTTTACTTATATTTGAGTGTATATTACTATATTTAATAGTTTGGGGGAGAGAATGACGGTTTTGCACTCATTAGAAGAGAAGGCTTTTCGTTTGATATTGGTGTTCTTTAATTCTTTTCTTTTTTCTTCGCACGGCTGTGGTCCCTTACTTGTTGGGCATGATCATTATACATACTTACATGCAAACTATTTATTTTACTGCAACACGTGCATACATACATATAAAGAAACACAAACTCTATCTCCTCTATCATTTTTTTTCCTTTATTAATTTAACCGTATAAGATTGATGCTTATTTTATTTTGGAAATAAAAAAGTTTTAAGCGGGCGAGTAGTGGGTTTTGTTTTGGGAGGTGTAGTGAGAAATTTTCAATATTATATATATATAATATATATATATATATATATAAATAATTTGATGCAAAATATGATAAATATATATTATGGAAGGATGAAGTAATACTTGAAGAAAAAGAGATATAGGTCTAAATATTATCTTCATAGCAGTTTGTGAGTTTAATGAATGCGCTTAGATACTGATTAAGTGGTCGATATATAAATATTTTATTTAAAATCACGATATTAATTACATTTATAATATTAAATTATTATTTTTTATTTAGACGACACTCATTAACATTTTTTATATTTTTTCGGTGTACAAGGAAAACAATGAGGTTTGAACCTAGAATCTCATGTTAAACTACCCAAACCCCCAACCACTAGGTCGACCATTAGCATTTTCCATATAACTAAATGTTTGTATAAATTTGTTTGCACTACTAATATGTAGCCATTAAATTCATAGTTTTTTTTTCATTTCTATATTTCCACTACTATTATTTTTTAAGACCACAAAAGTATTTTGTACAAAAGACAATTTTGTTCGAGTTGGATAGAACTTTATATGTATGGTAAAATTCTCCCTCTTATTAGCTTATCCATATGCTCGATGTCGATGGTATGTTTCCACTACTAGTTGATCAGTGGGAAAATTTATGAAATTGGACAAATTTGTAATAAAGGCGTAAGGAATACCATAATTAGTCAACAATACGTCAAAAAAAATTGGGGTTCAGGGTGGACCCTCAACAATAGTAGCATCTATCCGAGTTCAAGGGTGCTGCGCCCTTATTCTCATTAAGATCAAATTTAAAAACTTATAGGGGTATTTGCTAAAGATTAATAACAATTTAAATTCAAAATCTTCTTATTAAAGATATATGTTTGACAACAGTCAAGTCAATCTGTAACTGTACAACTTGTCTACAACACAATCCTATAACCATGTGGCGTAATAGGGAAAAATTAAATGAGATATGATATAAAATAGAAAGAAAAATTATGTTGTATGAATAATATATCTTTGATTGACAAATTACATTTGTACAACACCAACTAATGTACAATTATTTTATAGATGAAAATTGTAAGATGTAATATAGTTAACGTGATGAAGAGAAATAAAAAAAAAGTGTGTTGCATGAAATGTTGTATAAATTTTGTTGAATGAATAATATATTTCTAAATAATTAGCCTTATATATATATGTATATATGTATATATATACTATCTATCTAATATACTAGCTTTTTAACTCCTATAGTTTTCACCTAATTAGTGTAGGTTACTTTTTAAAAAAGTAATTATTTTTTAAAGTTCCCATATACACTAAGATATATCAATGCCAAATTTCAATGAAAGATAAGTATTCTTTAATTCATACATTAAAAATTCTAGTTTATAAATGATCAAAACTTAAATGACTAAAAATATAAAGACCATTACTAAAAACTAAATTCTGAATTAGTGAAAAATTATAAGAACCCAAATTATTTAACCATTTTCACTATGTGTGTATTAATTAATAAATGGTTAATTCAACTTAACCAATAATTAGGGGTGGAAGTAGGGCCGAGCCGACTAGGCTTTGCAGGGCCCAAGCCTGGCCTGCATTATATTTTTGTGGCTTAAGTCTGACCTGTTACCTGTCATAGGCCATTTTTTTAGGCCTGGTCTGGCCTGTTTCAAAGCCTGGTTTGGCCTATTAGCCTGTTTAAAAGCTCATTTCATATTATGACCTTTAAACGGGTCAATAAATCTATCTCTAAATAGGTCAGTGCGCTTACAAACTAATACTTACTTTTTTTATAATGTAAATATGTCATTAACATATATACGTTTAGATAAGAAAATAATTAAGTCTATTTCTAAATAGGCCACAGAAGAATTTAAAAAATTATATATTATTATACTATTTATTATATAAAATATTTATATGTTTATTAAAAATAATATTATTTATAATAGGCTAGCCTGTCAAGCCAAATAGGCTTTTTAAAAAGCCCGAGCCTGGCCTATTTAATTAAAAAGGCTTTTTCAAAAGCCTAGACCTGACATTTTTATTAAACGAGCCGAGTCAAACTAGACCTTAAGTAGGCTGGGCCGTAGGTCCCTGTCGAGCGACCTGACCTATTTCCACCCCTACCAGTAATCATGAGCTTGAACTTTAGATATTTAGTTATATTTTATTAAAAATAGAATTTTCAAAGTACAAATTAAAATAATCAATGTACATTTTATTTTGAAAAAAATACAAATTGATTAATATTCTAATCCATTTAATATTAAAACTTTTGGTTACATGATATATGAGTGGGAGACAATGCTTAGTTGCTTTCAATGATTCCAAGGATTATAATTCCGTAAAATAAGAGATTTGTTTATAATTTTCTACATCTATACATGAGATGCAGAGTTACTTTCTTTTCATGTATATCCGATTCCGATATCACTCATAAATCATAACGGACAAACTTGGAAAATATAAAGGAAACAAATTTGTAGGCTTTTGTTCAAGTGCCACATGTTTGATTCCTTTAATTAAATAATAAGATCTCGGGGTCGAGTTTTGTGGATAGAATAAATTTCCGCCATGATATGGATGTTTCCGGTATAGATTGCCACATGTGGTTTAAACAAAAAAAATATCTGTTAAATTTTATGTAGACTAAATGATTTTATGTATTTTGTTTTGGAGTAAACCCTTATTCTGGTCCCTGAAAGATTTGGTGTCAGTCATATTAGTTCTTGAAAGAATGAAATTACGTTTTTCATCCCTAAAAGATGAAAAGTTATTCAATTTAGTCCCTGAAAGATAAAAATCGTTTACTTTAGTTCAATTCTTGAAAGATTTTTTAAAATGTCACTTTAATCCCTAAAAAGGACTAAATTGAATTACTTTCTCATGAACTAATGTGACCGACCTCAAATCTTTCAAGGGCTAAATTGAGAGTGTACTCTTTTGTTTTGCTACATAAGGAAAAAGCAAAACGAAAAACAAACGGAAAAAGAAATCGAGGCATCATTTAGTTTAAAAAAATATTTGTATTTTCATTTTTTAATTTTTAATTTTAATTATAAAAATCACATTTTTTTATTTATTTTTAATTTATAAAACTATAAAATGATTTTATATTATTTTCTTTATTTCCAGTATAAAATTCTAAAATATAGAATAAAATAAAAAGTAAGTTAATATTTTTTATAAATTAAATTAAAAAATAGACAATAAAAATATATATTTTAAAAGTCAACCGTTCTGAATTCTTAAATAGGTGATGCGCTGGGCATCAGCTGCCACCACCAAATGAGAAGGTTAGAGGGAGGATTTTCTAGCAAAGTCAGAAGAGCAACGTCTTGCGGACCAAGCTTGGCCAAATGATATGCACAATGATTCCCTCACTAACATTATGTTTTACTACATTAGAGTAGAAATAGAAATCAGAGAAATATAAATAAGATACCACTGATTACGTGGATTAATATAAGGTTGTTTCAGTTTAATTAGTAGTCTTAAGTTTGAGCCTATATTATATTAAATACTCAGAAGGAAAGTTTTATTCTCCATAGAAGTCCTACCCGATTCGAACAGAATTATCTATTATAAAAAAAATTTTATTTTTATTTTTATGATAAAATAATTAAAAGGCACAGGTTTCAATATTCTTCACCATTGGATTAGAACGACACCGGTTGTAGTTAAAAGTTGAACTAACACTTACAATATATTTTTCTCGAATTACATGCCTATTTCCCCTCCACCCCTCGCACTCTTGCTCGATAAATGGCTTTTAGTGAGAGTCGTGGAACCCCTAGCATTTTAACGTCTCTCACATATTTCAACAAGTCACAATGAGAGAAGTGGGATAATTTTTTCGATATTTCTATGCTAGTGCTCTGTTTCTCCTCACTCAACCAACCAAACATGGTAAGAGTGTGCACAAGAGAAATGTGCCTTTTGAGAGAGACAAGCTTCTAGATCAAAGCGTGTTTAATTTATGCATATATTTTCTCTATTTTAAATCTTTTGTTATTTTAACATACTACTTATTATATTTTCTCTAAGCAGTCGACTTGACTACAGTCACTAAATCTTAGATCAGACAGCCCAAATTTCGAGATCATAATTCATATTCAAATCACATCCCGATATTTAGGTTGTTCGATCTTCATTGAATGATTAAGATTTGGTGACTGCAGTCAAGTCGACTGCTGGGAATCCAAATCCAAGATAAGTGACTTGCAAAGAAAGTATATATGGAGGGATAGGTAGGGTACCTCAACTTTTCATGGAAGATAGTATTTATAGTTGTCTGGATTACTATATATGGCGGTGTGGGAGAGCTCTTTATGACATTAGCTCTACCCAATGTCATGTCAAGTCGTAATCTGTTGTAACCCTTTATAATTTAGCCTACCTAATCATATTATTTATACAATTAGCCAAGTTCACCTTGATTGATGGGAGGTATATTTAATATTGTGAGTCGCCCTGTAGGCTTACGTGGGTGAAGAGTTTAAGGTTATGGTCTTTGGTTTAGGATTCTTGAGCCTAGCCTCTGAAATAAGTTGTGACAGGTTCCTGAAACCATGACAAGAGGAATCCATTGGAGTCGATTTAATGGTGGAGAGTTTCGGTAATTTAACATGAGATATTAAATTCAAATATATATAAAAAAAACATGGCATTAGGGGGTTGTGACTGGTCATATGTCTCGATATGTGGTATCTCAATTGGTATATAAATGGGCCTAGGGGGTCCTGTTCGGTCATGATAGTATGTCAACCTACTTATCTACATATGTGGTATCCCAATTAATATAAGTCTCGATCGGGTCTGTAACAAAATGGTCCATAGCAGGGGTGTGAGTGGGTCGAGATTGACCCTCGAACCCGGTCGACCCAACCCGACCCGAACTCAATTCACCTGATTGGTTTGGATCATTGGATCAGTTCAGTTTTAATTTTTTGAACCCGAAGGTTTTTGGTTCGGGTTTCAGGTTGGGAAATTTAAACCCGTTGAAAACCCGAACCAAACCATATTGCTGAAAAAATTAAGATGTAATACTCAGAGTCTGTTTGTGTGTGTGACCTAGAATGCAGTTTTCAACCTTTCAATGTTCAAATCCATTCCCCACTACTGCTGTTTATCGCCATCATCCCAATCTCTGGTCTCCCCCATCTCTGCTCTATCGCAAGCTTGCAACACGCAACCTGCTCTCCGGCGTGTGCGTGACAGCGAATCTGGTGGTTGGGCGCATCACACTCAATGACTGGGCGGTGGTCGTTGCGCGCGACAGCGGGGTCTACTCTCCGATATGTTTTTTCCTCTTTTTCTCCATGCTTCTGTTTTGGATTGTTGGCCCCCTTGCTTATCTTTCTGGTGGCGCCCGCTGCGCGCAATGGCGAGGCTTTCTCTTCGATCTTTTTTTTCCCTTCTTTCTCTCCTTCCTCCTGTTTTTTTCCTCTTTCTCTCTGGGCGTGGAGGTCTTTGTGTGAAGAACTCTGAAGGAGCTTTCTTGCTTCGTGATCCCATCCTCTTGTTAAGTTGTGGAATGAACAAAGATTCATCAAATTCGAATTTTAAAATTTTTGAGTACACAGACACAACAACAAAAGCTTTCAAGGGTTGAGAATGGAAGATGAAGATGGGCAAGGGAAAGTCAAAAAACAGAAAGGAGAAAGGATTGATATTTTTGTGATTTTTTCAATTTTTTCAACTTTACCAATTAATATTATTTTTATTCTTAACCCGACCACCGGACCCGAACCAACCCGTTAATTATCGGGTTGGTTCGGTTTGGGTGAGCAACCCAAAATAGCTTTACCCGATCCAACCCAATCCGACACTTTTTGATTGGTTTGGACTTCAATCTACCCTCAACCCAACCGAACCTGACCCGATTACACCCCTAGTTCATAATTTTTTTTTCCGGAGTATATATAGGAGTAGAGTTAAAAAAAAAAACATGTGGGTGTGGATATAAAACAATAATCTTAATGTCAAACGATAAATTTCTTTTGATAAGCTTGGTGGAAAATTGATAATCAGATATGGCGATATATGGCGATATATGTCCTATATATGTGTAATGTGTGTAATACGTGTACACAGATACACACACCTTGGAATGATGGAAAAGATAAATTAAGGAAGGGAATTGAATGATGTGTGTTTATTTTTTTACATGTAATTAAGAATAAAATAATGGCTTATTGCAACTTGGATATTGATGTACTTCTATAAAGTGGAAATAGTGAAGATTTTCCAATTCCAATGATGCTTATCTTATGAGACGAGATTTTTGGCCACTTTTATACTCCATTTGAGTAAATGCGAAACTTTTCAAGAATCCGAGGTTTATGGACTCAATCTTTCACCAAACTTGTTTGTTTTATCATCTTTCACCAAATTTGAGTCAACAATTTACCTAACAGTCAAATTTTGTGTACGACGATCAAACATTGCTTAATTACTACACCCGATTTTACTTTATGCTTCATTTATATAACAATCATCACTGGATTTGTCATGTCAAGTAAGACACGCCCACTTACATGCCACCAACAATATTGTTTCATCAATACATCCCTCTTGATGGTAATTTGGCAACGCGTATTGGATTATAATATGTAAATCTGACTAATCAAGGGCAAATAATTTCGCAAACTTTGCTTTTATTGTTTGTCACAAACACATAAAATAAATTGAGATTCTTATCAATAATATATTATTAAATTATTTAATAAATATGACATCTTATATATATCAGATGTAATAAATAATATGATGATTGAGTTTAAATTTGTTTTGTGTTTGTGCTTAATTATAATTGCTAATTGTCTAACTTGTATTGGTATATATATTTGGTTTGGATTTGGATTTTGGTTGGGCTATCGCCCTTTGGTCCTTTATTCTTTTAGCTTGTAATCTTTTTTGTATTTTGTTTGAGTTGGAGTAACCTTTATACTTCTTATTAATTTAATTCTCTTTACTTATAAAAAAATGTGTTTAACATTATTTTATACTGATGAAAATATATACCTATTAAATATATAAAAAAACTAAATTTAAGAAAAACTAATCTTTATTATTTATAGAATATAACATTATATGAGATTAAATATGTTTTCAGTAATAATAATCTGAATTTGGTTTCAGTATTTAAAGTTTTAAATTGTTGATTTGAGTCTCTCATGTTTTGCAATCACGTGTAACTTTAGTCACTAATAACAACTCAACCCATCCAATCATGGAACAATTCAAGAAAGCAATCATGGAATATTTTGTCACATAATCTATTTATCATGTCAACGTCAAAGTTAACAGTGTTTAAGAGAGAGAAGTTACGTGATTTCAGAACATAAAAGATTCAAACCAAACAGTTTTAAACTTCAAAGACTAAAATCAAATTTGGATCATAATTCAGCAAGGACTAAAAATATATATTTAACCCTATTATATATAAAAGGAATATCTTTTTTTTTTGTGCAAAAGAAACATCTTACTTAAACTCTCAATTGGATTTTAACTTTAAATTTAATAAAATAAATTTGACATTTAGATTTTAACTTTGACATGTGAACTTTGATTTTGTCATTTTTATACATAATCCTAGACATGTGGTGAAAATTCTCTAAGAATCCACTACACGAATGAATATAATCACTTGACAATAAAGTATTAATGTCCTGCATTAAAGGCAACCATTGCATATTTAATTTTTAAATTATAATTTTTATTTTTTATTTTTTAAATTATATTTATTATTTTTTACTGTAAAATATTTAATTTATTATTTTTTAAGACCAGATGTCAAACTTCAAGACTTACACCAATTAATAACGTTTTGTAGAATGTGAAATTGACCAATCCAACTGTTGAATTGAAATTTCTTATAATAGATCAAGCTTATAAAATTTCATAAAATCGAAAACTAATTGATACTTCATCAAACTAATTTATTTTAACGTATAATGTTTTTAAAATATAAGTAAAAGTCCACTATTAGATAACATACCTACGAATGTCCAAATTTTCTGAAATTTGATATACATGATCATGAAGTTAAATATGATTCAACGGTTGGATTGGTCAATTTCACCTTCTACAAAAAGTATTAATTGGTGTAAGTCTTGAAGTTTGATACCTGGTGTCAATGGATCCTGACTCAAAATTGTATTTATTGTTTTGAAATTATCAAAATTGTATATATATTATTCACTTCATTCCTATTTATAAAATCTCTTTGAAAATTTCTCGGGATTCTTTAATAAATTCTTTATAAAATTTTTAAAGTATTTATTATTTTTTCATGTTTGTCTTAAAGAATATTAAACTTTTCTAATTCCCATATTTTAATTAATGTATAGAATTGATACATTCTTCCACATGTTTCCAATCAAACACATTTGGAGTCTATTACCTTTTAAGTCTTCAATGGTATTAAACTCAAGCAGGGTCTAAACTCAACTAGGGTTAACTTTTAAAAGGGATAAATTTGAAATATGATGTAATAATTTTTAAAAAAATCAATAAATTAAGACATCTTTCCTTAATCTAATTCTTGGTTTGAGAATGCCTTATAAAAAGGAGCACTTGCTCTATGTCTACTTATTTGTTCATTAAAACAAGAAACAAAAATTAAGAAATATTATATATTTTTATTTTTATGAAACTTATTTTAAATTTCCAATTATATTCTTTATCTACTACCTCTATTTCTATTTTTAACTTTTAATTTTAGAAAAATCTTAAAAAAAGATCTAATTGATAGAAGATAATTTTGTTTGATATCTTTAAATATCTTTTTTGTGTAATAAGTGACAATGGATTTAAGCCCAGGATCCCATAACACAATTCCAGTGATTTAATAGGGACCTAATTTGGTGCAATTATTTTTTTGGTGTATTTGATGCTATCATAAAATATGGGCCGTCCGATTAAGATTGGACGGCTCAGATGTCGAGATGCTAAATTAATATTGAAAAAGCATTTTGACATCTGAGTCGTCCGATTATCAAACAGCCCAGATTTCACGACAGTATCAAATACCCCAAAAAATAACTGCACCAAATCCGAATTCGACTTAACAGATACCTTATTATGTTAATATTGATTAAAGAAATTTAAATATTAATTAAAAATGTAATTTCTTTTTAATCTTTGAAACTAATAAAAATTTATTTGATTTGGTTTAAAGATTCAGAAGAAATATATACAAATGAGGAAGGCATTGTGCTAAATGAAAAAAAGAATTTGAATAGAAGTTATCTTGCTCTTCACAAAATGTAGAATATATATTAAATGCAAAATATGTCAACTGCGAATATTATTCAGGCAATCATACAAAAGAAAAAAAATTAAATCATATGAAAAATTAATATTTTGAAAAGCAAATCAAAACTGATTGATGCAGATTGAGCCGCCGAAGGCATAGGAAATGGAATAAAAGGAGAATCCTATGTGGGATGGTCTTCGGTTGATTTGATAATGTGAAATGCAAACTGATAGAGTTATGTTAAAAGTAAAATGTGTTGTTTAGTTATTATCATTTGTGTTAATCACTTAATCCTTTCCCCAACACACTCATAGTGTTAGGAGAAAATGTTTTCGCACGTTGAAATCATTCAAGAGTCGAAGTCCCACTAAATCCAAAATAGGCCATGGACTATTGACCTAACTATGAGAGACTCTTTTTTTTCCCCTCATTTTCTTATTATAAGTGTGTGTGATAAACTAGTTGTCATAAACTAGTTGGTATAACTGATAAGCTAACTTATTGAATTAAAGTGTTTGGCAAAATTCTAGCTGATAAGCTAGGTAATAAATGTAAAATGACATAAGAAGACGTAAAAAGAAGACAAATATAAAAGTGTATGAAAATATGAGAGATAAATGGAAGAAAAATAAATAAGCTACAAACTATAAGTTATAAGCTAGCTAAAGTAGTTTGTAACTTATAAGCTAGAAATTTCTAAAATAAACTAAAAGCTTGTGTCTTATCAAACACTTTTACGTTATCAAACTAGCTTATAAGCTAGTAAAATAAGCTAGAAGCTGGGTTATAAACCTTACCAAACACGCTATTTATCTTTCATTAGTTAATTAGTTAATGTGCATGCACAGATTTTGGAAGATTTGGCAACAGTTATAGGTCATAATTAAGAATAATGTTGTACTCACATTTTCAAAAGAAAATAATATGCTCTTTTCACACGCGTTGTGTTTGAGTTTAGATTTCGAAAGGACTATTTATTATTTAGGTAAAATAGGATTGCACAAGAATATGAGGGTTTTTTTAATAGGTGTGAAGCACATGTATCTTTATAGAGTCAATCTTGGTCAAGTCATAAACATCACATCATGAAGTAATCATGGTTAAGTCGGGAAACATCCTCATTCATGGTGGGGCTAACTCTCCTAGCGGGTTTTTTTCTCCACACACAATACTTGAACCCTAGACATTGCTTAATTAAGGGGAATGAAGCATATACCACTTGTTGGCTAATGTTTTTGTTCTTCATCAATTTTAGTTGAAAATAATTTAAACATTCTATGTGATCAATTTAATTTAAAATGTAGCACAAGTAAAATTTAGAAAAAAAAATGTATATTTATTTGTACAATTTAAAACATAAGAAGTAATGATTTTAGCTGCAAAAAAGTAGCATTAGCCATGACACACCATTGGTACTGGCTAGCCTGGACTTAAGCGATGCAAAATTGTCACAACCACGCCAATCCTTTTTTATTATTAATATTTTTTAATATGATTATTAATTGGCGTTAATACAAGAATGAAAATATTTATTGCCGCAAATTTGATTGGGTGGAAATGTACGTGGTGATTTTTTTTTTTGGTGCAAAACCACATGCATCCTTCACGGGAGGCAATCTTGTTCAAGTCGGGTAGGACCTCTATGTGTCAGCTAAATTGATACTAATTTTGAGTTTATTAGTAATGCTGGTCTAGGCCAATGTTGAGATATTAATGCATCTATGATTGCATGTGTGGGCAGTGGCTATTGGTTGGTTGCATTGGATCGGCCAATATAAGCTTTACACAGTTTTTATTTTTTAAAATATACCATTTTTTCTCTCTCAGCCACCTTGATCTCTAATTATCTATCTTTCTCTGTTTGCTCAATCACCTTATCCTTTTGCATGTCTTCTCCTCTCTGAGTCTGGGATCTGTCTTTAGAATTGTATCTCTCTCTTTTCCTCTCTCCACCAACCTCTCTTGTCCCTTTGGGTGCCTTTATGAAGATAACTATGAAGAATATTTTGTGCTACCTTAGTCTACATCAAATTCAAATAATCTTTGACTAAGAATTGCAAAGTTTATCTATTTAAAGATATACATCAGAAATCTTTTTAGAGCAGTAAGCACAACAACACAAAAAAAAAGAACATTAGAAAAGGACAAGTTGCATTGCGCAAAGCAATTTGGTCTGTCCATTGTACACTACTACAACTACAGAAAGGACAACCAACGACTCCATGCATTAAATGTTAAGAGACAACTTAAACTTTTTTTTCTTAACAACTACATCTCTGGTAGCCTATAAATAGAAGAATGAAGTTTAAAAGAAAGAGAGAACTTTGAACAAGAGCCTACGTGCTACTAGTTTAGCTACTTTGATTCCTTTATTCATCTCATTCTTTGAATAGTTCATCTCAAATGAGTTTTGACTCGAACTTTTTCTAATAAACCTTGGTTACTCATTTATGTATGCACACTCAATGTGCTTAAAACCTGTGTTTATCTTCTTCTATCCTTGTTTGCATGTATTTGAGCATGAGGAGACTTTTATGTGAAAGAATATCTTGTAAAGGCCTGAGAAGGTTGTTGAGGAATATCTTGTAATCCTGAAGTGGAAGTAAAGAATACTTGTAAAGGTACCTTGATATAGTAAAAACCCTAACTGCGTTAGGACTGGACGTAGCACTTGTGGTTGGTGTGAACCAAGATAAACCTTCTGTGTGATCTTGTGATCCTTATTCTTGTTTTACGTATTTTATCTAACAAGGGTTAATATAAATTTGTGTTATCTTAAAGTTATGTTTAAAATCTTTTTGTGAGATCATTTTACGTGAGTCTGAAAATTTCATATTCTGGTAAACTACTTCAGACTCAGTCTGAAGATTTACGCAATACTCTTTTGAGACTTGTGTTGCAAAAAAACTTGTAAGTTTTGAAGAAAACACAATTCAACCCACCCTTCTTATGTTTTACTTGTTTATTTCAGTTAAAATTTTTGTTATTACACTTTAGTTCTTTAGAAATAAATATATCTAATTTAATTTTTAACAATACTTTTTAATTATAAGCCTGAAATAAAAAACTCAAAATACAAAATTAAAATTATAAAATGAAACATAATATATTAGTTCACTTGGTTGAGATAATTTGAAATCATTAATCATGGATCCCCACAACCCCAAACAAAAAAAAACCACAAGCATGAGAGAGGAATGGGAGTTTCGACATGTTTAAGTTTCAATTTCCAATTGCAATGAAAAGCATTTTAAACGCAAGGCAATCGTATGCAGTAGTCGAAAAGGAATCACAACAGAGATGAAGCAATTGCAATTGGCAACGCAACATCTCACAAACACAAAAGAACAACAAATCGCAATGTGGATAACAAAAGGGGATAGTCAAATTGAAATGGTATGGTTCTATTTGTTAGAATAACATTTTTTAAAATTATATAAGAGTAATTAAAAAGTTGTAGTTTTAAAGTTGAAAACCCAAACAAAATTATATTTTGTGCAGAGACAACAATGCAATATCTGATAATTTACTGGGTTAACATGTGAAGATTAGGGAACAATATGTTTTCCTATTTGGGGTTACCAGTTGGAGCGAATCCCAGAAATAGGAAAACTTGGGAAGCTATGGTGGCTAAGGTGCAAAAGTGTGGTTATCAAAATGGAAGTCCAAAACTTTGTCTTTTAGTGGTCGCAGTGTCCTGTTGAAATCTGTACTTCATTCAATCTCGATTTACTTTCTTTCTTTTTTCAAGGCTTCTAAAGGTATTATCTCTAAACTTGAATCTCTCTTTAAAAGTTTCCTTGGGGTGGGAATGATAATAGAGTAAAATAGCTTGGGTGGCTTAGGGAGATGTGTGTCGAGATAAGAAACTTGGTGGGTTGGGGACCCGAAATCTGAGTGCTTTTAATTTTGCACTTCTTGGGAGGTGGAGATGGAGGTTCCTAGTGGAAAAGGGTAGCCTGTGGAATAGGGTGTTAAGTTCTATTTATGGTGAGAGTTTATTTTGGGAGCAGGGTGTAAGGGCACAACCTCTTAAGTAGTGGGTAGACCTCTACAATATTGATACTATTGAAAATGTCACGACTGATTGGTTTCCAATAGGTGTGTTAGGGTGGTAGGGGATGGTGTGAATACTTCTTCTTGGAGGGATAGGTGGTGTGGTTCAGAGCCTTTCTATAAGAAGTATAGTAGGCTTTATTCTATTGTAAATAATAAGCATTCTTCAATTGCTAATATGGTGCAGCGGTTGGAGGGAGGTTTTGTGTGGCAGTGGACTTGGCGGAGAACTTTATTTCAATGGGAGCATGAACTTTTAGCACAGTTGTTAGCTAATTTAATTAGGTGTATTTGTGTTACAGTCTGGAGTAAGTGATAGGTGGTGTTGGAATGAGTCAAATGATGGGATTTATTCTGTTAAAACAGCTTATAAATTGATTATGAATGAAGGTATTTGTGCAGTTTTCCCATTGCATAAATTTCTTTGGTCCAATTTATCTCCAACTACGTTTCAGCTGTTGCTTGGAAAGTTCTTCTAAATAGAATTCCTTCGAAACACAATCTAATTAAGCGGAATGTAATACATGCCTCTGATGTGTGTTTTGTGTGGTAAAGAACTGGAGACAACCTCCCATTTATTTTTGAGTGCCACTTTGCATACACTATTTGGATGATGTGTCTAGATTGGTTTGGATTACCAATTGTCCTACATAATTCATGTGTTACAATTTTACTCATTTTATTGGACTTCCAATGTGCTGTAACAAAATCGCCTTTAGTGGTCCGTGGTGTGGTTGGCTACTATTTGGTCATTGTGGCTAGCAAGGAACGATATAATTTTTTCAAATACAGTGATAACACATTCAGAGTTAGTGGATCTGATTAAAGTGAGAAGTTGGAAGTGGATTAGGGCCAAGGACTATTCTTTTTATTATTCCTTTTCTTCTTGGTCTTCCATACCTGGAGCTTGTCTTGGGTTTTTTTGATGTGTGATTGTACTCACGTGTTAGTACTGCTATTGTGGTTCTGTTTTGGTACGATTGGATTTATTCTGGTACATATATTGTTATGTATGTTGTTTCATTGGTTTAGTGGATTTGTGGATTTGCAAGATATTTCCATATGGTTTATAGGGTGTTGCCACAGATTGATTTTGCGGCTGCAGTGGGGATTTATTGTTTGTCATCTATTTTTGAAAGACAACTCTTAATTGTAAACGCTTGTATATTGGAATTCCCCTGCTGGATGCTTCATTTCTTCCTTATGCGTTTTTGCTTTCATGTTGTCTTTGGATATGCCGCTGCACTATAGCCCTTATGTTCACTTTTGGTGCAGGGATCTTGTTAGGCAATTTGGTTTTTGTTTCATTTGATTCATAAGATTTTTCAAGTGGTGGCCTTTTTTGTTTTCATATTCGGCTTATGGAAATGCATACAAGGGTTGTTTTTTGCCTTGTAATTTGTTCATTTGTAATTAGCTTGCTAGGTGTTTTTTTGGGTTCTGGTGTTATGCATGGCTCCTTTTTCATGTCACAGAAATTTGACTTAAGCTTTGTATTTATAATGGGTTAGAGTACCCCTTGTACTCTCTTAATTTTAATTTCAATTTTGTTTAGCAAAAAAAAAAAAGATTAGGGAACAATAACATTAATTATACCAGGAGACCAAATATTGGTGTAAAATGGGAGGATTCATTTACCCTCTTATTTAGTTGGGTACTAAAACAATCCCCTTTTTATTAATTAGAAAGTAATTTTACATTTAATTAATCTTTGAGTAAATGGATAAAAAAATATTAGCTAGTAGTTTTTTTTCTTTAGCATTTGAGAATATTTTAGGAGATTGGTAGCTCGTTTATTATGTCGGAGTATTCTACCTTGTCTAAAAAAACACTAATATAATTTTAAAATTATAATTTTTTTTAGGAGATTAGCCTACAGACTAATCATTTCAAAGGTCTGAAAATAATTTTTTACCTAAAATTAAAAAATATAATTTTTTTTCTATCACTTTCTATTTAATTAAATAATTATCCTTTTTATTTCTATTGTATTTCACATTTATTTCTCTCATATCAAATTACTTACAAATTATCTTTATTTTTATTTCTCTTTATCTCTTATGTAGATTTTTTATTCTTTATTTATTTTCTTTTTTAGTGTAAATAAGAAAAAGTAAATTTGTCTTCCTATACATTGAACACAAGAGATGGGGTGGGGACATCCCCTAAGCTTACAAAGGAAAATTATACTTCACACCCATTTTTCAGGATGTAGAAGGGTATGGAAGAAAGAGATAGAAAGAAAGAAAATGGAAAGAGAGAGAGTGAATGATGTATATGAAAGGAAGAGAGAGGTAGAAAAAAATCAAGTGTAAAGTGGAGTGTAGAAAAAGTGAGTGTGAAAAGTTACTTCGCTTAATAACTTTTTATAGAATGTGGATTTAACAAATCTAACAATTGATTAATTTGATATTAATATGATGATTATGCACATCAAATTTTAGATTAATTGGACATTCATAGGTATGTAAGTTTAGAGTAAACATTTACTTATATTTTAAAAAGTATATTGCACGTTCAAAAGATGATTTGATGAAACATCAAATTATTTTTAAATTTTATGAAATTTTGTAGGTTTGATCTATTTAATGAAAACGGTTAATATGATGGTTGGATCGATGAAATTCACATTCTATAAGAAGTTATTAAGCGGAGTAATTTTTCCCAGAGTTACTCCTAGAGTAAGTTGATCCCCACCCTATATATATAATAATAATATATAATCCTTACCCATTTGTTATGTAAGCATACGATAATATGTCTAAAGAAAATTTAATGAATCATGATTCTAGAGCTGGAAAAATGGTCTAGCTTAACCGGGTCGATTCACAAAAACGTAGGGCCTCAGACCTTTAGTTTAGAAGCCTGAATAACTCCCGAGTTTTTTTAGCCCGACCCAATAAAACTCGTCATCCATAGAAATCCACAAAAGGCCCGGTAGCCGGCAAAAAAATCGAGCTACCGCAAAATGTAGGAGTACTCTACCGCAAAAGTTCGAATAACTCTCAGACTTTTCAGTCCGATCCACAAAAAACCCGTTATTCGTATTAGGATGGACCAGATAGTCCGAATTGTCAGCTCTACACGATTTGAACTTGGTTTTATGAATTGAGAGATAAAGAGATAAAGTTGAGAGAGAAATGTAAAGTGTGATAAATTATGTGACGTAGAGAGATAGGGAATAAATGTATTATATAAATTATTGTATGAATATATTATTTCTTATATTGCTAGATGCAATTCAGTGTACAGACCTAAGAATACATCACGTTGTGTTTCATGATATAATTTGTTAAAAAATGATGAAGTTTTGAAATTTGAATTAATAAAAACAATGATCACGATGGTCGAGTTATGGTAGATTTTTATGTTGTCAAGCTTTCTACGCAGAAGGACCCAAACTTAGTAAACTTAGTAAATAGTGGTAGTCATCCAAATCATCATTGTCGTAACATTGTTCAACCTATCCAACAGTACATAGCTTGTTTCAAGGGTTTCAAAATCAGCCACTCAGTTCGTGAAGGGAATAGAGTTGTTTATGGTCACTCCTTAGAGTTGGGACTGATTATTTTGGAGTCTCTCCCTATTAGTGTTAGGGGTTTTCTATTTTTTGATTTTACTGGTACTTCTTCTCTTTATAGTTTCCAGGCTATAGTGGGGCTTAGTCCCCTCCCCCTTATAAAAAATGTTAATTGACGGTATGATATGAAATGATAAGATTTTTTTTGTGATTTTTTGTTCAAGTAGTTTTTATTTCAACTTATAAAAAGGACCCACATAATCAATGGTCCTCATTAGGAATCTTTTAAATTTCAATAATTGATAATGTCAAGTTTTGTGTAAAAAAAATAACACTACAACAAATTTGCAAATTAGCGCCAGCCAAAAGCCGTCGCTATGGAGAAAAATCGTCCCTACCAACTAATTAGTGTCGGCTTAGCAACGACCACATGGACGTCGGCTTAGCAACGCCCTAACTGACGCTAAAGCCGTCATTTTAGCTAGGCTGACGTTAATAATTTTTTTCAATAAAAATTTTCTTCCCAAGCTTATCAATTGCGAGAATCAAACCCACATCCCACATGATAGAAAGAAGAGTATGACCGTTGCGTTAAGTAATGTTTCTTGTAATATATAGTGCGAAATATTATATATATTGTGTTGATCTATTAAAAGCAAGGAATTAGCGTCCATCTGGCCGACACTAATGTTAACCACAATAGCTGCTGCTAAATTAATTTTTTTTTTAAAAAAAATTCAACGGTGATTCCTTTAGTGTCAGCCCGGGCCGACGCTACTTAAAAAAAATCAATTTTTTTAAAACAGTACTTTAGCGTCGGCCAGGCTGAACGCTAGCCAAGACCGACACTAACTATACAAAGTAGCGTCAGTCTGGCAAAACACTAAATTAAAAATTAAAAAAATAGTTTTTTTTAACAATGATACCTTTAGTGTCAACATTGCGTCAGTCTGACGGACGCTAGTAGCGTAGGTGTCGTGGCCGACGCTAATATTGCGCATCTAATTCCGTTGTTTTTTGTAGTGTAATTTGTTTTAATTTGCCGACGCTAATATTATATCGCGCCATATAATTTGTTATTTTCTTGTAGTGTAATTTATTTTTATTAAATTAAAAATTAGTGACAAAAATTAGGCTTGACTATTCCATCATTAAAGTTCTAATTATATTGCATGCCTATCACAATCACAAAGACCAGACTAATTCTACTATATCAACATACACACATATTCTTCATAAATGCATTTACATTTTCATATTTTGCTTGTTATAATAGCCTGCACTTTCCTCTAAACGTTAATTTATAGTTGTGATGTATATAAACAAAAAGACAACATTATGCACAAGTCACAACATTTAAAATAGGTAGAGCTAGCCACACTCTTTATACATAAACATTATATCAGTTAATCAGAGTTGTTAGATAAAAATCAGATGACTCAATTTAACTTTTTAATCCAACTTTAATAATAATACTATAATGGGAGTTGTTTGATATTTTTATCTAATGGTTTTGAATAACTGATAACACTAACCGCGCCATTTTTCCATTACAGGAATCTGGTCCCTTTATGCATGGTCACAGCATATCCAAAAGGTCATCCGAAATTCAAAGGTATATCCTATAGTCTGATCGACGAGATAGTAATGTATATATATGACCACAAATTATATAGTAGAAAGTACTAGTGTTTTCAGCTGATAATTAAAGTTGTTTTATGATGTGTAAAGATCTAACTAAGCTAGTATCGAATATTTTTTATTTTTTTTATTAAAGGGCTAATTAATTAAGAGAGTGCAATGATAGGGGATATGGTGGTTTAAGAAAGGAGTGTTGCCTTCTGTGTATAGGAAAAAGATGTAGAACACAAGAGCAATCAGATAATTTGGGGAATGGATTAATTGAATAAAAAATAATTAATTGTTAATTAATGATATAAATTACAATTTTCAATTACTACATTTCATTCTGTTTATATATACTGTGATTGAATTAACATAATTAAATAACAATAAAAAATAATAAATGTCAATTGTGTTATAACCTAAATAAAAAAAATCAAATAGATATATAAACAATCAATGTTGTGATACCAGTTCACCATTGCACGTGGGATGGAGATGGGAATTTGTATGTATATATTCTTAGGGTTCGTTTGTTCACCTTATACAAGTAAAAATAGGATCTAGATGCTTTTGCATATAAATTAAAAAATTAAAGGATAAAATTAAAGAACAGAGACATGAAGAATCCTCGTGGTACATATAACATTTATTTAGACCAAGCTAAAGAAAAGGATCACTCGAAAGATTGTGCCAACTTTATATAAACTTTTCTTCGGATATAATGCTATATAAAAGCAAAGTATCTATATGTGCCTAGGAAAATCACGCACTGATCTATCAAGAAAGTGGTGATATTAACCATGGAACTTTAGACTGGAGCAGCATTAAATTTAGAGCTCAACTTTAGTTGACTCATACCATTAAATCATATAGAAGAAATTAAGAAGCTCTCCAAATTGTATGCATAAACCCCACCCAAAACGTAATGCCTCCTCTTTAGCCAAGGCCAATCTTTAAAGTGTTTCATAGACTTTAACCTCAATCTCTCGCACGCATTTCAATTATTATAGTTTTAATTTCGCTACTAATCTATGAGATTAATTTTGTGCTCAACACAAATTAGGCTTAATTTAAAAGAACACAAATTTTTCATATTACCAAACATAAGTTCTAAAATAGCAATATGTACTCATTTATCATTAGTTTTAGCCATAAACTTATATATATGTCTCTGTATTATATATAGGATATTAAATTGATAATTCATATTTCATAGAAAAACTTTTACATATAGTTGATATATAAACTACTTAGTACTGATCGAGTAGCTATAATTCTTTTGATGTAGGAAATTAAACATCGATCCAATGATCAGGACACATGATAAGAACATGCCATCACTTATCTTTTCTGCTTTTATGATTGAGAGTAAAAGGAGCATGCACGAACTCATATGAATAAAAAAAAAGATCAAATTGTAGAAATAAGTGCCATGCCATGGAGAATATTATTTAAACCATAATGTTTAAGCAAGCCAGCCAGTTGTGTATGTATTTCTAAAGCAAAGCAAGTTGGTCAGTAGATTCCCGTTTTCCCTACTTATTTAGAAAAGAAGGCTTTAGTATACTTTAGACAACAACAATAACATCATCTTACTCAACCATTGCACCAAGATTCCCTCACACTCACTTAATTAGAGATATATATTAATCTTTCCAATCAATCATATATCTTTTCTAATTAATTTATATGCATACAATTAATGTTTATCTTATAGATGCATGAACTTCATAATTGTTTATTATAGAGATGAAAGTGAAGCAAAAAATTGGGAGGATATAAACGAAGATCATATATGACGAAAGATTTGGAGAAGTATTAAAGGATGAGTATAAGTATAACAATAGAAAGAATAGGATTATAGGAACCAAATTCAGTCAAGCACTATGTTCGTTCAATTTTATGACGATATAAATTAGTATATGCTTACACAAGGATCCACATTTTAACTTGTTAGGTGTCTAGTAACTTGACCCAAGTGACACTGCATTACTTCGAATATTCAAGCCATACCACCTTGTCATCATCCCGGACGTACTTTATAATAAATTTCTTATAAGAAATGTAAATTCAACATGTAAGTGAGATCACCTTTTAAATCACATGTATCTCCATATGAGATAATCCTACTCCAGTCGGGAATATTCACATCATGGTGGGGCTGAACTAGCTCTCCCAACAATTTTTTTTTTCATCAATTAATATGATTCGAACCTGAGGTCTTACTTTAGGAAAATAAGTATGTGTCACTTCAACGATATATCACCTCAATTTAGTTTAGATAAACAATTTCCCGCACCCTCTCCCAATACTTTCACCTCCAATTCTTTGCCACAAATTCACCATAATTAAAACAATAAAAAATTGAACAATAATCAATCATGAAAACATTAATTATATTTTTTGGTATTTTGTGTAAATTCTTAAAAATAAAATCAAATTAGATATATTTATTTGACTATTATTTTAAACACATATCCACTAAAGTAAAACATAATAAAAAAAACACATCCTTAGCAATCATGTCAAAACTACATCAATCATGACTCATTGTTAATTATGTTTTATTAATTGTAGTGGCAGTTTGATTTACTTTTATAACAAGAAATCAATCTTGCATTATTATAAAACATTTGGATATATAAAAGTAATTTAAAATCAATTTTAATTTTATGTTTGCAATAATAACTTAATAACTTAACAAAAATTCCCTATCTCTTTTAAAACTAATATATTTTTTTCTCCTAGTTGTTAAAGTTTTTTGATGAGTGTTATATTTTTACGGGGGCAGGTTATTTGAATCCAATGAAATCACTTGACAAACTTAACTACATGGGTAACGATTCTCAATGTAATAGTCTAAATTAACAAAGAAAAAAAGAGTTATAAAACTAAATTAAAAATAAAGATAAAGAGCCCTTTACCTTAACAGTATATACATGTTCTTTTGTTTTTTAATAAAGATAGTCTTATAGACCTCTTTTTTTTTCTATGGTCAAACTCTAGAACTTTTTTTTTGGGGGTCAGAAAACTCTATAGACCTGGTTCAATGTATACTGTATAGCTACTTCTTTATTCTATCGGGTGTGGGAATTCTGTTAACGAATATCTTCGACTAAAGCCATAATTAATTCAAAGTGGCTGTTGTTAATGGCCTGGCTCTTGCTATTATGGGCCCAAACTACTAAAGTGGATAATGGGCCTATTATAGTGCCCCTTGGGCTATAGAGCCCAACAGCCTTTTTATTGTGATATGTAGTGATTAGTCGAGAGAGAAATGCTTGTCATGCCAGAAAGTATGAATTATGCCATGTCAAACACTTCATGGACACTCATGACATGATCGCAACTCACGAATTGAACTCTTCAATTTAGGTAATATTTGACAGTTTTTTGTGTGTGTTTGATTTGATGTTGAAACTGTGAAGTTTAAATTTCTTAACGCAACTATTTCTAACATTCAAAATGTGAGTTTACCACGTTCAGCGCTAAATCAAACATGCACTTCACATAACAGAGTGGTGATGAGTAAAAAGAGATACTTGTTGAAGAATAATTCTATCTATACATATTTTAAGAGGAATATAATATAACTCCCAACTTCATAGTCAATTTACTATATAACTCTAGGCCATATAAAAAATAATAAATTTGATGAATCCGTCAAAAAAAAAATGAAGAATAGTGTCTGGTACATGAAATTGTAAAGAAATATGTTGAAAAATCGATATCTTCTATTCTAACACATGCAAATTTTTTGCTTTTAAGCACAGCCATTTCCTTATTTTGTAACAATAAATTCTACTATGGGACTCTCTTTTTTGTTGTCGAATACTATGGAAAAAAAAAAACACATGGGCCACTTCTCATCAACTTCGTTAAGGCCCAAACAGATATTCAAGCCCAACATGAAAAAGGCCCAAACCAGGAGTTGGGGTTTCCACACATCTCGCTGGTGAAGCTTCTCTCGCATTGACCAAAAAAAAAACTTCTCTCGCTACTGTGGTTCTCTATCACTCTCTCTCTCCGCACCCAAGTGGGCTCAAGTTTCTGGGCAATTAGGTGAAGCTTACAAACAGTTTCAAGCTTTTGTTTTCTGGATATAATATCATATCATTTATTCATTCATAGGTAACTCTTGTCGCCACGTTTATTCATAAGCACATTTTGCATTGTCTTGCACTGTTGTTTCTCAGCCCCTTTTTCTGGTTATGCTAATTGAAGTTAATTGAGAATGAAGACAAGACAAGGTTTTTTTTTTAATTTGGGTTGTAGGAAAATGAATTGTTTTAGCTTTAAAATGATAAAAAGGACAATTTTTTTTCTTGGAAATCTTTTTCTGTTCTCATTTATGGAGGAAACATAATCTTAGATTAGTAGGTTAACAAGAAAAACACGTCTACTCCAACCAAAATTTGCATTTTATTCATCTAAGAAAGGAAAAAGTTGAAAGGAAATTGGAGTTTTCTCCAAAGTAATTCTTAAAAAAAATGCGACATACAACTACATGATATTTGTCATTGATAAAAATGGTAGTAGAGTAAGTGATGCTAAAAAATGTGGTGAACATGCCAACAAGTTGTATGACATAATGCCTTAAAGACTTGCAACAAATGTGTACAGATTTTCTGTAATGATCAAAGTGATTATGAGAGAGTCTGATATAAATTGTGGCTCTGTGTCAAATTATTTACATGATAGAACACATCTCAAAGGAGGCATTCATGTCTTTTGACTTCTGTACCATTGTTTCACCTTAACTTATAAAACGTTGTTATTCACATGGTATTGCTATGAGAAGGATGAGCATTTGAATGCTTGGAGTATATCACAGCACCACCTTAGTCATGTTGCCAATTTACCAAGTATCCAGTTTGCATCTTGTTTTCCTTTGTTCAAATGTGAAAATATTAGGCTACATTGCTACAATGACTTCAGGAATTTTTTTTCTGTGTTATTTGTGTTGTTTACTTTAACCTTTATGTATAATTCTTTGTTTTTTTAGTTTATATGTCAGTGTTTGTTTTGATTAATGCAGATGTACTTCTATATCTTTACAATCTCAGATCAGATTTTGTGATATTTACTTTATATAAAAAATGAAGTGTAATTACTTGGTCTGATGGTGCCTCCTACACGCACCTTCAAAGAACAGATTAGGAGAGTTACATGATTCTATTGGATACATTTTCTCTAGTCTCTACGTTTCTTTGTAAATAATCATTCATCAATGACTTTGGCCTCCTAGTGGAAGTAGTTTTCAAACGTAGCTTTGACTACTATGAGAGGTTTTTTATTAGCTTTTCTTCATTTAAAACATAAAGGTCCTGACTCCTAATAATATAAGAAATCTTTGTTTCTTAGAATTACATTGAGTGGGTAAATTGAAATATCTTATATTTGCTTGCACATACTCCAACTGTAATTTTAAGATGCTTAAGAAATTTAACAGTGGCATGCCCTGCACCTATAACCTACAAGTACAATGCTAATATAGTGCAAAATATGTATAGTAAAAGGCTGAGAACCACTTTTCAAGTTTTTCATTGAAATGTTATATGAACAATGTAATCCATATTAATTCCTGATACTAGTATTATTATACTACCCAACCATAATTCTTCTCTATATTTTCTGTATCTTGTAATATTCTTTATTGTTGAATTATGGTCTGACATGTGATATTTTACATTTACAACTTTCTTAGGCTGGAGATCTTTCTCTGCTTTGACCTTATTAATTATTGATAGAAGAAAGACTAATGGCACATACAATGAGCTTGATCTCTATAGGCCTCAGATTTGGTCCAATTCCTAAAACCAAAGTCAGTGTATCTGGAAGGTTTATACCCAGATCTTCAGCAGGGCTTTGCATTCGAGCTGTGCAAGAGAATGGTGGATCACGTAGACTAGTGGACATTATTAGGCTTGTGCCTGAGTTCTCAAGGAATTACTTTAGAAGTCCTTCTCGCAGGGCGCTGTTTGGTGGAATCTCCTTGTTGGGTGGATTTTATGTTGCACAAACAATCTCTCTGTCATTTGGAGCTCTAGGAGTCAATGATGTTATTGCAGCAGTGGTGTGTGTTCTTCTTACAGAGTATGTGACAAAGTTCTATTACAGCCGGCCAAAAGTTACTTTCCCAATTGCTCTTCTCAACAACTTCAAAATGGGTTTCACCTATGGACTCTTCATTGATGCCTTCAAGCTTGCCAGTTGATCTTTAACATCTAAATGCAACTTCTCAAGTTCTCTGTCTATACCTGGTCCCTCTCCAAAATTGATTTGGTTGTGTTTGACCACTAAGCTTGTACATCTTAAATGCAACTTGTCAAGATACATGCTTACACGGTCGCTTTCTAAAATTGGTTGTGTTTAACCCACCAAGCTTGTAGAAGTTAGAACTGACTCTAGAACTATCTTCTATTCTTGTATATCAGCCATAATTCCTGCAATCTGTAAAGCATATCAATTATTTTTCCCTTGTATTTCTTCTATTTTTTTATTGTTTAGCTAATCTGGTTATGTGCCAATGATCACATTTGAGAGGTTCCTGATTACATTTTTTTTTTAATTTCTGTGGACCTGAAGGATAAATAGCTATAAAGGGAAGATGACACTGAAAAAATTGTTTCTCATGTGCTGGATGAGAAGTGGACACTATATGCTCTCTCACCCCACCAATGTAATGAAATTCTTCATGATCAGTTCTAGTATGTCGCTCAAGTGTTGCAAACTAAATAGTTGTTACTTGTTGAAACAATTTAGCAATTTCCAAAAACCAAATTGCATCAATATTACTGAATAAGCATGGAAAGTAATGGGAGAGGCCAGCAATGCATTAAGATCCAACATTGCTGTCAGAATTAACTCAAGACAGGTAAGGTATGGTCAACAAACCCCTCACAACCTCAGTTTATGGCAACAAAAGCTGTGATTATTATATGGACACGATGTTTCTCGCTTAGCTGGTATCATCTTTATGAACTTTTAGCGATGGTATTGAACCTCTGGATTTGAATCCTTATCAATGAATATCTTGTGAAGAATGTGAAGAATCTTCTAAGATTATCCCAAGAAGAAATGCACCCACATTTATAAATTAGAAAGAGTTTCATTCTCCTCACTCTCTTAATTAGCTAATTTTTACATTCTCTAAGTCATTTCCAATTCAACACCTCATTTTTTTATTATTAACATATCTAAAGTAAACCTTATCGGTATATATCACTCATTTTTATATTTTAAAATTTAAGCACTTTTTCTCTCTAATCTAACAATTTGTAAATTCAATTAAATGATATCTACTAATAACCTCATATCTTTATATTTTATTAATATCATAATATTAAAACTAGAAATGGACCCCACATTTTAACTTAAACACCAATGCTTATTTCATTTCCCAAGATAAGCACCCTATTTAACATCAGCAATGGATTTTTGAAGAAGAAAGAATCATGTTTGCCTCTAGATTCGCTAAATAGATGAAATTGGGAGCAAAACATATGAACATGTATTTTGCATTTCATTAAGTACATAGTCTATTTGGCAACAAGAGTTTTTTTTTTTAGTATATGTTAATTAGAATAAGGTACACGATGACTATAATTATAGCCAATATGGCTTGTTGGATGAGTGAAATGGTTATTGAAAATTGCTCTTAGTTTTTATTTTTTTTTTTTTTGTTGAATAGAGGAAAGTCATTGAAATGTTGTCTTATTTTTCACCTTTAAAGAGGAAACCATCTATCGTGTTTCCAAACTCTTGTCATTTCTTTTCTTGTTAGCTCCCAAACTAAATTAATATAGGAGACAATTTAACATGTTATTATAAAAGGATTAAGATAAACTCTCCAAATATTCTCTTATAATTAGGATTTGAGGAAGTATATTTGTACTGTTTGATATAATTAATGGCTAGGATGTGATGTAGAGACCACAGGAAATGCTCGAGAAGCTCAAACGTCTTCCTATCTCTCTCTAGGTGTACACACACTCCAATTGTGTAAATGAATCATTTTTCATATCTTAATTTTTTTATTAAAATATTATTTTCATTAATTATTATTATTATAATTACAAATTTTAAATAATATTATTCACTACGTTTTATTCTCGTCCTATGCTATTAGACACCATTCATTAGCACTGCTAATTTGCACCTCCCACCATGGCACCATTGTTACTACTACTAGAGCCCTTTATCATCGACATCAGCCACCCTCATCCATAACTGCTGCTAGAGATGGAAATAGATCAGGCTGCTCGTCGGGGTCTACGGTCCAACCTACTTAAGGTCATAATATGAAATAGGTTTTTAAACAGACTAATAGGTCAAACTAGCCCTTGAAACATGCCAGGCCATGCGGCCATGCCTACAAAAAATGGCCTATGACAGGTAATAGGCCAGTCTTGGCCCACAAAAGTATAATGCAGGCTAGGCTTGGACCCTGCAAAGCCTAACTTGACTCGACCTACTTCCACCCCTAATTGCTGCTACCCAACACTCTTTGCCACTTTTATCACCCTAACACCCTCCACTTTCACCGTTGCTGCTAGCAGCCTCCACTGCCGCCAACATTGTCACATACTCCATACATTACCGATATTGCTAAATACTTAGATAACACCCTCCACTACCATTGTCATCTCCTGCTATTACTTAGCATTTCTTTGCTCCCAAAATATTCTAAAAATAAACTTAGCAAGCAGTGTTTTCTATTGATTTATCACCTCTAAGCTATTTTTTAAATTAATATTATCAAACTATTTTTTAAATTGTAGTAATGTCACTTTGATTGGTTTTCCCGTGGGTATGTTAAAAAGGTTGGCAATGGGGTAGATACTTGTTTCTGGACTGATATTTGGTGTGGTCATGGTGCTTTCAATACTCGGTCTGCTAGATTCTTTACCATTTCCAATAATAAAATTGCTTCTATAGCTGATATGTATGAAAGGGTTTAAGGGAATGTGATGTGGAATTGGCAATGGAGAAGGGAGCTTTTCCAATGGGAGCAAGATCAACTGTTATCCTTGATGGTGGAACTGCGTAATATATCCTTAATTGAAGATCAAAGTGATTGTTGGGTTTGGAAACATAGTTCAGAAGGTATCTATTCTGTCAAATTTGCATATCAAGTAGTTGTTAATGAGTCACTTAATGCTATCTTCCCTATGTACAAGCTCTTGTGGTCCAAGTTAGTGCCTACCAAGGTTTTTGGTTTTGTGTGGAAAGCTATTTTAAATAGAATTCCAACTAAACAGAACCTTATCAAAAGAAATGTTATTCCAGGTTCTGAGGAAGACTGTGTTTGGTGTGGACAACATGTGGAAACAGTTCACCACTTATTTTTTGAGTGTTTCTATGTTTTTCGTATTTGGATGCTATGTTTGGAGTGGTTTGGGTTTACTTTTGTTTACACAATTGCTGTTTGAATAACTTTGCACAATTTGTGGGGTTACCAAATTGTAATGTATCTAATAGAAGAATATGGTCTTCTCTTGGTTAGTCATTTTATGGTCTTTATGGTTAGCAAGAAATGAAGCAGTTTTTAATCAAAAAACTCTAAAGCCTGTGGTGGTAGTGGAGCTAATCAAGCTAAGATCATGGAAGTGGTTGAAAGCCAAGGAGCATACTTTTGATCAATATCCATTTGCATTATGGACAGCAGGGCCTTTTTCTTGTCTGAATCTCTTCTGATATGCTGTACTGCTATTTGGTGGCATTCTTTGGTTTTAATTTCTAAGGATTTGGTTTTTGTCTACTGCTGGTTTTGTGGTGGTCATGTAGTTCTCCAATCCGAATTGGTGTGCATTTTTTCCTACATTATATTGGCAGTTTGGTCCTTTTTTATGTTGGGAACGTGGATGAAGGCTGTTGTTTGAATTGGCTATGTTGTTGTTCAATGGAGAGCAATATTGCAATTTATTAGTAACTATAACAATGTTGTCATTTGGCTCATTTGCTAGGTAATGTCGTGATGTGTGTAGTGCACTTTACATTGTGTGCTTAATCATTTGGCCATTATGATGGTATTGGGCAGTTTACTGTTCTTGCTAGGCACGTATTCCTCTTTGAGTTTGTATTGGTTCTTGGTTTAGGATATTAGTGTATTTTTGTAATGGGTTGGAGTACCCATTAATTCATTTTCTTTGCCTATAAAAAACTAATTTTTGTTTTTTTTTTCTAAAAAATAGTTTTTTAAAATTATTTTATAAAATAGTTTTAAAAAATTTAAAAACGAGAACATAATCAAACGGGCCATAATTTTGATTGTTGTTCTGATTTTCTTATCCTTTGTATAAAACAGACTGTTGTTTACCAACAAGGATTGGTTTAAGTGGTACATGCTTGATTTCCCTTAAGCAATGTCTCGGGTGGAAGAAATTCCTACTAGGAGAGCTGACCCCACCATGATGTGAATGTTCCCGGCTCGAACAAGATTGACTCCAATGGAGGATACATGTGGTTAAACAAAAAAAAAAACAAATTGTGTTTAACATCTACTAACTATTTTATCCAATGTTTTACAAACCGAACCGGTGAAGACAGTGGTTCACGATTCAATGGTTGAACCGTGGTTGAACTTGTATTAATTAAACATATATTTTAAATATTATACAATATTTTAATTAATAAAATAACACAAAATTATAAGAAATTAAGTTATATGAAGCTATAAATTTGTTTAAATGACCTTATTATAAGGTTTATAAAACAAAAAAAATAAAAATAATTGATAAAAAATAATATCTATGTGTAATTCTCAAACATATATTTTTATTTATCTTAAAAGTATTTTAAATTAAATAAAAAAAAAAAGATTAATTTTTTAAAAAAAGACCGATACAACTTGTTTTTTACCGGTTTTATGCAAGGCCGGTTTTGTGGTTCAGTTAGACCAGAGACATGGCCGGTTCACCAGTTTTCCGGTCCGACCGGCCGGTCCGATCCGATTTTCTAAATTCTGATTTTATCCAAGAACAAAAACTTAAAACTAAATCAGAAAAATAATCCAATTTAAATCACTTTAACATGATTGAGTTTAAGTTTAAAATTAAAGAGATTAGATTAATAAATAAAAAATGAATGTGATTAGATCAATTGATTTTTCTCCTCAAAGTCGATTGATTTGATAAACACCCATGTTGTTCATGATTAAGATAACCAAAAAAAAAAAAAAATTGAATCTGCCAAAATACATCAAATCAAATCAAATTTAATTTTTATAATCCAAACCGCGCCAATTAGTTTCAGTCAGGGGGGACTAGTGTTCGGGGGAGAATCAAATCAAAAAAAAAAAAAAAATGCAAATTGCAAGAAAATAAATAAAATAAATTAATGGAAAAGAGGAGAGTGATGTTTTAGCAAGAGGGACACGTGGCCAGGGTTGCTGTCGACGCTGGTAAGATGTGGTCCCCACATGGAGGCCACGCGTTTTGCGGATTTCTGCTGGTCAAGTGCGTGTCACGTGGGCCACCATTTTCTTTGTCTGGGAAGGGCCCTGATAACCTCACCTACCCCTTCACACTTCACTCCGGTTACCCTCGCTGTCTCTCTACACCGTTCCGCCACTCCGCCACCGCAACACCCGGTAACCCCTCCTGTCCACGTGTCTCAACTTCAGAACCTTCTGGACCCACAGGCAGGTGACGTCATCATTACCTTTGTCGCTGGAAGTGAAGAAAAATTAAATAATGCAAAATGCACTTTAAGAACGAAGAATAATCCGAAGAGGACTCAAGACTTAAAAAGACCAAGACTTCTGAGTTTTGAGAGTGTTCCAATTATTATATATTTTTCCCTTATTTTTTATGTTTTATTTTATTTTTCTCTATTATTATTGGTGGTGTTATTAATTTCTTATGCTAAATTGAGAGAACTCTGTGTGTGTGTGTGTGAGAGAGAGAGAGAGAGAGAGAGAGAGAGAGAGAGGGGAATCAGATTAGCCCCTCTGAATTTTCTGTCAGAATCTGAGGACCCAAAAGCTAGGGTTTTTTTTGTGCTTCCCCGGGTAAGTTACTTTCTTTGATTGGCTTCAATTTTCTCTTGATTGATTTGGGGAATTCAGTTTGATTGCGTGATTCGTTTCTTTTTAGGCTTTTTGGGGATTAGGGTTTTGGGCTCGTTCTTCCGTGCAGAATTTTCTTTTTTTTTATTGGTTTTAATTTTTTGAATCTAGGTGAAGTGTTCTCGTCACTGCAATGGCTTGTTCTGTGGGAATTCTTGTTTTGAAGATCACGAATAGTCTAATTTTTTTATGGCGGGAAGGGATTTTTTTCTGAGCTGGGGCCGATTGTGAATGTGGGGAAAAAAGGGAGAATTGGGTGTTTTGAGGTGGTGTTAAGTACAAGTTTGATTAAATTGCGTGAAACAGAGCTTCGTAGGTAGTGTATGGTTGTCTGGGCCGACAGTTTAGACTGCATATGTTGGTATGTCCTATGGTTTCCGATGGTTCTGTTTGACTAAATATGACTTAAAAATAATTGTTGCAATGGTGTTAGAATTTTTGTTCCTCTGTTTATATATAAAGTTGTAGCTTATTAGTCGAACGTTTTTCTGTGTCAAGAGTTACAACTCCAATGTATGGAATGTTGGAGCTTTTGGTCGGCTAGGAAACTTAGTTATTTCTTTTTACGATGAATCATAATCAATTTCACTGGGGATTTTTGAGTTTTTTTGTCATGCATTTTATAAAACAATTACACCACTTTGCTTTGCTTTTGCAGCAGGGATAAGTTCTGTGTATCACACTATATTTATAATTTTTGTAGGGATCTGAAGACATGCAGTCCAAGTCTGAAAACGGCAAATCGACTGAGGTCGGATCCTCATTCCTTCAACCTACCGGTGTTTATGCTGAACCTTGGTGGCGTGGTATTGGGTACAACCCCATGGCTCAAGCAATGTCTGGGGCAAATGCATCCATTCATCCTCCCTTGAATGCCCTAATGGTGATTCAGAATCCATGAAGAAGGCCCAGTCTTTATCCAATAGTGGAATGAATGAGGAAGATGATGATGCCAACTAAGGATTCACAGCCAGCTGCTCCCAATCAATCAGGTGCTTTAGAATACATGTGACTATCAATGAAAGTAAAGGAAGATAAACAGATTGGCACTTTGAATTGTATTTGATGTAATTTTTTCATCCCACCAAGTATAGTAGATTCACAGAGATACTGAAATACAAAATTCCTTTTTTGGTAGGAAATTATGGGCAAGAACAGCAAGGGATGCAGCATACTGTATCATCTGCACCTTCCATGCGTGAAGAATGCCTTACACAAACTCCGCAGGCTGGAACTTGTTGGTCATTCAATTGTAAAGTGTCTGCCTTTATTGTTATCACTTTGTTAATACAGACATAGTGCAAATGTCAAATCAATGACTTTGTTCAATAGTATTAAATCCTTACTGATTTGTGCATATCATTTTGATGGAACTCTGTTATTATAGAAAATTATAGTTGCATGAATTTGGAATGATGGGACTCCTAGTATTCCTCCAAATTCTTTTGATGCAGGCATGCGCTATACAAATCCTTATCAGGATCCATATTATGGGGGGCATGATGGCAGCTTACGGTCACCAGCATTGTATGTGACACTACTCTCTGTTAATACATGATACAGGTTATAAGGTTATTGCATGTGTAGGTCACTAACGAATTGCTGATTTTCATTTTTCATAAATTAGTCTGATAAGAAATGTTATAGTGAATAATCCTGAAGGGATATGTCGTGTCACAATCATAATTTTGTTTCATTCTGTTTGGTCTATTGTCATTTTTAAACCAATGCTGATATTTGGATAACAGTGAGATCAATAACCATATGGTATTTTACTATTAGGGATATGCTCCTTTTATAGGAATTCCTCATGCCAGAATGCTCTTTGCCCTTGAGATGGCTCAAGAACCTGTTTATGTGAATGCCAAACAATACCAAGGAATTCTGAGGCGAAGACAGGCTCGTGCTAAAGCAGAGCTTGAAAAGAAGCTAATAAAGTCTAGAAAGGTACAAATGCACAAGTGCTAATTCTTCTTTCTGTTTATTTGTTATTTTTTATTATTGCAGTTCTGTGTTGCTTTATTATTTGGAACAAGATACCTAATCACATTTTAGGTGAGTGTTTTCCCTGCTATGTTGCATTTTACTGTATTAAAAAACTTATTACTCTTTGCTGAGCTAAAAAAATGTTGTGAGGACATGAATAAATTTTAACTTGTGTGTGTTATCTCCCAATGACAATATGAGTAAAAAGGAAGCCTAATAATCTGTCTGGACCTTAAACACGTTAAAACCACTAAAAAGAGCCTGGTGTAATGCTCCTTGACCTCAAATCTTTATAGTTGATTTACATCTTAAAAAGATGAAGTCATTACAAGAGCAAGGACTAACCTCAATCCTTAAAAGATGATAAGCCTAGCAGTATCTTATCCTGAAATGTGTTAAAATCACTAGAAAAGCCTAGAGTAATACTCCTTAAGTTCATATCTTCAAAGCTTGTTTGAATATTAAAAGATGATAAAGTCCTACAGGAGCAATGGCTAACCTGACTAGCTTCCTGTTCACATTCCATTTTATCCTCCGTGTGAATCCATTTTGGGGGCAATGAAGAAATGCCTCATTTTTATTGCTGTCTAACAATGAAGAACCAGGGATCTACTATACACTTTGTATGTCACCTGGACATTACTCAATTTTTGTTCTTATATATGTTACTTCTGCTGTATAAATGTGATTCTGCATTTAAAAGGGTATAACATGCCCACAAACATTGTATATCTTTGATGGATCTGGAACGTGAGATTCCTGTAATCCTGTGGTAATATTATGCCAATATACCAAATATGAGCATTTTGCTGGTGCCTAGGTCAAGAAGCTTGTGCATCAAATGCATCCTTAGATGGTTTGTGGCCTGGTCGGGTATTGGTCAAATTGGAGTTCATAGCAGTGCATTCTACTCATAAGTGCTACATTTTACCAGCTCAGATTTATGAACTTGTGTCCTCCTTCCTGCAAACAATAGTGTCCTTTTCCCTATCAACCCCTCCCAAAAGAAATCACCAGAGAATTTGAGCAGAAGTTGGGGGTGGGAATTGATAAATTTTGGAAGACAAGCAGTTTAAGAGTAATTTTTCTTTTCCCTTTGGATTTAGCATTTTATTCAGTAAGTCTTTCTACCTTATAATGTTGTCATCTGATACTTGCTTAGTCATTAGTCTTGCAACTAATTTCAAGAAATATCAGTGTGCACATAATTGAAGTTCTTCATGTATCAATTCCCTACTGTCTACAAAGAGAAAACACTAAATCTGCTGCTAACATATAATAAGGCCTTTGATAGTTTAGGCAGTAATGTCTATTGTTCCATAACTGTACTCAATTAATGATGGGAAAATGTGGTTCTCCTTTTTTCCGTTGGAACTATGGAAAAACCTTCATCAACAGTTATTACCCAATACTGAAAACCATTTAAAATGTAAATAAGGAACAACATCTAATTTATTCTTTACCAGGATGGCAGGATCTGCTATTGGAAGCCTAAGAAAGTCAGGATTGTATCCTTTGTCTGTAAGAATTTGGTTATTAAAAAAAAGCATTTGGAATCAGGCAGTTTAAAATCATATTAGTTTATGATCTAATAGTTTCTACAATGATTTTGCTACATTAATTTCTGTGGTTTCCTCTCTATTTTGCATGTACATGCAGTCACCTTTATACAATCAATAATTTGATATAACAAGAAAAGCAAATAGAGTGGTGCATTTTCAATAAAGTTTTACTTGTATGTGTCAAAAATGATGTTTAGAATGAGACAGAATTTGGTTCTACTAGTAGGGCTATGCTAACATCTTATCTGCACAGCCATATCTTCATGAATCTCGGCATCAGCATGCTATGAGAAGGGCAAGAGGCACTGGGGGACGTTTTGCAAAGAAAAATGAAGGTGAGGCCTCAAACAACTCAGGCAAAGAAAAGGATAATGGTTCAGGTCCTGTTCTGTCATCACAATCAATTAGTTCATCTGGTTCTGAACCTTTACCTTCTGACTCTGCTGAAACCTGGAATTCTCCCAACATGCAACAAGATGCAAGAGGATCAAAAGTAGGCAACAAATTTGAGGCACCCAATTATGCAAATGGCAGTGGCTCCTACCATAATAATAATAATAATGGTTTGCAATCTTCAAGGTATCATCAGCACTCAGGTGAAAGAGTGGAAGAAGGGGACTGCTCAGGCCAGCAAAGGGGAAGCATCTCTTCAAATGAGGCATCACAGAGGCGCCTTGCTATTCAGTAGACCCCTGGATGGGGGATAGATGCCGAGGTTGGTTTGTATCCTAGTGATATATTTGGTGAATACCTTGGTTATCTGTGACAATCTTGGCAATATAAATGCCAAGCGGCAAATCATTCTTGGCTTTTGTCCTTGTGTTTATGGTGTGAAATGATATGGGGGAAAAGAATGATGATTGGGGTATGTGAATTTCTGTTGAAGTCAATCAATCAATCCTTCATTCTTCTTTTCTCATTTTTCATTTTGTACAGAGTTGTAGTGGGTAGTCCAACTCCAGCTGACATGGATGGATGGTCTGGTCAGAAGACTATGGAGAAAACAAAACAAACTCTTTGATGTACCAACTCTCAGTTTGATGGGTTATCTTGTGTAACTCAACAGGTTGTTCATGTTAACATGGGACATTTATAACAGAATCACACTTGCATTTAGTCACATTATTTGTTGGCCTTGTGATTTCAAGTTTTAGCCTTTAGTTGCTTCTAAGAAATTAAAATTTCCATCGCCTTCCTAGCTAGCAAAAAAGAAAAAGAAAAACATTACTAGTATATTCCTCCACAACTCCTTTTGGTCATGTAATAGTGTTGGGTACCAGACGCTCAAATTAGAATATTCTTGTATTATAATATAAAAAGGGGATAAAGATGCTATCTAAACTTGGGACAAATTACAATTTATCCCCTTTAATTGGTACCAAATCATTTTGTTCTTTTCTGGTTTAAGGGATGTTTTGTCCCCCACATAGTTTAATCTGTTTGGCACATAAATATTTATAGCTTTTTTCATCCAAATTTTAATGAAAGCGCAAATGTTCGAGTTTAAGAATGTGTTACTAGTGAAGTTTTGATTGCCCTCATCACTCATTTATTTTGTTGAAAGTGAAACGTTTTATGATATGAGAATTTGATAACTCCATGTTCATATGGTTTATGAATGCTGTTTTTAGTTTTAATACGAGTTTTTCTTTATTTTTTGTTAGGAATTAGATAAATATTCTCAACGTGGTAATGTTTTCATGAAGCAATTATATGATGTTATCAGTTTAAGAACCAAAAAGGATAATAATACTTACATAACATTTTGTTAAGAATTAGATATAAAAATCTCAACGTAGTTAATGTGTTTCATAGAAATAACAAGCAATATGTACATATTAACTCTTATTAACAATATTAATTTGTCTTCTCTCTTTCCTTTTTCTTGCTCACCAATCACCATGTTCGACCTGAATTAGGTATGTGGCACATTTTGCGTACAAGTAACATTTGTCTTAAAAATTAATGAGTAACTTACATATAGATCGAGGATTTCTAGCGAAAAGGAAAATTATACTGAGAAATCACGCGAATATATATTAGAAGTATGAAAATTCTAATCCAAATTCATTTATGACAGTGATGTGTGAAAATAAGAGCATAAAAGCGTTTGAAATTAATAAAAGAATTTAATATTATATTGCATCCCTTCATATTTGAATTGAAATTAAAATTCATATACCATAAATGGAACTAAACTTAATAGTCACGCACTCTTGCATCGAATTTGCATTAATAATTAGTATATAAGACTAAGCTTGCTCAAATATCATTTATTCGTTACAGTTGTAAATAATGTTAAAGATTCTTGATTGAAAATTTAAGCAATGTTACAAACCTCCTAGTCCTACAGCTGCAGGAACATACTAACCCAACTGTAACCAATCACGATGGGAAAAGTCATATTGGACAATAACTTATTTTTCATTTTTCACATTTTATTCTCTCACATTTCTCTTCACATTTTTTTCATTATATTATTTATCACACCTGTCACTTTCTTTTTTTTCATTTTTTTCTTCTTTTTCTGTCTCCCCCTACACCTATCACACCTCAATTTCTAACTGTCAAAAAACTAACTCTAATTTGTTTCCTCCAACAAGCTGAGCTTTTTGGGATTGGTTAACAAATCATCCTTGATAACTTATACAAAATATGTTTTATTAATCCGACCAGTAAAATTTAAGACGATCATGTTTTACCCTTGGAAAAGCTTTATTTTGCTTTCCTCCAACATGCTGACATCTACGTATTATGATGATCATGTTTGTTAAACTTCAATAAATCTAACATTCATAAATATTTATGCTAAAAGTTAAACATTCACTTACTTTTTAAAAATACACTAAAATGTAGCATAAAATAAATTGCCAATGTTCTAAATTCTATGTAATATGCCAAAAGCAATTTGGGTAAGTGAACTAGTACTCCCCACCAATCTTTGCAAGGATCATAAATTCATCATCACGATTTTCATAATTTCTAAACCGACGGATGTATCTTTCTGAAGAATAATAACAAGCAATCTGTACTGCCGAGACGCAATAAGATGGAGTGTTTATTCTTTTCATTCATGCATTAAGGTGTGGTGTTTCTTTTACTATAGTCATTGATTGTGACATCAACCTGTGTATCAAGGCACTTTTGATGTATATATAGGTAAGAACCGTCTTCAAGATATAAAACATTATAAATTTATAATATGAGAGATAGAAAACAATCCTTAAAAAAGAACCACTTTTATATTATTTCATACATGGTACTTTTACACTCAAAATAAAAGGAAAATTGTGATCTAGTCACTAGATATATTTAATTTAGGTATATGATTACCCTTTAATCATGTTTATCTTCACCTGCATCCTCTAAGTTATCAATGGCTTCTTCAGTATTATACTGTTCCGTCAAAGTTTCATTACCATCAGTTGTTTTGCCCGCTTGTGAGGCAGTATCACCAGACCCTGTGGCATTAGCCACATTTGGTTGCTTCTCCATCATCCCAGACAAGGCCAAACTTGGAGACCATTCAAGAACATCATCGATTATGTTAGAACCCTCTTCTGATACCTGCAGAAAGGAATTTAAGCTGAGTGAGTATGATTATTCTCTGCTAAAAAGTGGAAGGCTCTAAACACATCCATTATGTTTAGGACTTACCTTGCTCTGGCAGCTTCATCAGGTGCATGATGCCTCAGCAATAATATGAATAGTACAGCCACCACAGCATAGAAAAGCCTCGTTGTCCACTTAGGTCTTTCCTCTTCATCTTTCTTAGGCCAAAATCTGAACAACTCTCGCAGTGTTGCTTCCTCAGCAAGGATGTTAGGGAAAAACCAGATCCGTTTTCCAAGCATAATATATAAAGCGCCAAATATTGCCCCTCTTACTACAATATTAAAAAAGATTCATGAGGCCAAAGGAACCAATGAAGCAGAATAGGGTGCACTTATCAAGCATAATTTATCACAATTAACCACTTCCAATCAAAAAGTTTCAAGTGACAGCTGCACAATTAAAAACATCTGATTCCTTGAGCATTTAACAACAACTTTTATGAAATATACATTCTAGAAGTGTACAAGTTAAAAGTTGAAAACACAAAAGGTAGAGGTGTCCAAAGAGTCATAAATTGGAGCAATCTTCTACCAATAAATACGGAAGTAGCTAAAGACCTAAAGTGGCTTTCTTTCCTTTTTATAGTGATAGCTATTAGCTAATAGGATTGCAAGAGATCCAAAAAGCCATTGTCATCAATAAACACTTAAATGGTAGGTATGAATGCAAGCTGGACACTGATATCAAGTAAGAATTCCCGCAAAAGCACGCATAATAAAACACAACATGTTATGGATTCAATATGTATTTCATAGGTCTAAGGCACCAGCTTTCAAGCCACATAATTCGTGAAAGCATATATTTTCCTGTAAGTGGGTAAGAGTTATTCACTATTTTAAATTCACTGCAGCAGAGGTATATTTTGCCATACACATCTCCAATTCTCCATTATGATTGAAAACAACTTCCTCTTTAATCAGTTTATTATTCAAAAACAGCAAATTGACTTTTCACTTTCTTCCTTCATGAATATTTATATTTATGGCAAAAAACTATAACCTCCTTTATTTGCCTATATTTTCACAAACATACCACTGTTTTTGAAAACCTACACAAACTGCTTGTACTATAGCTAATGAAACCTACCAGGAAAACCTACACAAACATACATGGGTTTTTCCTGACTTTTCACAAACCTCTTCATTCCTATGCATGGGAGGTTTGTGTGACAAATCAGAATAATCTAGGGGAGTTATAAAGATTCGAGTCTTTTATTATTATATGCCCCACATAGATGAACAATTAACCATTCTAGAGCTCAAACTAAACCTTCAATTTCCTATTTCTCATCCAAGGGCTAAATCTCTGAAATTATTGTCATGGTAGATTGACTTCCAATCTCCTAATGTGATGTGAAAGCCTTTTTTCTCCTTTGTTCATAACGTGGTTATCAGCTAATGAATCAAGATTGTAAATGAACACATGGTGCAATGCTACAACATGTAATGGAATTGGCTTCAGACATCAAAATTAGTAACAACAGTCCATGGGGGCGATTAAAGAAACTAGGCAAAAACAATGAAAATTAAAGAAAAACTTACTCAAAAGTAGAGTGAGAATCAGAAAGAGGATCCCAGCACATGAGTAAAGTATTAATAGCTTGCAGCGATGAGGGTACACGGGAAATAAGCAAATAGCCAATGTCAACACAGGCCAGAAAAATGAGAGGAGCGTCTGCCACAGTGGATGGCGTTTTACAAATGTCCAGGCAAAGAAAGCATCATTTTCAGAAAATATTTGTTCCTGCCCAAGACAATCAAGTCTTGTTAGATTCAAACACTAGAGAAATCTAAATCACTTAATCTACAGCAGAGAAAAAACCAGACACTATGAAGATATTAACATAAACATGCATTTAAACTCTATGGATAGTTTATAATGCTCATATATATCCTCCATCAAGATTTTAAAATAATGTTTTTTTTAATTCTTTTTCAAGATTACAAAAATCATTGATTGAAAAAAACACAAGGTAAACATAATCTTCTCAGCATACCATATGATACTTCATGCATGCACATATGGCTAGCACAAAAATAGACAACATCAGCAACTAAAGTCTTTTCCTACTAGGGGAGGTTGGCTACAAAAATAAACACATCTATAAAATATAGATGCATCAGCTATTGGTTAATTAGAATTAAAAGAAAAAAGAAACCTGTTAATGCAAACATACCTATACAAGATAAAACCAAAAAAATAAGATGACCACAAAAGAAGTGGTTAATACATTAGTTGATCGAATCATCAGGTCATCCATTTCTCAACATAGGACAAGTAACCATGTCAGGCAGAGTCAAACCTGCACTGTCTATTGAGAGTGACTGTACATTTCATTCCCTTGTTTCCGGCTATATCTGTGTACAATATAGTATTGGCCAGTTGTTCTCTTAAAATCCTTCAATCAATTTATTGTGGACCCAACCCATAATTCAATCTTTAGTTCCAACCATCACCCCGGATACCAATAGTCTGGGAATTGCAGAAATAAAACCCCCCCCCCCCCAAATAAATAAATAAATAACCTTGTGGGGGAGCAAGAATAAAGTTAAAGGAATACTGAAGGAGGAGGAGTAAAGAAAAAAGGGTCCTGATATCAAATGAGAATACAATATCAAACACATCGGTATTGCAGTGCCAGAAGAATTTGAATTCTGAAATAGTGACAGATCCACATGCTAGCACATACATGTTAAACTTTCTAATACAATCATTGCAACTCAACAATTGCAGTGAGAAGGCTCAAACTCAAAATAAAAAGTACTTACAGGGAAAATTTCTAAATGTGCAGGCCAAGTAGACAACTTCTTCTTTCCAGGACGAACAGTTTTTACCACACGATCACAGCGCACTAAAAGATTTTTTCCAAGTAGAATGTTGGCGATATCCTCTGTTTCTAAATTCCTATCTGATTCTAGAATATCTTTGAGCTCCGGATAATTTTTCAAGAAGTTCACAAAGTCCTTCCCTCTAAAATACTCAACACGAGTCTCCTGTAGAACAGCCCATCTAGAAACCAAATCCTTATGGTCTCTAACCTTCTCAGCAAACACTTGAAACACATCTTTCTTGGCAGCTTGTTTCTGAAAACAAAAACAATCCCAACACAGTTACAAAATAACAGAAACAGCTTTTTTGCTGTCAAATAAAATGGGGCAACCAAAAACAGATATTTGTGATCTAATAACAAAGGGCACAAAAAGGTTTCACAAAGTCAGAGATTGTCATGCAGCCTAGATAAATATACATATCAATAATCCAAACACACACACAACAGATCAAATGTCAACAAGAACTACAGTGAGTACATTTCCACGTTTCCCCAGTTTTTCTTTTCTATTAAAAAAGCACCAGAGAAAAAGAAAAAAAAATACAATTGTAGCAAAAATCCTATCATGAACAGCAAAATGGTATGCAAAAATTAAGCTGAAAACATGGTTATCAGAGTTAAAAAACCAAAAAACAGAAGCTTGTTTTATAATTTATCTCAAATATGCTTATAGTTCTGGGGCACCAAAATTTCAATCAGTACATTACTGAAATTAAGTCTTCCAAAAAAATCAGAAAAATAAAATTGAAATTGAAATTCGATCTATGGTGTCTCGTTAGGGACGAAGATGAAGTACAAATGGCATTGAGTGGAGGTGAGTAAAGAATGAGTGCAATAGAGAGACATTTGTGATGGGGAATTGGGAATTGGAAACCCTAGAGAGAGAGAGAGAGACCCTAGGAGGGGCGTCGGAGGTGAGATCTGGAGCGGAGGAGCGTCGCACGCGCTTCTTCTCAGCAGCGCCTCCTGATGACTTCTTCATTGTTATGGTGTTACCCTACGCACTCTCTCTCTTCTTCCTTTTTCCTTTTAACATTTTAATAACAACTCAAGTGTGCAACCTTGTAAGATTCAACTGCAATCACCATTTTACAAATATCTTTTTTTTTAAAAAAAATATCAATACTAATATTATCAATTTAATTAGGATTTTATCATTATACTATATCCCACAAAAACTTGCAAGGGTGTTACCTTGCAAGCATTAACAAAAACTTTTTTTAAAAAAAAAATATCTAAAATTTTATAAATAAAATTATTTGGTAAAATTAACTAAAAAATCAACTTAATAGTGTGTTTGGTATAACATTTGAGTTAGATGAAGGATAAAATTGATATCTCAAATCATTTTATTAGAATTTGATAAGGTAACTTTTTTAGGTAGTTAGATAAAAACCAACTGATTTTATTGAAAGTGTTTAGTAAAATTAGATAAAATTTATCAAATATGAATAAAGACATCATTAAAATGACTTATAATAGTGGATGAGAGTTATTAGGGGATAAGATTATAAAATATTTTCAAGTAGTAGTAAAAAAAAAGAGATTTTTTTAAAGAATACCTCAAATAAATTCTTAGTGAAACTACTAATTACTTAAAAATCTACTTATCAAACACTCATAAAAGATTTAAACTATTAATTTTAACTTTGATAGGGATGAAATACTTTACTAAACACTTTCTTAGATTAAAAAGATATAATAAAATTTATTCTAGCATAAATTTATTTTTATATAACTAAAGTTCACTATTAAATTTTATTAATTTGTCTTTAATATGGATAAGTAAACTTAATGTCCGCTCTTACTCCTAGAAAAAAAAATATATTATTGAGAATTTTTTTATTAGTTGAAATCAAAATATCAAAAAGATGAATCTATATATGATGTTCATAATTAAAGAATATTCCCATGAATATCCTATTCAATAATGTTTTAAAATATTTTTTATTCTAAACAAAATAATTTAGCATGTATGAATGACGTTTTAAAATTGGTTTCAGATAATCTTAATCTTAATTTTATAAAAAGAAATGATCGCATTTGACACACAAAAAAAAAAAATCCAGAACTGTACTCTGTTGTTTAAAGTTTAAACCTCATCTCATCTAATATAGTTAATATATAAATCGACACTTATGGTTTCTATAGTTTCTTAAATGGCCTGGTGAAAGAAGTAAGAACTTATTTCAACTTAATAGATTTTGTTTGTGTCCTTGAAAATAGTTAAAGGAGTCAACGAATTATTATTGTCATTCTTTGTATTTAATCGATAATAGAAAAGTTTATTGGGACCCCTTCCAATAATATTTTTTTCATACACATGAATCTAGGGATCGAATTCATACATATGAATCCAAGAATCGAACTCAGGACCACATACTTAAGGGACCCGAGCCCCTTCCATTCGGACTAATACATGTTGGTTTTATTATTCGATTATAATTGAATTTATATTATTTTTCACATCTGCATTCCATGTTCTCATATAAGCAGATGTGGTGAAATATTTATCCGAAGTTAATGTGAAAATTAGAAATTCTATTTTCTCAAATTAAATTCATCGAAATATCATATATATGCAATAAAATTCCTAAAACTTGTCAACCTTTAGCCCTAAATTTTTACTTGAATCCGCAGGAAGATGGATTATATTACTACTTGATCATCTCCAATGTTTAATGGGTCTTCAAATTAAACAATCTTAAAAATAATTTTCTGATGGTACGTTGGAGGATGTTGATATGAAATGTTTGTGTATTAATTTTAAGAATCTTATGCTTCCACATAAGCATCTCGTGCTTAGAGGGGGATTTTTGTAGAATTATTTTATCAGAGTGCAGTGTAAAATTGCTTAATTATAAGAATTGTTTAAAAAATAAAAATAGATTATGTGTATGTATAAGGTCTACATAAAATTATTAAAATGAATCATTAAAGTAATTTGAGTAAATTTCTCCCAGATACTCTTATGAAGCAAAAATGAAAAACAAATGAATTTGATAAAATGACGAGAATGACCTCAATATTCACCAAATGGACGCGTTACCAAACACTGATATTAAAATATCAAGGAGTGTCGCTGTCAAGCTAAGCCTAAAAAGCATAACATTATCTTCAAATTTTTTGCTTGTATTGTTTTAGATATACTTGCAAGTGAAGAGTGAAGGTGCAGTTCCTTTTTCTCAGATTCAAATGATGTTCTCTATGCAGCAGCTTCTTTGGTTCTATAAGCAGCCACTGCCACTATTTGCATCACTTTCTAGACACAGTGATCAAGGCATAGTCAAGAACAGGAGACTCATCACAAATCCTTCTTCTTCTTATTCTTGCTGCAAAGTTCATGCGGTGAAGGAAGATTCACAGCAATATGAGATAGACCCAGATAAGGCCAGAGAAGCCCTCAAAGAGCTTGACCAGCAACTACAATCTTTCTCCAGTAAACAAATCCCCTCTCCAAAACTCAGGGGTACTCTCTCTGTTTCTTCTCTGCTTTTCATGATTTTTCATTCTCAACTTGCAACTAAAATTGTTAATTTTTGTAGTGTTTTTAAATTTTGAGAGATTAATATTACTTGTATACATAAAAAATCTATTAATATGAATTGTATTATTCATGGTTTTTATTTAAGTACTGGTCACCCTCAATCATTTATGCTATGTCCAAATGTCCAAATAATAAATGAACATGTATTCAATTGAAGCTTGAGGGATATGCAATGCACTGATTATAACATGTGGGGCAGAGATATTCAATTTCATGAAAATTTTAATTCAAAGAGGCAAACTTTAATTTATATATTGTCAATGCTACAACCTTATGGAATTGATTGCCTAATTGTCTACTCTGAAGAATACCCATGATATTGCACTAAATAGATATGGAATTGATTGTTAATGTGTTCCGTTTACCCTAGAACACATTTCAAACGTCAAACGTGGATTTGGAAGGTTTAAACATAATTTTAGGATAAACTAAATAATGTGTGTATATATCAATCAAATAATGTGTTATGTATCCTATCTTTAGAAAGGTTTTTAATAAGTTATTTTTAGTTGTTTCACCTTGAACTTTTCTTGACTTATTTTTTTATCATTTTTTAGAATATACTCCCTCCGGTTTTATTTATACAATTTAGAAAAAACATACATATTAAGAAAAACAATTAATGTGTTGATTTTCAAGAAATTATTCTATAAGATTACAAGTGTACCCATATTTAAAATTAAACTCCACTACTATGATAATTGTGACATCTTATAACCTTTAATGGTCAACAAGGGCAAATATAAAGAAAAAACAATAAATGCTTCTAGATTTGTGCACTTTATCTTATAAACATGATCATATAAAAGTTTTAAACATTGTTATAAATAAGACCCGAGGGAGTATTATTGATTGACCAGCTCGAATTTTTCATTAGTGATGGTTCTTGACCCTGAACAATTTTCATTCAAACTTTATGCAGTTTCAGACGTGAAGCTTAACGAAGACCAAGTCAGTAGTGACACAAAAAAGCTAGAAATTTCAGATTCGTTTCTTGCATCTTTGGCTGGTGGCCTGGTTCTCTTTACTATATTTTACAATGTACTATTTTACACTGTAATTAAGCCATCCATCGATGGTTCATAACCTGTCAAGGAGCATTGTGTGTATATTTACAGCACAAGAACCTTGCTACATAGTACATAAAGTGAAGATTTAATTTGGACTATCATTTTTCTCATGACTATGCTCTTATTCTCTCACGCAGGTTGCTAAGATTCTGATGACAAAATTAAAATCAAAATTGGAAAGAAATTGTTGATTCAGCTTTAAATCTTCATCAAATTTTTTTTTGGTCGAAGAAAATTAATGAAAATCTATACTATTACATAGAAGGATATTTTTTAACACTATTCATTCAAGGGAAAAATTTTTTGTCACTTATTGGGCCTTAAGGGTTTGCATTATGGGCCCAAAATTTGGAGATTAATATTAGATATGAGTAGTTTTTTATTTACTATTCATTAGAAGCTTTATTTTTTTATTGGGTTAAAGTCAATTGTGAGTCATTGACATTTTTAATATTGAGCTTTTTTATTGGGTTGTACATTTACGTTGGATCGATTCATATACATTGTAGATAATGACTTTATGAATTAATATGTACCCTTTACGGGAGACAATCCTGTTAACATGTGCCTTTTACAAGTACCCATTTACATTTTTTTTTCAAAATTTGTTATTCTTTTTTTTGTAAAGTTATTTTTTTATGAACCACATTTATCCTTCACGGAGACAGTCTCGCTCCTATTGTTTTCTTTTTCTTTTTTTAATTTCCTTTTGTTTCTTTTCACAATTTTATTTTTTATGGTTATTATATTAAAACATTTTCTCTCATTATTTGTTAATATTATTTTGTTTCATTATAAAAGTGATATTTTTATAAACCATGAGTATCCTCCACATGAAGCAATTTTGATCCTCCATTTTTCTCTTTTTTTCATACTTTAAATTTCTTTTTTATTATTATATTAAATAATTTCTCTCATTATTTATTCATATTTATCTGTTTCATTATATAAAAATGCACATTAAATAATACAATAAATGTGTTGATTTATATTACTTTTAACATGATATTTCAATATATCATTTATCTTTCAATTTTATTCATTAATGTTTTCATTTATTATCTCACTCATCTATTCTATTTATCTATTTAATTTATATTAAAATTCATATTATCTCACTTTTAATTTTCTATTTTTATTATTATATTAATATATTTCCTCTCATTATTTGATCATATTAATATGTTTTATTACAAAGTGATTTTTTTTTTATAAATCACGGGTATCATTTACGGGAGACATTCCTACTCATACCATTTTCATTTTTTTTCCCTTTTTTATCACACTTTAATTTTTGTTATTATATTTATAATAGTTTCTCTCATTATTCATTCATATATTTTCATTTTAATATAGTAAATTTTTTATAAACCATAGCAAGCAGTCCAACCCTGTCTTTTACTTTTTCTTTTTAATCACACTTTAATTTTATTTTTATAATTATTATATTATATTGAAACATATTTTCTCATTATCCATTTGTGTTTATCTATTTCATTACATAAAAACTCACATAAAGAAATATGATATGAGTTTATTTACATCAATCTTAATGCATTTTTTAGATATATTATTTATCTCTCTATTTTATTCATTAATGTTTCACTTATTATCTCTCTTATTTATTCTATCTTTCAATTTACTTTCATGCACTCTATATTAAAATTATTTCCACAGTACACGTGTTATTTTTTCATCTGCGTTTTCCCAAGTTTTTTATTCTCTTTTTCTTGTAAAGTGATACTTTTGTGAATCACATTTATCCTTCACAGCAGACATTTTTGCTCAAGTTGTTTTTTTTCTTTTTCTTTTTATTTTATTTTTTCACAAATTAATTTTTTTATTGTTATTATATTAAAACATTTCCTTCATCATTTGTTTATACAATTTGTTTCATTATAAAAGTGATATTTTGATAACCATGGGTATCAACTATCCTCTATTGGAAACAATTTTCCTCCTACGTCTTTTTCCTTTTTTTATCACACTTTAATTTTCTTTATTATTATTATTATTATTATTATTATTAGTATTATCATCTTAAAATAATTTCGCTTATTATTTATTCCTATTTACCTATTTCGTTACATGAAAACGCACATTAAGCATAGAATAAATGTTTTCATTTATTATCTCACTTATCTATTTTATTTATCTATTATTCTATATAAAATTGCTCATCCATAACATGTGTCATGTTTTCCCACTTGCATTTCTTTATTTTTTATTAGCAATACAGTAAAATGATTTTTTACGAACCATACAACTATCTTCCATGTGAGGCAATCATTTTCCCAGTCGTTTTCTTCTATTAGTCTTTTTTATTTTTTATCACATTTTCATTTCTTTTTATTATGTATATAATTATCTCTCTATTTTATTCATTAATGTTTTCACTTATTATCTCTCTTATTTATTCATCTACTCTATATTAATTTTTTGTCGCTTAGTACATATGTCACATTTTCCTCACATTATTATTTATATTTTTTAAGTTTTTTTTATTCTCACTTCAGTAAAGTGAATTTTATAACCTCAAGGTACTCTCCACATGAGGTGTCATGTTCCTTCAATGAACATTCATATAATGGTGTGGACTACTCTTCTGACACAAAAGGTTTTGTCAATCCACTTTATATAGGTTTAGGTGACTGGATGAGGAAATCTCAAATACCAATATAGTTTAAATTATAATTACGTTATGATGTTTTGATATAATTTTTTTTACAAAATTTCGAATTAGAATTATAAAATTTATAATTATTTTATTTTCTTTAACTTGATAAAATTATCTATTGTATTTTGATTTATTATATATTTAATATAATACCTTAAAGTTAAGCAAAATTTTTTAATTATAGGTTTAAAGTGATTTTTTAATAAACTACAAATACCCTTCATCATAGTTAGTCCTGCTCCAGTCATAAATAGCGATATCATAGTGAAGTTAACTCTCCTAAGAATGGGTTTTTTCCATACACTTTTATACAGTTTTGAAATGATTGCATTGTGAGATCTCAAATGTGAATATATTTTAATTTTATTATATTAATGATGTATGTGTTATTATAGTTTCTATAAACATGATAACAATATGATATTCACATTCTAACTGATTTATGTATATGACTATATCATAAATAAATTGTTATTATAAAAATTTAGTAATATATGTAAAAATGAACATAACCCAAAACCCAATGTTAGGCGCTATGAATCTACGATTATAATGTTTTAAAAAGTAATAAGGATATTAAATAAAGGTTGTAAAAGGTAAGGACAAAGTCTAAAGTTACCAAAAGCATGAATGAAAAATATAATCTATTTAATATTAAAAACATAATATTTTCTAAGATATAAATATATTTAATTTTAATTTATTTTTCTTATAATTTTATTATGTTATAAAAAGAATTACTGTAATTTTAATTATATATGAAAATTAAAAAATCGTGTTACCCCGTGCAACAAATGTCAATAGATCTATTGTTAATATAATGTTAAAAATAATATTTGAGTTAATATTTGTAGATCGTGTAATAACATTCTATTTTTTATTTTCTTCTTTTATAAGTATCTGTGATTTTCTTTTCAGTGTTTCTTTCTTCTAATGACATATTTTTATTTATAATTAATAAATTCGTACAAAGCTTTAACTTTGAAATGAAGAGTTGAGTTTAGTGTCAAACTTTTACAATGTAATCACAATTAAGATCATTTATATACATATAAAGTAAGAACATATTCGTGATAAATTAACAAAAAATTATTTCCAATTATTTTTATCAAGAGTTTAATTTACTTACACATTGTCAGTGTAAAGAAATTTTACATTGTTCATCCAATAATATTTTGCTACATCAATTAATGAATAGGACACCTCATATATCATTATACTCATTAAAAGATGTATCAACATATCATTGGATGATTGTGTAAAATTAATTTACACTGACAGTGTATATTTATTAAATCCTTTTATCAAATTATTTATTATTGGAATATAATTTTTTTATTCATTTAGACATCGTATTAAACTCTAAATACCATAAATGGATGAATATCTCATTTTTATATTAAAAATAATTTTAAAATGTGATAGATGAAATAAACCTTTAATTTTACATGTATATATATATAGTATTAAATTATATTGAACGAGATTACATGTCATATTAATATTGATATGAATTATTGATAATCAAACTAATATTAAAATACAGAGGCTTTACTGATAAAGTCTATAGGTAATACAATTAGAGATATAGTTTTTCTTTGTCTATCCTATTTGCGATCATATTTTGAAAACATAGAATTGTTTCAAGATAAAGCAATTATTGCTCCTACATTGGATGTTGTTTACTCCGTCAATGATGTCATGACATTATTTCTAGGAGAATAAATGATGTATGGAAGGTGGATGAGGAAGTCGGTATTGAAACTGATTGGTTGGCAACTGAATTCTTAAATGATATTAGGTGTTCTGGGCTCCATAATCATAAGTTAGTGTTAAAGATTGAAGTGATTGTTATGCTAATGGCGAATCTTATATATCCATTGGACATTGCAATGGAACTAGATTAATAGTTGATTAATTAGGTTCTAATGTTATTAGAGAAATCGTATTACGAGAACACATTTGGGAACAAAAGTATTCATTTATCGAATGAATTTAATTTCATCTAAAAAATCTCACCTCTTTAAAGTTTCAACGAAGGCAGTTTCCATTTTTCTTTGATTTGCTACGACCATTAATAAAAGTCAAGGCTGTCACATGTTGGTGTATATTTACCGAGGCTTGTTTTCTCTCACATGGTTAATTATATGTTGTTGTATCTCGGTTAAGTCTCAACAAAGAATTAAGATTCTTATATGTGATGACAACTTTAAGTGTTGCAATATTACAAAAAATATTGTCTACAAGAAAGTGTTTCAAAAAATTTAATGAAGTAATATTAATGCTGATAGTGTTCATTTGTAATTATTAGATGTGACTATTTCATGTTTCCAAATCAATTTTACTTTTGTTAGTTATACTAATCTACTAAAAAATATTAAAATTCAAGTTAAATATTTATTTGAATAATAAATTCGTGCGTCGCACGGGTTGAATAGTGGTTTTCTACAACATTGTAGCACCATGTTCAATGCCTCAGAAAAACTCTTCGATGCTCTAATTTATTATCTAGCTGGCATCATTATTATGTAGGAAAAAAATTGACTAGTTTTTTCGACCAGATAATAGCATGGCACAATTCAAAAAATAAGCATAATTAACCGCTTAATGCATGTTTCGTTTAGCGTTAAGAAATGGTTAAACTCAAGTTTTAACTTTTTGATATAATTATTTGTAGCGTTGGGAACGTGACACATTCCAACATTAAACCAAACATACTCTTAGAGCTTGTTTGGTGGACATTATATGATAAGATAGGATCCACAAGTTGGATAGAAACAGGATAGGATAAGAGCATGATAAGCTCTTATCATATCCTATGTTTGATGTACACCAGGATAAGAGCCAGATAATATTATTTTATATTATCATACGTTTCAAATGGACAGATAATGATATGATAAGATATAAAAAATTTGATATGACACAATTACCCTTATTATAAAATTAAATTAAATTTTAATTTTTATCTTTTCAATAAGCGTACATGAATAAAAAATTGTTTATTTATGAAAAATATTTAAATTTAATAAAAAAGAATTGAATTAGTAAAAATAATATCAAAATTATCATAAAAGAGAGGAGGAGAATGAGTGGAGAGAGTGGAGAGAGAAGAGAGAGAGAGAAGAGAGGGGAACAAGGAGAGATAGAGGGGGGGAGGAGAGAGGGAAAGGGGGAATTTCGGCTGTCTCTAGGAGGGAGGGTCCGAGTCTCTGAGAGAGGGAGGAAGAGAAAAGAGATACAAATGAGAGAAAATTTTATTCTATCATATCTTATCACTCCTTAACCCATCTCCCCCTTAGGATAGATTTATACTAAGGAAGTGGATATCAAGATATAGAGTTATCGAATCTTGTTGATGCCACAAACACATGAAAGTGATAGATAGATAAATTTATCATATTCTGTCTCTTATCATGTTCACCAAACGGTCACTTAGTATGCTAGGAAAGAAATGCCGAGTGCGGCTACTTGCATGTAGAAATGTAAAAGCGAGTCAACCGATTCACCCGGTCGGCCCAAGGGCCAAGCTGCTAAAGCAATGGCTTTAGGCCCCCAATATTACACAGGCCTCATAATTTTATACTTATATTTAAAATTTATATAAAACTATGATTTTATGTATATACACTACAGTGTAAAAAGGTTTTACACCGTCATTCAATAATGTTTGCCACATCAATTAATGAGCTAATAATACTGAGGTGTCTACTCATTAAATGATGTGTAACACGTAATTGGATGACCGTGTAAAATTTAATGTATGGTGATTAAACTCTTAAAAAATAAAATTCTCTTTTGATTAAAATAATAGGCCTCATTTTACTACAACTTTTTCTCATAGTTAATAATTATTTTATTAGTTGATTTTTTATCATATTAATCCTAGTTATAATAATATTGTGATATATCAAAATTACCAAATACTAATATAAACGTTAATTATACATGATAATAATAATCTAATGAGTAATTTTATATCTAAAAAAATTAAAAGAAAAAATTTCAATAAAATTATAATAATTTTAAAAAATTTTTTAGTTAATTAGAAAAGGCCTTATCTCAAAACTTTGTCTTAGGCCTCAACATAGGTTGGGTCGGCACTTGGGTTCACACCGGGTTGGTTGGTTTAGTGGGTTGACTCACCTAATTAAAAAAAATTATAAATATAATAAAAAATAAAAAGTGAGTCAGCTCATAACAACCCGGTTTGAACCCACTTTGACCGCGAAAATATTAACCTAATTTTTACCAACTCAACCCACCAGTGAGTCGGGTTGGGCCGGGATTGGGTCACCGAGCTCAATTCATATTGACAGCTCTCCTTGCATAGTTTGTGTGTATTTTTAAATTATGATTATATTGAGTCAAATAAGTTATATGAATTGAAATAATTTTAAGTTGCGTATATGTGTTGGAATAATGTGTATGAAACACTTGTTATTTTTTATATCACATTTATTTATACTTATATAACATAAGTGAAATGGAAGGATAAAAGAATCATGCTCCGACAAGGAAAAGAAATAAGGAGACAGGTGTAAAGTGAGTATGAAAAATTACGTCTAAAAGGGAAAAAAAAAAGATTTTAATTTACGTGACTTTTTTTTAGGATAAATTTAGGTTATGTTTTATCAAATTGAAGGGTATACACAGTTATGATTCACGTGATATCTTTTCTTTTTATAGTTCTACAACCTTGTCATTCAATGCATTAAAGAAAGCTTATATCGAAGTAACACAAAATGGGGTAAGAGGAGAATGGATGAGTAAAATAAAAGCCACATCAACAATAAGGAAAAAAATAAAGGGAAAAAGCCCTAACAACAACATTAGGAATCAAAACAGTTGAGAAATTGGGAGAAATGGGAACAAGGAAGAAAGTGGATGCAAGGGAGATAGGGAGAAATTGAAGAGGCTCAATAGCTTGGATGATGAGGCGGCTATAAAGATGAAGCAACTGTTGATGAAAAATGAAGATTGGAAAATGGCTTTCAACATGATGGTTGGCGTTCCCAGAGAGTGAAAATAGAAAGAGCAGGTTAATAAATTGTGGTTTTTAAAGTTTTTTGGCTGCTTGCTAATTTTAGTTTAACTTAAAATTGAAAATAAAATCTTTTTTGTAGTCTTAAAAAGAGACGAAAAGAGTTTCAAAAAATAGTTAAAGACTCATGTTTTGTTTTGAAAACAAGATTGAAACTCAAAAACTAAAAATTGACAAACCACTCTAAATAAGGACTAAACAAGATAAGTTTTATGAATTTCAAAATCTTTTTACAAAAGTTAGGGGTCATTCGGCGTGGTTGCGAGTTTTCAATTTTTGATTTTTAAAAAATTTTTAATCAAGTTTTTACAACTCAAAACCAAAACTGAAAACCATTTTTTGTGGTTTTCAAAATATTTGTTTTGAAAACCACAAAAACAAGTTTTTTGTTATTGGTTTTGAGTTTTAAAAACTTAATTAAAAATTTTTAAAAACAAAAAATTAAAATCTCGCAACCACCCCGAACGACCCCTTAGGTTTTGAAACTAAACTTAAGACAAGTCTGAAGTGACTTGACAAGTCTGAAAGTGACTTGTCTTATGATAAATCTTTTTTTTTTTTGAAGTTTTAGACAAGTCTTTTCACACGCAGGTTTTAATTTAAAAGATTTTTACAATAAGCTTAGAATACATGTTTAACCATTTGTTAGATTAAACAATCCATTACAATTAATAAAATTGTAAAGAGATGGGGTGAGAAAAAATTACACAAAATATTTATCCTGGTTCACTTGCAATCACAATAAGCTATGTCAAATTCCTACTAAATACAATTAGGATTTCCATTAACTTGACCAAGATACAAGAATTCTTTTGCCTGAGTCTTCCCAGGCTTTCTTACAACTAAGTAATGGTGATTAGTACCCAAGAAAGATGTTTCTTGTAGTCTGAGTTAAGACTAGGGTATGTGATACGGTGTCACGAAATGTGACACGGTGTCATGAAATATAAAAAATTAACGGGAAACACATAGTTGGACTATAGTGAAAGAAAAAAAATAAAAAATCAGGGACTATATTGAGGTTTTTATTTCTTAAGGACTAAATTGCATGACCCTAAAATAATACAATGAGGTCATTAAAAAAGTGATTTAGTCCCTGACTTTTTCAGAGTCGTACACTTTAGTCCCTGACTTATGGAAATACACAATTTAGTCCCTGACTTTGTTCAACATCCATCAATTTATGTGTCATCATTTTCCTTGCACTCACCCCTCTATATTATATGATTATTAGCCCACCTCCTTGGTTGAAACATCACAACTCGTGGATTCATTTAATTAATCTAGAGTACATAGTTACATGCCAACTACATCCATAGACAAAGTATGCATATTAATTGCATGGTAGCATAAGATCATTTGTGCTTTTAGGAAGTTTTAATTAAAAGTCACCACCAACTCCTCCAGAACCGCCACCATGCCCACCGCCAACTCCTCCTCCAAATCCACCACCTTTACCACCTCCATAGCCTCCACCAACACCAATGCCACCTCCATGGCCCCCGCCAGTACCACCCTCCTATGCCACCACCATGTCCACCTCCAACTCCTCCACCTTTGCCACCTTCATAGCCTCCGCCAGCACCACACTGATTCCTCCTCCTATGCCTCCACCTTTGCCACCTCCAACTTTGCCTCCGATAGAATAAACTTGCATACTATTTTTCCTCAAAATTTTCAAACATTACTCTTGCATTTTTTATGACCTATTAATAATTGGATTCTTTGACTACTGTCATTTTAAATAATCAAATTTGTTGAGTGTGTTGTTCTTTTTGTCTCATTGTACTTGCTCTACCTAGATTTTTCACATCTATGTCATTTGAACTCTCCTTCTCACTCTTTATATATCTCCTTATATTTCTATTTCAGTGTTTTTAATTTATGGGTATATGTATTATTGTATTTAAGCTTGTGCATTGTTGCTCAAATTAAGAAATTGAATTGGATTAGCTCATATTTTAGGAGTAACTGGGCTGTTATATTATGCACAGAAGAGGTGGCTATGAAAAAGAGAGGGGTGAGTGCAAGGAGAATGATGACACATAAGTCAGGGATGTTGAACAAAGTCAGGGACTAAATTGATGGATGTTGAACCCTGGAGACAAGTCAGATTGCTACATCAACAGTGACTTGACAGAATATAACGTTTTGGACTAAACTGATGGATGTTGAACAAACTCAGAGACTAAATTGTGTATTTTTATAATTCAGGAACTAAAGTGTCCGACTCTGAAAAAGTGAGGGACTAAAGTCATGGTTTACTAAAAAAAAAAAAAAAAAAATTAAGGTAAACACAACACAAGGAGAAGCAGTCATCTGTCGTATGCTCACTCCCATTCCTAATCTTCGCGTTTCCACTATCATCTGATACTGCTTATAACAATCACGCTCTCTGTGAATCTTTCTACTTGAGCCTCACAAAAGTGCTCCCCCAGATTCGTTGCTTCCAACCATGGAGGAACAAATACCATTTAAGAATCTCCATAGCAGAGAGTATTCAGGTCACAAGAAGAAGGTATCCTCTTGTTTGCTCTCTCTTCCTTTCTCTTCGATGGTAAACACGTTCAAAGTTCAAAACTTTTTGCGCTATGTCGTGGTTGAATTTGCGAAAAGCAAGCCCTCCCTCAATCTTTCTGTTTCAATTCTGATATTGGGTGTTTTTGTTTCCCTTTCCAAAAGGTTCACTCTGTGGCCTGGAATTGCATTGGTACAAAAACTTGCTTCTGGTTCTGTGGATCAAACTGCTCGAATCTGGCATATTGAGCCACATGGGCATGTAAGCTTACTCCTGATTGCTCTTTACTTTTTCATTATAGCTGTCAGAAGAACAAGAGCTCAGCAAGTCCATATTTTCCTCCTTCGCTCTCTTCATGTTATAATTGACTCATTTTGAAATGGAAATTATCTTGCTGTTTCATTTCATGGATTAGAAGAGATAAAGTCCATTTACGCATGTCTTAGGGTAGTCATTTAGTTTGTTCCACCTGAATATGACTCATGGGCTAATAGAGTAAACATGACATCCTAGCTACATAGAGACAGTGTCATTTGATTGGAGAAAGCATAAGTGAGTGTTTTGCTAAGAAATGTTGTAGGTTTGCTGTAGTTCACTTTTTTTTTTTTGGTCTTTGACCGGAAACCCCCACAAGCATAGCTGTGGGTTTAACACTGGGCCAGGGGTAGTGGTTAGGTAAAACCCTCCCACTGTAGTTCACATTTTAAAATCACTGCAGGGAATTTTATTGAATTTTAAGTAATGTCTTTCTTTACTTTTAGTGGATGAGATAACATGATCTCTATGTAAAAGATTTGGCTTTGGATATATATGTCCTTTCAGATATGATGTTTAATACTTCATACTTTTTTGAACGGGAATTAACCAAGGGTTAATCCTCTGATTGGCAGAAGAAGAGTAAAACTTAAATGTTAATGTAGATGTACAGCCTGCATAGGAGAAGGAGTGAAGGACTAGGGCTTAGTTGAGATCAATGGTTAAGGGGTCTCTAAGAATCACCGCCCTTTGGTTACCTTCAATGATCCAAAATGACGATAATATTAGAGAGGATGTTTCAATTAGAATTAGGACTTGTTGGATTAAATCAAGAAATGCATTGTGAATTATGTATGGTCAAAAAGGAAATTGTTGTTGAAGCTATAGAGTAATCTAATATCAACTGTGAGTTTTTCCGTGGGGCTTCTTTGCAGTAATGAAACATTAGGCCAACCATTTTTGTTTTTTTTGGGGGGGGGGGGGGGGAATGAGAAGCTAAATGTATCCTTTTGCTTAGAGATTCTCTTTCAGTTTTGGCTGCCACTTCTCATTGTAAATTATTTTATCCTTCTCATTATATTGTGGTTAGAAATTTGATTTGATTGTTTCATTGTGTGTGGGGTGGGGTTCGGTGGGAATTTATTATAGGGTAAAGTCAAAGATATTGAATTGAAGGGTCACACTGATAGTGTGGATCAGCTATGCTGGGACCCCAAACACGCTGATCTGATTGCAACTGCATCGGGTGATAAGACTGTTCGTTTGTGGGATGCTCGTAGTAAGTGATCATTCAGTTATACAAATTAATTATTAATATTATCAGAAGGGAGAATTCTTATGACCTTTATATTTTGGGATACTTGTAATGCATTCTATGGTTATATTCTCTTAATCCCATACTCAATTAACCATGTATTAATATTGGATCAATGCTTTGGTTAAAAATATTTCTGTAGGTCAGATCAATGCTTTTATTGATTAGTTTGAAAAGAATGTTAAATTTTCTACTTTTGAGTTAGCTTAAAAGAAGTTGAAATGTATATTAACAGAGAAGATTTATTATTTTTGAGGGCCAGAGATGGTGTTTGAGGAAAAACTGCTCATATTTGGTTTCCGCAGATGGAAAATGCTCACAACAGGCCGAACTTAGTGGGGAGAATATCAACATCACCTACAAACCTGATGGGACTCATGTAGCTGTAGGTAATAGGGTAAGTTACACAATTGCTTCATTTGCTTAAAGCTCTGAAATGCAGATGATGTGAGTGGATGTGCTAATATCAACTATATTTCTTGTTCTGGAATCATTGAGCTTTGTAGTTACTAAATAGACTAGCCTATTATTCTCTTGCCGTTTTTCAGCATATGAAGTCTTGTTTTGTTTTTCATAGGATGATGAATTAACAATACTGGATGTTCGGAAGTTCAAACCAATTCATAGGCGCAAGTTCAATTATGAGGTATTACCTAGTTTATACACCATTCTTACTGACTGTTCTGTTTCTGAAAGTTTGTTAAGGCTTATTTTGAGGATAATAAATGAAACTGAACCTTGAAAATTGGAGCAACTTGTCTTCATACAACATTCTTATATTTTTACATATAAATGTAAATGTGCATTGGCCTTTACCAGTTTAATTGTAAGATAAAGGATGTTAGTTTGATTTTCTTCTCTATTAAACCACCCAGCTATTTTCTGGAATAGAGTTGAAATTTGCAGTCTGATAAGTGATAAAGGACCTGTTAGTTGGGTGTAAATTACATATTGCTTATAAATTATATATAAATTTGCAGTTAATTGGCAGAACTAAGTGCCATAGTGTAAAACCATCAGAATTAACCATGGTCCATGAATTTGCATGCTTCTGTTTTGTTTGACTTCCATGTTGGTCAAATATGAATGAGAATGACTTCAACTTCCATATTCTGAAACCTGACACGTCTGTTAAAAATAGAAAGAAGTCAAAGAATGTTGTTTTCACTTACAACCACAACCGATGTAAGATATAAGGATTGACCATTGATATATAGAGAAGAGTATGGATTAATAAATATATGCCACCTATCAAATATTTAAGCATATCATCTCTTTGACTGTACGAGTTCTTTCACATTTTCTGATTCTCACCATAATTTTCCTGCTCCTTAACACACACCTTCACTTTCTGCACCACCTGCGTTTTCTGTTTCCTAGCTCATTTTCTTCTCTCCTGGCATTTGTCTCCCCTGCAGTTCCAATTCCTTCAACATCATTGTTTATGATGCTATTCTGAAGCTCATTGTTTTGCTCAACAACACTAAACTAATGCTTGATCTTTTGGGAGTTCATAATATGTTCATACTTAATAGTGTACAGCCTTGCAGTTTAGTTGTATGGTAGATATGCGATTGAAAACATATGTGAATTTAACTAATAAAATGACCTGTCTTGTACCCACAGTATATATTTCGAAGAGAGAGACATTTGGTTAACTTTTTTGAGAAGAATTAATTCTAATTTACTCGATGATTCCTGTATTTTTACTAGGTAAATGAAATTGCTTGGAACATGACTGGCGAGATGTTCTTTCTAACAACTGGAAATGGTGAGGTCATTGTTTGACTTGGTACTTTCTAAAATATTAAACTGAACTCAATACATTTTGTTTCAATGAGTTTGTATAAAGTAGAAAAGTATCTAATACTTTATTACATGCACTTAGGGGACTGTGGAAGTACTGTCTTACCCATCTCTTCGACCTCTTGATACCCTCATGGCCCATACAGCTGGTTGTTATTGTATTGCAATTGACCCAATAGGAAGGTATTTTTCTAGTGCTTGTTATTTCTGGCCTTGCAAATTGCACTTGAATTAGCAAGGTAGGAAACAAATGCACAACTGCATATCTGATTCTAAAAAGTAATCTATTACTGCATTTTAACTTTCTTTCTACATTTCTTCCAATGGAATATCTTCATTTTTCATTGAAAAATATGCATGGACATAACAAAATAGATATCCTTATGTTATTGAGACAGATATTTTGCTGTTGGAAGTGCTGATTCCCTTGTCAGCCTGTGGGATATCTCAGAGATGCTCTGTGTGCGTACCTTCACAAAGCTGGAGTAAGTTTTCCTTGGCTTCCATATTTGTGTATTCTGGTTTATTTATTGTATTTAGCTTCTTGTGACACATGTGGAATGTTATGTTTCTCAGATGGCCTGTCCGGACAATTAGTTTCAATTATACTGGGGATCTTATTGCGTCAGCAAGTGAGGACTTGTTCATTGATATTGTAAGTTATAAGTGTCATTTTTTATGATTCTTTTTAACAAACACGTCTTTGTCAGTTATCTACCAAATCTGGTTTGCATATGATGATGTTGAAAGTTTGCTACTTTATGAAACAGTCTAATGTTCACACTGGACGAACAGTGCATCAGATTCCTTGTAGGGCTGCTATGAACAGCGTTGAGTGGAATCCTAAATACAATTTACTTGCATATGCTGGTGATGACAAAAACAAGTATCAGGCTGATGAAGGTATAAATTTTTGGGCGCCTACAAAGAATCATAAGAGGTTGCCATTAACTTATGTGCATTTTGGTTGCAGGTGTTTTTTCGAATTTTTGGTTTTGAAAATGCTTAGCAAAGCAAACAAAGGGGCTCAAGAAGAATGAGACTTACTTGGTTGTGTCTGAATCCTACTGGTTGCAAGGAGAACCTGATGGAAGAACCTGATGGAAATTGATTTGTAATCTGAATTAGGTTATTATTTGTATTATAAACTATCTGATGGCAACAAGAATATTTTACATATTTTATATATGGTATAAGTTCCAAAAATGCACAAATTATTTTGAAAAATTTCATTGTCAATTTCAGAAGGAAAATCATTCTTCCAGTTCATTGTGATATCGACAAACGGGTTCCATTTCTCTTCAGTATAGTTCTAGTAGGATAGAGATAAAAACATCCTCTTCAGTACTGCAGATTCTGCGGTCCGAATTTAACGTCCACAAATTAAAGTGCTGACTTTTTACTTTTTTTATTTGATGTTTTTGGAAAAATGAACGACCGAGATGCTCTCCAGTTTTCACTCAACTGGAGAGGATCCGAATCTGTTTCTTTCTCTATCCTACTGGAACTATTCAGTAAATGGAGAGGATCTATTTCCTGGACGAAGATCTGGCTTCAAAGATCCACTCCATTCTGGCTTGTCAATGTGAAGAAGAATTAACTGGTTGCATCTTATCAAGATCCATATTGTTTTTTGTGCTACTTTCTAAATTTGGTCGTCTCCACAATATAGACTTCAATATAAGTTCTAAAATGACTTGTAGCTTTTATTTCATGAGATATTTCAACAAATAGTAGTACATGAATGAGTCAAAATTGGAGCAGCTTGCAGTTTAACTGCATTGTAGATTTTACAAAATTGTAGACAAGAGCACACAAGAGGTGTTGCTTTAGAACAGAATTACGCTCTTGAAGGATATAACTGTGAATCCCCATCAACTACTCAGCAACACATTCATCTCCTGAGTTGGAACTTATATATAAAAAAACATGAAATTGTCTCTCCTGTCTCCCATAGATGGTCCTGTATAACATGCTCCAGCCCCCCATCCTTGCAAAATTTGAAGTTTGCATTGAAATCTGAGGCCTTTTCTTTGTTATAGTCGTTCTCTTGTTATTGTTGTGATTCAAAAGGATTGTCTAATCTATCGGACCAAAATTGCTTCATTCCCTGGCAAAGGCTGAAAGTGCAAGAGACAGAAACCCTTGAGAACAAAAACAAATTAGCATAAATGTAGTAGAGAAATAAAAATGACAAGATCTGATGTGAGAATGAGAAAACCTTACCAAATCCAGTCCCTCAGCTACATCCATCCAAATGCATGCTCCCTTGGAGAGCCAATCCATCATCACAAGCAGAGAACAAACTTGGAAGCAGGAAAGACCAAACCTGTAAAGCAAACAAGACAAATGGTGAGTAAGTTATGAGAACACCAAGTGAGTGGTTTCCATTTGATCTCAACACTGGAGCTCTTCATCCTCTTCCCACTCTGAGGCTCCTTAGACAAATCAAAGCTTGCCCCTTTCATCCTCAACTCCTGTATGCACCTACCCACTGCCCTGCTATCATTCCTCTCCCTCTGCAGTTGCCCCCACACCTTCCAATATCTATGCACCTTCACCTGAACCAGGAACACAAACACAAGGGAGGTGCAAAGGGACACCATGGAAGGAACCCACCACTTCTTACAAGCACTATGGTGGTCTTGTTCTTGGGCTCTGACCCAAGAAGTGAACAAGAGAGTTAAGAAGAACCCATGAAAGATAAAGAAGAAAGAGCATAATTGGAAGAGTTCAGCTCTGATAGAGTCCATTCTGGTCTCCTTTCGAGCAATGCGTTTAGCAAAGAGATCCTCTTGTCTCTGCCATAGCTTTAGGAGCAAGAGGTGACCAGGGCTCTCTGAGATCTCGGTCAAAGGGTGATCCTCTATGGCCTCAAACATGTTATTGGTCATTGAACACAAGGCCTTGTTGTTGTGTTGCTGGTGCTCTTGGTCAACGGGGATTTCCACTATGTGGGTGTCTTTTGTTTCAGCCATTGTACAAAAACTCAGAATGAATTGCAGTAAACGATGATGATGAAAATGAATTGCGCTAAACACAGAAGAATGTGATGATACAATGAGAAAAGATTGAAAATTTATTGTTGTGCGCAGAGAGAAAATGTAGACGTTGTTGAGAGGAATGGAGAGAGAAAAAGGCATTTGTAACGGTTACATCCAAATCCAACGGTAACATTTCCTATGTTTCTCAACGGACACTTCAATTGAAGGAGAAAATTTTCAGTAGCTTATTAATTATATTAATTATAGGCCACGCTTACCATGGTACTCATAATTATATGAGAAAATAAACAAGTCTAGGGGCCTAATAATAAATATAGGGTTAAATATGTTTTTCGTCCTTGTAAATATACTGAAATTTGGTTTTGGTCCTTAATTTATTTTTTCATTGGTTTTGGTCCTCCATTTTTCAAAATCACGTGTTTTTAGTCCTCTTTGTGTAACTATACTATGTTAAGTCACTTTCGCTGCTCCACTACGACTTTTTTTAGGTAAAAATTCTCAATAAATTTCTTGCAATTTTTTTCAGCAAAGTCATATGTAGTAAACTTTAAAAAAAAGCACAAATATTTTACATAAAAATGCTGCTATAAAATTTATTTGCTTTGTTGTAGAAAAATTTATAGTAATTTCTCGTAAATTTTAGAATCTGAATAAATATTTTTTGATTTTTGAAAACTGCAGGAAAATTTGAAACAAATTCCATAACAAAATCTACAAGAAATATTGTTATGTCATCACTTAACGGAATATAGCTAACAATAAGGACTAAAATCACATGATTTTAAAAAATAGAGGATCAAAACCAATGAAAAAATAAATGAGGGATCAAAACCAAATTTCACTATATTTTGAGGGACCAAAAACACATTTAACCCATAAATATATGTGTGGATTCGACTCTATATTTTCATTCAGTAACCCTTTTTAATCTCGATCCGACTTCTCTCCTGTGCACGGACCGTGCTGCGCGTCTCCAGCCCGGGCTCTGGACCGTCCGATGGCATGCAACCCACATTCCTTCAAAACAGTCAACAAATCCGGACCGTCCGATAGAGATCGGATGGTCCAGAGCCCGGGCTGGAGACGCGCAGGAGAGAAGCCAATTTCTTTTAATATATACCGTTACATTATTTTAATAGTAAATCAATGGTTGAAATTATAGTGACCATTAATGGTCTCTTTTAAAGGCACCATTAATTATAATTACAATTCTCTTTAAAAAATAATTGTTTTTAATTATATAATTTTTTATTTTTTTTAATTTTAAATAGAATAAATAACAATATATCACGTATCATGATTTAAAAAATATATATCATTCATGAGGATTAAATTTTTTTCCCTATAGAAGGCTTGTCACACCATGCCATCACAAAGTAGTAGTTGCCAATAATTTTTATTTTGGGAGTGACTGAAAAATTACTTTTAAAATTTGATCTTTTAAAAATGATATCCGATTTATAAATTAGTTATGTACCATACCCAATGGTGAAAACATAAAATAAATGTGTGTCTAATTTTTATCAAAATCACATTTTAAACGTGGATCCAAGCCAATATTATTAAGAGTAGCTTTTGCCCAGATCCACGTTCAAACGTGGATCCACGTAAACCAAACACACTATAAGTAGACCTTGATATGTTGTAAAAACTCTTTCAACTTTTTAAAGAAAACTAAAGAAAAAATTTAACAAAAAAAAACTAAATTAAAAAATTGAATTGATTTCCTTGTGGATGTATATCTAAGTATAAGAGAGAATTAAATTAAAGTTGTATTTTATAAATAATATTTCTAGCTTATTTGATTTTGATAAAAAAAAAAAGTTTTTTAAATGGATAAAGAAGATAAAAATAGTTTTATAAAATTTTTTAAATCACTCTTACTACATAAAATTCAAGATAACATCAAATTTAAATAAAGTATTTTATTTTTTATACCTTGTGTGTTTTTAAATGCTTTTAACTATAATTACATTGAAGGTAGTAAACATTAAGATATACTCCCTCCAGGTCCGAATTTAAATATGAGCAAAAAAATTCACATATAGTGGATTAAAATATAAGCAAATTTTAACTAATTTCACCATATTTAATGAAATCATCTCATAATACTCTATATTTAATTCAGATTTTATTTTCCAACCACTCTATTCAATGAATCATGTGCCAATAGAAAGAGAGTATGTCCACTTGAAACAAATTTCAATAAAATTGAATGTAGGGTGATTTAGACAATGAAATTACTTTTTGAAATATAAAAAATATTAAATAAGTTTAACTAATTTTCTTAGTAAATGCGAATTTAGTTATTTTTACTTATATTCAAGTCCGATGGAGTACATTAAGGAATAAGGAGGGAGTAATGACCCTTTGAGGCTTTTTTTGGAAAATGCTAACGAGTGCTCTTAGGCCATTTGTTAAAGAACAAAAAATATAAAGTTTTTATTGGAGTATGTAATATTTAATGTTACAAATGCAATCAATGCTGCGAATTCCAATAAAAATATTTATATAAATCTATAAACAAAACCCTTGGGCACTCGTTAGCAAGATCCTATATTTTTTAACAAGATTGACATTGTCTTGTTCTTGAAGAAGTTGATTTCATGAAATTCTTTAAACCCTCTGTTTGGTTTAGGTAGAGAAATAGGGGGAGGGAAATAAAGGAGAGAGATAGGGAAGAGAGAAAGTATGGTGAATTTGGGTAAAATAGAGATTGTTTGGTTTAAAAGAAATGGGAGAAAGATAGAAGAAAAAATAATTTGACATTTGTTTAGTTGTAGAGAAATAAATGAGAGAGATTTGTAAATAGTTAAAAAAAAAACAAAAAAAAAGTGTCCTTACAATGAGAATATATTTAATTTACACAAGGGTAAAATTATCATTTGACAATTCCACCTCATCTTTCTCCTAACTCTCCACCTTAGGGAGGAGAAAAAATAACTATGGTCCTACTTAATTAATCATTAGTCTCTCATGCCTCAACTCTCCCTCTTAAAGCAACCAACAAGTCGATAAAAAAAAAAAAGTAACCAAACAAGGTCGATGCAACCAAATACCCACAAACTCTTTCTTCACAAAATTATAGCAACCAAACAATGCATGAGACTGAGGATATCATGTTAGTAGCGAATTCAGTGAAAATGATATCAAGTTGTGAAAGTATAAGAATTCATGGCCAAACAGTTTCAACTTTAAATTTATCAAAAAAATTTGGCACATACCCAATGAGAATTTCCTTAAAATGATACATGAATTTCATAGTGTCAAAGAATCCGTTAAAGTTTGTAGGAATATAGACCAACATTTATGGTGGGCTATATTTATAAAATTTTGACAAAACTCATTGTGAGAAGAATTAATAAGATTACTGATTGAGGATGGGATGCACCGAGTAGTCCGAGATGGTAATTCATGAGGAAACACACTCTTACTAGTGTTTAGGTGGGGGAGCTTCATGTGATGTCACTCTTATTCACCTATTCTATATATCTTGCCATGTTGTAATCCACATAAGACAGTTTTAATCCAAACTGATCCGGACCTATCTGAAGTGTTGCCCAGACACCAACCCTAGTCGATATCCTACTCAGACTTCAACCTCGAATGACAACCGAAGCGCTCCTTGAAGGCTCCTTCTGGACGAGGTCCCAGGGGCCCATCCGAGGTACTCCGGGATGTCAGCCCCGGGCGCCAGATCTAGGAACACCAACCACCATGGCTAACCGTCGACCACGACAACGACCTCAGAACCTATTGGCTCTACGCCCCAAACCTAAGCTACCTACCAAGTCTCATCACATTTAATACGCCCCATGCCATCCTCGATAAAGCAACAGGACACTGACACACGCAACCATGATTTACAGCGTAGGCGTGCCTGCACTGCCTGCCTATGACGCCTATGCCTCCTCCTGCCATGAGAGGGAGTGTCTATATAGGGGGACTCCCCCTCGCAGACACAAGGTAACACATTTATCCCACTCCATACTCACTCATTCTCCTCTTAACTTGAGCGTCGGAGTGCCTTTGCAGGTACCCCCCCGCCGCGCACCTCCGCACCGGAGCAACTATCGGAGCACCCTCACGCCTACACCAGACACCTCGGACCACCACCTGTGATCTCGGCCACGATCACAAACCAAGCTAGTTTACAAGAAGAGACTTCCTAAAAGAAGAGATTTAAAACATGCATGTGGTTTGTCTTAATCTTTGGTCGGCTATTGATAGGGGAGCAGGATACATTAGGGCTAAAGGGGGCCATGGCCCCCCTCAATTTTCTTTTTTTTATTTTTATTTTTTATGTACTATATATATATATATTTGTTGAATAAATTTATAAAGTGAAAGTCCAATTAAAATGAGATATTATGTTATATTCTTTACAAAACTAGCTAGTTGATAAGTTAATTGATAACTGATAACTAGCTTAATAAATAAATACATAGGTGTTTTTAAATAATTTCTATTTTTATTTTCTAGATAATGAAGTACAATGTTTGGTAATTATAATTTTATATTTTTTTATATTTTTATTTTTTTTATTAATTTTTAATGATAAAATTATATTAAAAATTAAAATAAATAGTTAAATAATTAAAATAAACAATAAAAGAAAAAATAATAAATAAAGTTTTTAAATTACTTACACTATATATATCTTGTGTGTGTATGTATAATGTATATATAAATTATGAGTATTTATCTTAATTCGTTATTTCATATTTAATTTATATATGAAATAATAAAATTACATTTTTGGGATGTCATAATTGATTAATAAATATTATAATATTATCCCCTTTTTATCGTTGGTTTCTGGCTTCGCCCCTGGCTATTGAGATCTTTGTAAACCAATCTGATTCAATGTAAATTACAAAAATCAAATCACAAAAATTATATTTTTTATTAAATTAAATTGATTTTCAAATTCTATCTTAAAAATTGATCTAACTCTATTTAAACCGAATTTATAATAACATATATTATTTATAAAATAATCATAAAATCATACTTGTATAAATATATATTTATGAAATTATTCATACTAATTTACCTTTTTATGACTTTATTATCTAACTTAGATAATATCATTATAATATCTTTATAAATATCACTTTTAAATTAGTTTTAAATTTGCTATTAACATATAATAAGTAGAATGATTAAAATAATTTGATTAACATATAAAATAATATGTTTATATGTTAATCATAGTTATATTTTATAATATGTTTATAAACATATAAAATAATATGTTAATCAAATAATATGTTTATAAACATATAAAATAATATGTTTATATGTTAATCAAATTATTCATATCAAGTTATATTTATAAAATAATTTATAAATTGTTTATATGTTAATCATTTTAATCAATTTATATGTTAATCAAAATAATTTGTTTATATGTTAATTAAAATAAAATGATTATAAAATAATAGTAAGGATGTTGTAACAGGGCGAAACTGATTAACTCTATCAGGGTTATCAACTTTAGGAACAAGTGTAATGAGAGTGTGATTAATATCAGCAATCTTACCCAGGTTCTTGAAGATCTCTTTAACCAAGTTACAAGTATCTTGGCCCACAATATCCCATTGGAATTGATAGAATAGAGGATTAAAACCTTCTGGAGCTTTGAGAGCTCCCATGTTAAACACAGCCTCTTTAATCTCAGTATCAAGAGGCACACTTTGAATCTCCAAAAGCTTATTAGTTGGAATTTTTGGAAACCAACCACGCCTAGGTAAGGCAATAATATGACCATCCGCACTGTATAAATTCTTGAAAAAATCCACCACCTCCCCATGTATCTCTTCCCTGTCTGTTATTAAGGAACCATTCTCTTTAGTTAGAGCTTATGTATGATTCCTCCTTCTCCTGACAATAGTGGTCAAATGAAAAAATTTAGTGTTCCTATCACCTCAACGAAACCAATCACATCATTTAAACAATTAAAATAGCGGTAAAATTATTCATTATTAAAGCTATCATTAAAGAAGTAATTCATGCTCCAATAGTTGGTCATTGAAAATAGCGTAGTACATTACTATCGTAGGAAATATGTGAGAGGGCAATAAATTAATTAAAGGTATAACAGGAACTTTATAATTAATACAATACAAAATAATTTTATGTTTCTTATATTTAAAACCAAGAAAAAACACCTTTTTATTTTTTATAAATAGAACCGGAGGTAGTATAAGTTATGATCTATATTTGGTGTATTTTAAAAGTGGAATAGAACATAACATATATCTTTAAAACAACAAAACACTTTGGCTACATAAGAAGGGTGGAACCAAGTGAACAAAAATTATTACTATTTTTTATTAAAAAACTACCACTTTCTCCTAAGCTTCTTCTCAAAATTATAATTTCTTCCACTCTCACCTAACACCCACCACCACCATTGACACCTTGCACCTTACATTGTTGCCGCCAATGTCATTTTCGCTTTCTTTGTCACTCAACACCTTTAACAGTTATCGTCGGTCATATCTTCAATCGCTGTCGATACTCAATATCATTACCACTATAACCATTGGACGCCCTCCATATGATCACCAACTGAATTCCCCACCGATGCCCCCACCATCACTACCCGACATCTTCAATTTTCGCTAACCGCTATTGAAGACTCTTCTTCATTTGTTACCATGTTCAACAATCCACCACCACCACCCTACACCCTTTGCCATCGTCAAACACCCTGTTTAATTTTTTTAATACTCAATTAAATACTAAATAAAGCTTATAAAAAAATTAAATACTAAATAAAATAAAGATATATATATATATATATGTAATCAAATAAATATAATATTGTTTTATTATGTAATTACCAGATATATATACAACATACATGCAAACATTATTTATCTTATTATATTAATTGTGTTTATTATGTTTCATTCTATTTTACTATTATGTTATTCTAGCGAATGCTACCTTTAAAAATGAGCCAAATCACTAAACTAGACAAGGCAATCTATGCCTGTATAGCTCGTATCTAATTCTCCACAAATGATCTAATAAAGAGTTATTTAATTTTAATGATAAGCCTGTAATATTTACCATCCATATCGGAAAGTGGAGAAATATTATGACATTCTCGTTGATGGAAAAGACCATTACATATTCGACTCATGCTAGGAAGAAAACGATTTATTTATTTATTTTTTTCCTTAAATGGCTTATCTCTTGTTCACTTTCGACAACTTTATATACAGGAAAATAATGGCTAGCTAGTATAGGGGATTTAGGGGATGCCCCTGCAAGAACAAATTTACATATAATTTTGTGGGAAAAGTGCGTAAAAGGCTCATCCTGTCCCTTCATTTATGTTAATTAATGTGAGATAGATATTTAAAGAAGAGGAATATGCTCCCACAAGCACCCAAACAATTATCAAAGAAAAAGAACCTCATGCAATATATAACATGTATTTCGTAATGAATTTAACAAATACACTGAATAATTTTACATAATCATCGTTTTAATGATATATTGACACATCATTTAATAAATTTAACTAACACATGAGGTATTATATTCATTGAATGATAGTGTAAATTTTTTTACACTGACTGACAATATATAGTAATTAAATTCTTTTATAATTCCCTTACGTTAACATATTTTGATTAAATGACTAGATTTTATATATTAAAATAATATAAGAAATGGATCCAAAAAAAGTAAAACGAAAAATTTTAAATAATAGAAGAGATTTTTATCATAAATAAAAAGAATTTCAAATGAGGCATATTAAGAGTAAATTTATTTTTCTCTATTATATTTAATTTTTAAATTATCATTTATATATAATTATTCTCACTCTTATATTTCACCCAATATTTCATATCATAAATTAAAATTCTAAATATCTCCATCTAAACAAGTATTTACCGACATTGACTAAACAAAGTATAGAGACATGAATATATAGGGGACATTCACTAAGCCCTGAATAAGATCGCCCCTTGTAATAGGGGATACCTATGGTTTATACCAAAAAAATATATAGGGGACGCATTCAAATACACATAATTCTCTCGTTCATGGCGCACTTGCTCTTCCTTAGCTATTTCATCCTCATGGTTTTTCAGAAGACCTTAAAACTCACCCCTAAGGTTTCGTTTGGGTGGTCGCTAGTTTTCCGTTTTTTATTTTAAAAAAATTTTAATTAAATTTTTACCACTCAAAATTGAAAACTAAACACCATTTTTTGTGTAAGTTTTTAAAATGTTCATTTTAAAAATCATAAAAAATGATTTTTAATTTTAAATTATAAAAATTTAGTTGAAATTTTTTAAAAATAAAAAATCAAAAACTCGATATCTTCCCAAACAGCGCATAAGGAATTGCCAATAATAAGCAATTTGCACGTGAGGTGATAAATTACTATTTGAGTCATCATGGAAAAGGGGCCAAAATTACTCCGATTATATTCATCTTATCGTTTATTAAGTGAAGCAATTATACAAACATTTTATGCAAGTATATGTACAGAGTGAATTCATTTTAATTTATTCCCTTCTAAACATTGTTTAGACCCGTATTAATTTGTTGTTAATTTGTCCAACACACCAATTAAACAAAGCTATCTGAAACCATAATTTTTTCTTGGGTTAAATATGTTTTTAATTCCTAAACATTCACTCGAATTTGGTTTTGGTTCCTAATTTTTATTTTCATTGGTTTTGGTCTCTAACGTTTTTAAATTATTGAAATTAGTCCCTACCGTCAACTCTGTTAAATATAGGGGTGGCGACAGAGACTCATCTCAATGATTTGAAAACTTTAGGGACCAAAACCAAATTCGGGTGAAAGTTTATGGACCAAACCCGAATCTGGTATTCGGGCTTGGTCCCTAATCTTTATTTTTTGTTGTTTTTTGTCCCTAACATTTTTAAATAATTGAAATTAATCCTTAGCCGTCAACTCTGTTAAATATAAGGGAGATGACATGAACTAATTTCAATGATTTGAAAACGTTAGAACCAAAACCAACGAAAAAAAAAAGATTATAGACCAAAACCAAATTCGGGTGAAAATTTAAGAATAAAAATATATTTAACCATTTTTTTTATTATGATTCTGACCGGAAAGCAATGCAATGTTGTCTTCGTTTCAGTATATATAGGATGTGATAAAATTAGTCAGCAGCAATGGTCTGCCATATTATAGTTGTCATTAGATTCGATTCTAATAGCAATAAGAGTTGTCTAGATTATTTTGACCAATAAAGAGTAGATGTTTTGGCTAAAAAAAAACAAAACAAGCTTATGTGTATAAAACCTGGCGCATTGACATCGCTTTGATATTCAATCCACAACTTTATAAGATCAGAATCAGATCAATAAAAAAGCATAAAAAATAGTTTTCTAATATTTATTTGATTCCGTCATCACCATTTGACTATTGCTATGTTTTAAGATGTGTCATATGATATATTTTTTAAAAAAATTGCACATGATTCTTTATTCTTAAAGATTAAGGAAGGTGCGCACCTTTTTCACTGTGTTGGAAACCAATTACTGTGGTGCTTATAATTCTGAAGAAAAAGAATAAAAAGTACATGATACTTCGAACTTAAAATTTGTAATTTATTAAAGTGGTTGTTGTTTTCGTGGATGGGATGTTATTAAAAGAGTAAGCCAGAGCTGTCAAAATTTATTATAAGTAGAACAGGACAACATAAGTAGAATAGGGGACACTACACTATAAGTAGAATAGGACAACATAAATAGTTGAGTTACAATATAATTTATTATTTTGTGTATGATGTTTAATAAATTTTACTATAATACTTTTGTATAGTGAAATGTTGGTTTTTGGATTTATTTTATCCACAACAAGGAAAATAATTAATAAAGAGTATAAGGATAGTGAACCCTTATAATTTCACTATAAACAAGTCAAACCAAAAACTCTACAATATTTTAGAATAAATCAAAAAAAATCTACCAACAGAGTAACTCAGTCTAACATGCATAAGAGAATATTCAACACCTAACGTGTTATACACAGCTATTTTAAAAGAAACTTAAGCCTTCAGGACAACACTTACAAGCATGAGAGAGGGCATAAACACCAACTATTAAATATATATGGTTTAAAAATCCTTTAGCATATGAAGCTTTATCTAATTTCCATCAAACCTTCATGTGAAGACCTTTGATTGCAGAAGCATATTTTGTTTCCATTTTTCCATAAAACCCTCAAAACAGCATAAAAGGCAAAACTCCAAGCCTTTTGTATCTTTTCTTGTGAAAATACTTTCGGTTGAGCCCAAAAAATTTCAATACATGAAATAGGTATCACCAAGTATGAGCCTAACCACTCAAGAGGTTGTATATTTAACATTTGCACCGTCCTTTATTTATAATTACTTTCTAAATTATTTGGTGGTACAGTTGATGTAAATTTTAAATTTTTTTTTTTAAGTTTTCTAGATTTATTCCCTTTATAACTGATGTACAGATGTTTTCTAAGTTATTATGACAATCGATGTAAAAAACTAGTCTGAAACCCGTGCCTTGCACGGTTCAAATTCTGTAAAATGTATAGAACGTGAACTTTTAAACTTCTACACTTCAAGGGTAGAAAATATCGCAAATCCAAGACAACACTTTAGATTTTCTGGAAAACTTCTGTGTATACAATATTATTTGTGGACACACCTCGATTTGAACCGTTGTCCGTAATGAGGATCTTTAACCCATATTTGTTTTTGACACGTGATACAACAACATATAATTGTCCATGTGTAAAGACAGGGCGTGGTAAATATAGTCCCACACGAGATAACGTTTGTCCATGACTTTTATTAATTGTCATGACAAAGCACACACATATATGAAACTGTCGGCGTTGAAATTTGATTGGAGTAACATTGTCAGAAGGAATTAAATTCATCCGCGGAATATAAACTTTATTTCGTTCCCCATGAGAAAACACAATATATGCCCCAATAATGTTAACTCCCAATTCGTCAACAATCAATCGAGTTCCGTTACACAATCCCTTTGACACATCTAAATTGCGCATTAACATAATAGGAACCCTTTTTTTAAGCACCAACTTATGACATGGCATTCATGAGCATTTGATGTCATTTAGGAACTCAGTTGTCAACCAATCCGCTTGAATACCAACGTCCTCATCTACTTTCCAAATAGAATCTGCACTAAAGTACACCTTCTCTTCGCCAGGAAATAAATTCATCATATATTGGTTGACATTGTCAACTACGTCAAGGGTGGGAGCAAGCACTGCTTTATCATCGAAAAATTCAAGATGGTTATAATTGACATGCATGTCGGGATATGTGAAACAAACAATATCCTCAATAGGATTGACACCTTCAAGAATCAATATGTCGTCCGGCATTGTTAGTCTCACCAAATTCATCAACACAAGTAATTGTACCGTTGCCTACAGCAAGAATCCAGTCCGCAAATTCACAGACCGCCCTATGCTCTCCACTCGTACTTCCAACATGTAACCGCATGTTCTGTGTCAATCTAAGTACTTTACAATGTTTCCAAAGACAAGATGAGTTAATCGTTGACACGACAATATCAGCTCGACTACCCCGAGGAACAACTGGTAGTATTTGCCTGAAATCACCACCTAGTACAACAACTTTTCCACCAAAAGGTTTGTTGTCGTTAGCTCTAACTTTAGCTCTCATGATATCACGTAACGTACGGTCTAATGCTTCAAATGCCCATCTGTTAACCATTGGAGCTTCATCCCATATGATCAGGCTAGTTTCTTGCAGCAATTCCGCCTTATGGCTACCCTGTTTAATGGCACAACAAGAATCTTCATTTAATTCAATTGGTATACAAAACAATGAATGTGCAGTTTTACCACTCGGTAATAACAACGAAGCAATGCCACTAGATGCAACATTAATAACAATTTTTTTTTCTAAACGTAACTTGTAAGTCAAGGTCCTCCACAAATATGTTTTCCCAGTTTCTCCGTATCCATAAACGAAAAAAAACCCACCTGTGTTTCCCTCAACAGCCTCTATCACCTGAGTATACACAGTCAGTTGGTCGGCATTAAGGTTGCTAATATGTTCAGCGTGCAACCTAGTCATCTCACTTACGTCACTGCGTAATTCATTATGGATTAGAACATTTTCAAATTCATTAACTTCAGACATATCTGGGTATGGCATACCGTCAAAGTCCCTCAATGACTTTCCATTTAATGTCAATAGGCGCTCAATCTCCGCCAAACAAATGTTCATTAAATTGTATCTGTCAATAGTCAAGTCTGTAAAAAAAAACAGTTCTAAAGTCAAGTCTGTAAAAGAAAACAGTTCTAAAACTCACGTTGATCTAAAAATGATAAGGATAATATTTTACATTTAAATTAGAAAATAGGGATTAAAATTAGAGTAGAAAAAGAAGAATCAATCAGGATTTGAATTTGTGCTGAACAAAAAAAAAAAGAGAATTAATGCTAGGGTTTATGGTTTTGTAAATAAAAAAAAAAAACAGATTAAGTATATCATCCAAATCTAAAGAAGGATTTGAAATTTGAATTAGTAATCAATACTTTTTGAAATTACTCTAGAAACTCAGGACCTAAATAATAAAGGTAATATTCCCAAATATAAATTAAAAAAAGATTAAAATTAGAATAGAAATAATAGAATCAAGCAGGATTTAAATTCGAGTTGTATAAAAAAGAAGATAATTGTTAAAAAAAGTTATCATAAAAAAAAAAACAAAATTTAGTCATCATCCAAATTTAAAAATGACTTGAATCTGAATTGGTAATGTATACTTTTCAAAATTAATTTAAAATTTCATGACTTAAATCATAAGCATAATCTGTCAAATTTAAATTAAAAATATTAAATATTAAATATATGTGATATTAACAGAAATAATAAAAAATAAACATATTTGTACACCATTTTTTATATTTTAACACACACAATAAGGGTAATTATTATAAATTAATTAGGTTATTAAGAAATAAAAACTAATAATTATATATAAGGCTATTTGAAGTTCAAAACAATACAATACGTTATGGTTTTTAATAATTATAATTGTTTTACATTTTATAAAACATATTTTCTAACTAAAAAAATAAGTGTATGGTTTCTAAATAAAATAAATGGTATTTTCTAACTAAAACATAATATTTACTAATTGTTTGTATATTTTATGATAGAATAAGAAAAATGGCTTGTTTCCAATCCTATTCCTCACAATATTGCGACATTATTTCAAGTACAATATTAGTCAAATCTATTATAAGTATAAGCTTTGGTTTTGGAGATTATATGACAGCATGCCTAAAATGTAATATCTATTAGGTGCTCCACATTGAAGTTGTCCTCTTATCTAACGTTATCAAACCTGCTCCCTCAATATGATTTCAGAATGTTTTAAATGGAAATATTCATTATTGAAAATTTAGGTACCCTTCAAAACTTGTTGGTATATAATAAATAGAAAAATTTATACAAATTCAAGCCAAGCTTTAACACAGTATTATTATTAACAATATTATAGTCATTCTAATAAGAAAGTTGTCAATTCATATGTAAAAATAATTTCCCTGAAAAATCAACACACAAAATTAGCTAAAAAAATAACGTAAAAAAGAAATATGGATTGGAATTAGATCGCGGAAAAATATAATCAATCAAGTTTTGGATTTGAGTTATAAAAAAAAAGGATCAATTTTAAAAATAGCTATCATTTAAAAAATCGAACTTTCGCATGTCATCTGAATTTAATGAATAAAAGACTCTTCTAACCCATGGAAAGGTTCTGTTCACCTCCTCGGTCTCATGCAATTGTTTGATAGACTTCCGTGGGTGTGCATGCAAGAACTCGTCCTTGGGGGGAGTGCCTTGATAATCATCCACAATGACACCCAGAGGTGCCAAAATGTCAATATCGTGCCTAGCAACCCTGGAATTATCGCATCTGTAATTTTTTTAAATTGAAAAAACTATTGAATCATGACAATGAATGACAGAGTGCATCCTTACAAATTGCGAAATTCCTCAACTTCAGCAATATTAGGGTTGCATAGAATCTTTGTAGTGTTTAACACGTTCTGTAACACAACAATACCTGCACAAATGGCAAAGCTATGTAACACAAGCATTTTTTCACACCTAATCATAACTACTCACACACCCTGCAGAATAACACAAGCTGAAGCGCTACATGATTACAAACAAACCTTTGTATAGCTTGACCTTAGCAAACATGACGACCATAACAGGTAACTCGGGACCCATACCAGTTAAAAGGTCGCCAACCATATCAACATAACTCCCAAACATTGCGCACTGGACCTTTCCCTTGTCGTCAGTCAGTTCCATCTGCATCACCCTTGTCATGCGTCCATCGCGGAAAGAACGTTTCTCCGCAGATATAGCAGTCAAAACTCCAACCACATCTGCCACCCATAATTAATAATTACTTGGGCGGCTAAACACCCTGATACTAATGTAAATCAAACCGAAACTAATTCTAAAAATACTCAAATATCGTACTTACCCACGAGGTAATCACTTTGCCCATTTGTTCTCATAATATCCTCAGAATTCATGGGGCAGATCCCGTGTAAAGGAAGACTGGAAGCTTCGCACCTACTTATTTTGGTTTTGGCATGGAAAATGAGTTTGTACTCATGTTTGGTAGCCCTGTATGATCCAAGATTGCGAACTATACCAAAGAAATGCATCTTGTAAGCTTCCCCTTCAATGACACTACACCCAAACTTCTTAATCATTGGTTTTCTGATAGAAGCTTGAATCCTCTCCCCCTACAAATCACAGAACACTAAAATAACAAAATGGCAATGAACTAAATGAATGGCATAAAAAAACGAAAGTTTGACTTCATTAAAACTAACACATGCAGTAATAAATCACATAACCAACCATTTCATCAACCAAAACCATCTCAATAGAAAATGTTCTGGATGGTTCATCAATGGGAAACATGTTCCATAAACGGACCACTCTCACTCTCAACCTCCAATTTTGCCTCCCAGGAAAAATGTTGGCAACGTGATCGTACCCACCAGCCATGATGCAACTTATATATTTATGACTTAATATGTATATATATAAACCTCCCAGGCTGCAGCGTCGAATAAATGCGGAAGTTGATGGCTTTATATAGCCGTTTCACCAAGACACTTTTGCCCTCACAATGAATCTTGTCTCCAAGCACGTCGGTATAGCACACGGTTACAACTTGTGCCTAAGACACACCGCGTGTACGTGTCCAACACGTGTCATCAGCCGGAGAGTTTTGTTTTGCACAAACAATGACTCAGCTAATGTCTCCCGGAAGCAATCACATGATAGGCACGAGTTATACACGAAACAAAAGCAAAAACGGACGAATGAACAGTAAAAAGTTCCGGACCCAGAAATGGTGAGTGTACAATAATAGATATTCAATTAATTTCAAAAATTTCACTGCCCCTTATTTTACATTGGTTACTTAAAAATCGATGTAAATTTTTGTTGTAAAATCCTTATTTTTCACCAGTGAATGATTAGAAAAAGTTGAGTATTTGATTGTTGAGAAAGATGAAAACATTACTTTTCTTTCAAGGGTGAAATTTAAAAATAGAAATTAAGAGGACGACTTTTTAGGCGATAGAAAAGGAAATAGGGGAAGAATGCCCTGTTGATATCAAGACAAGAAGATTTTAACACCCTTCATACCAATTTTTTATGATAACAAACATAATGAATTTATTATAGAAAAACTAACTTCTAATACTTCATATTTTTCAGATGAAATCATCAGGATTTTTCAAATAACTACAGTACGGTCTGAAGTTTTTTAATCATCTGAAGTATGTAAATTGTATGAAGAGTCTTACCATTTAAAGATAAAGACTATATGGAGAGTTCATTTTCATACTTTACGGAAGAAGGAAAGACAAAAAAGAACTTCTTGGGACGTTTTCAAAAGTTAAGCACAAATGAGGAAACCTGCTCTACAACTTCTTTTCATTAGAACAACGTTGTTTCCTCGTACCCATATGTCAGAATTTCTCACAACGGCTTCAACGCATTAAATGCTATCTCTAAATAGACATTTCCTGGAGAAAGAAGATCAAGAAGCCTATAAATATAAATAGAAGACGTATTATTCTTTAAGAGCCAAAACTCCCTGCAATTTTAGTTGTGCATATACTATGATAGAACACTTGTACAAATTAAATTTCATATCTTGTATCATATACATTTTCTCTTTGTACACAGAAGAACAAGAACTCTGTGAAGATCAAGTTCAACTTTATCCTTCTTATTCGTAAAAATTTGTGAGCCTGAAGAGGCTAGGTAGAAAAGAGTACTTGTAAGTTGTTGTTTGAGCTTGAAGAAGCTTGGAGCAAAAGAATACTTGTAATATTTGCAAAGATAGTGGATAAATCCAGTATTGAGTTCATGCAGGGATGGGACGCATCTCACAAGTGGTAGTGAGTGAACCAAGATAAATTCTCGTGTTAAATACTGTCTACCTTAACTCTATGATTTAAGTATATTTTCTAACGTAAAGGAGAAAAAGTGCTTCAGAAACTTTGCTTGTGAAAATAATTTATATGAGAAAAACTCTTATCTAAAATTTCAGGCGCTATTCATATCTTGTATGAAATTTGCTTTAAGTAAAAAATTTTAAGTTCCATATGAAAACAAAAAAGTTTTCAAAAACACAATTAAACTCAACTTAATGTGTTTTCCTGTGTTTGTACATCCCATTACAAAAATGTATTTTGGACTTTTTTCATTACAAAAACATTGTTTATTGTCGATCAAAAGCAAGCATAAAAAGACGAAAGTTGACACTATTTGACCGTTTAGTATTGGCCTCTGGGTGAATGCTAAATGACTTGCCATTGAACTTTCGTGTAGGTCTCTATTGAGCCAATGCTAAATAGCGTAGGTTAAATCAACCCTCATTTTTAAAAAAAGTGGACGCTGAAATGAATCCATCTTGCCTTTGTATGGCTTCTTGCCAATGTTGATTCTGGTCTATGCAAATTCCTTTTCTCCCAAAACCTTCTTCAATTCTTTAGTTTCCTCCCCCACTTTCTCAATGGCGCTCATTTCAGATATCATATCTTGTTGGAGTCTTACCACCCCTGTCTTGAGCTCCTGGTGTTGATAACCTCTGGTGCCTTTGCGACCTTCTTCAACTGCGCCACCTATCCCAACATCTTTTTCCATAATTCTTCCTTATCTCTATTCTGACACATATCCTTGAAGCTTTACAATCAGTTTCTTTTACTCTTCTTTCCTCACCATATTCTCTTTAACCAATTCATCCTCTCGCACTTCAATGTTGTAATCTTCATTGCTAATTCCTCCACGTGGCAATTATTTATGTTGTTTACAATACTATCTTTGCCGTATGAATTCTACAAATAGAAAAAACATTACACAAATGTTTTTTTTAAATTATAGATTTCTAAGCAAGCAGACATTGGAACTAAGAGTAGTTTGAAGAATGCAAATGATAGTGAGACACACGGGGATCCGAGGGAGGGAGATGCGGTTGAAGAGAGAGTGACTGAAAAACATGCATTGACACAATTGATGTATATGTTGTCAGCGAAGTCGATGTAAACACCAACCACAACATCTAATATCAGTGTAGCCCATAGCAAGTGATATAAGAAGTTAGTGTCGGTCTTATTGATGTTAAATAAAAATTCAAAATTAGTGTTGGCCTAACCGACACAACTCACCACCACTACCATTCCATTAGCCATATTTTTTACAATTAATACTGTTCAAATTTAAAACATAATAAGATATTAAAAATTTTATGTCAAAATAATGATATTTTAGCATTGATTTAACCCATGCTAGTGGGGAAAGTAGGATAGACATCATGATTGACGTTAAATTTCATGATTAAATAACTCTTTTTGTATAGTGTTGTAACGCGTGGGACAAAAATTTGTTCCATGGTTAAAATTGAGAGATAGGAAAAGTATTATATAACTATAACATTTGCAAGATTGAACATCTTTTATTGCATTACAAAGAATGAGATGGATGAAGAATTATGGAGAAAATAGTATTTTTTTTATTTTTTAATGTTATGTATGAGAGAAAAAACTTCTAATTTATTGATAAGTAACAACTTTTGGGGCTTTTGTGCACTTTTATTTTGTTTTCTCCAATGACCATTGTTTCAATTTTTTATTTATAGTGCAAACAGTAAAATTTAAGTACTCGAAGTGAGAGTTTTGAGCTTTTTTACCTGAGTGGTGTAATTCCCTTTCAAATTTACCACTTTGGTATAGATTTTAAAAAATTTACCAATTTTTTTTTTTGGTGAATGAAAGGGGCTAAGCCCCAAGAACAAACAAAACTAACCTAAATCTCATCTGCGAACCCCAACAGAAGAGGTATCAAGCAAAAAATAAAAAGAAGCAAAACTAGGCAAACTATCAAAAGCAACAAAATGATTGGTCATATCAAAAGCATGCTTGGCCATATCATCAACAACACCATTTCCTTCTTGAAGCGTATGAATCCAAAGAATACCCAATAAGTCTTTAGCCAAATCCTGGACATCCTGGCTAAGCCTTGCACAAGGATGATTAGGCAAACAACCAGACTAGATCAATTTTAAAGCCAATTGAGAATCTGATTCAACAATAACATACTGCAACCCACGATCATTTGCTAAGGAGAGACCATAGAATATACCCCAGAGCTCTGCTGATAACACATCACAATTGCCAAGCTTCTTAGAAAAGCCCCCAACGAAGACCCCATTAAAATCTCTAATAATTCCACCACAAGTAGCTTGGCACTTACTCAAATTCACAGCCCCATCCGTATTAATTTTATACCAAGGGGAGGAGGGAGGCTGCCAATTAATTAAACCAACACTCCTAGACCGAACGCTATAGGAAGGAGGAAATGACAGATCCCTTGCATGAATGATTTCATCAGTAATCCTCAAAGAATTATTACTAATGCTAGGCAGGGAAGAAACCAAAGAATTGAAAACAAAGTTTTTTCTAGCAAGCCATAAAAGATTCATTGTCACCACAAAAATAATGGACCACCTATCCAAACTCCAACTCCCATGAGACGTACTTAAATTCCCATCTAACCAAGCTTTCCAATCTGTTGTCCAAAACCAAGAAGGAATAATTGATTGAAAAAGGAGAGACCAGACCTGGCAAGCTAACTCACAATCTTGAAAAACATGAAGAAGGGACTCCACACCATGGTGACAAAGAGCACAATCTCTATTACTTGCCAAATGTCTGCGCACTCTTTCATCATTGGTGAGAAGAACACCATTTAGTATAATCGTGGTTGTGAAGCACGATTTTGAAATAAAAAAATTGTACACCTTAAATACAATTTATTAAAATAATATAGCTCAACTTTAAAATCGTATATTCCATATACAATTTATTATTTTTATTATAAAATATTAAAAATCGTATCTCAAAAATACGATTTACTTATTTTATTTTTTTTAATTATAAAAAATTGAATTTTACGTTTTTTAAAAATGAATATATAAAATAAATATAAATTATATGTTTAGAATACGATTTATATTTAAAAAAACAAAAAATATAAATCGTATCTACGATTTATATTTTTTTTAAAATGTAAATCATGTTTTTCTAAAACCAATAATTTTAATTTTTTAATAAAATAAATTATATATTGATAATACAATTTATGTTGTAACTCTTATATTTTTTTTAAATAAATATGATATTAATAAATTTTTATAAATATCATATATAATAAATTTTTATTAATATTAATTATATATAATATTAACTATAATTATTTTGAAAATTTTATTTTAACAAATACCTAAAAATAATTCAACATTACAAGAAACTCATAATTGTTTACATGAATTAAAAACATAATTACTAACACGTATAATAATAACATAATTTAAAAAACCCTACACCGTACATTACATAGATATATATTTAAACATCAATCTGTTTATATGGACAATGACTACGATTGTGACATGTGCACTACATCCAAATAGAATAAAAAAAATGCACACTATGTCGATACACAGGTCACAATCGTAGTCATTGTCCATATATACAGACCGATGTTTAAATATATATCTATGTAATGTACAGAGTAAGGCTTTTTAAATTATGTTATGTTAGTCATTATGTTTTTAACTTGTGTAAACAATTATGAATTTCTTGTAATATTAACTTATTTTTAGGTGTTTATTAAAATGAATATTTCAAAATAATTATAGTTAATATTATATATAATTAATATTAATAAAAAATTATTATATATATATATATGATATTTATAAAAAATTATTAATATCACATTTATTTAAAAAAAATATAAGAGTTACAAAATAAATTATATCATCAATACATGATTTATTTCATTAAAAAAACTAAAATTATTGGTTATAAAAAAAGTGATTTACATTTTATATTTAAAAAAATATAAATCGTATACTTAAGATACGATTTATATTTTTTGTTTTTTTAAAATATAAATCGTATTCTAAACATACGATTTATATTTATTTTTAAAAAACGTAAAATTCAATTTTTTAATAATTAAAAAAATATAAAATAAGTAAATCATATTTTTGAGATACGAATTTTAATATTTTATAATAAAAATAATAAATCGTATAGGAATATACAATTTTAAAGTTGAAATATATTATTTTAATAAATCGTATTTTGCGTGTATTTCAAAATCGTGTTTCACAATCACGATTATATTAAATTGGTAAATTTTTTAAAATCTATACCAGAGTGGTAAATTTGAAATTGAATTACACCACGCTGGTAAAAAAAGCCGAGAGTTTTGCCATCCACAAAAATTTTACCCAATTTGGACATGATTGCCTCTCGATAATACATGTGGTCTTATAAAAATAATAATAATATGTCAATTACCAAAATCTTCACCACTAGATTGAATAAATATTGTGTTAAATATATTTTTAATCTATGAAATATAGTCAATATTTGGTTTTAGTTTCTATAATTTAAAACCGGTGGTTTTGGTCCATTGAAAATTAAAAGCACGCCAATTTAATTCTCATTGCATATTTTACTACAGATTTTGCTAAAGCTACAAAATTTTATCAATAAGAACTAAAAAAGAGTATTTTCACTTTGTGAGGGACCAAATCCACTAATTTTAAATTACATGGACTAAAATCAAATTTCAACTATATTTTTTTGTGCAATTACGAACACAGGTATCCTCTACGGGAGACAATTCTATTCGAGTCGGATAGGACCTTTATGGGTGGCAAAGGAGACCGCTGGTTAAGCTGAAACCCCTTACGAACTAATCCACGTGGTGGAATATTTAATTATATTTAAGAAACTAAAAACATATTTAACTGATAATTTTATCTTGTACACAAGTCTTTCAATCTTTAGCAAATCACCCCTTTATTATAAATAATTCAATATGATGCTAGGTATAGCTTTAGAGTATTGATTCACCTAAAAAAAAGCTTTAGAGCATTGAAATTGAGATTTATCCTACATTTTCATAATATGTTTGTTTTACGTTTTACAGAGGTTCCAAATAGAAGTTGGGCAGCGTCTATTCTTTTCGTTCCAAAAAAAGTGTTTTGTAAAACGTGGGATTCTCACTATTTGCGTTGAACGGAAATACTAAAAAGTGTATATTATTCTTAACTTTTTTTTTTTTTTGCATAAAAAACAAATAATCTAGCATGGCTAATGGTGGTGGAGACTTGAAAGTGCGCAGAGTTAAATGTAAAGTATATTCCAAATTTCTGAAACCAGTCACACATATTCGTAAGATGCATGCGTATCTTGCTATCCCCTTTGTCTAAGTAACCCCATGTATCAAGAAAGTATCAGATATATCACGTAGCAGTCGCAGGTATCAAATATATAAGATCCTTTGCTGTGTCAATGTAACGTGACATCCAAAAGTGAATCAAAGGAAAAGTTGCATACTTCTAAGTTCCAATGGACGTCTTTATTACAAAAAAAGGTATAGGTGCCCCCATTGCCCCATCTTTTTAATGGCCTCCACGCGTGCCTCACTCTTCTTTGCTTTTTACTTTTCTCATGGGTTACTTAATTACTTCACTTCATCCCCCCTTTATTTAACATATTATTTAATTAATAAATTTAAATATGTTAGTATTCATGCCATGTGTAAAACTTTTTTTTATTAATATATAATATATGAAAATTAAATTCTAAATATTGGTGCATGAATAAAAATAAAAAAATACAATGAATGTAAATGTGGTATACTCTATTGGAAGACTTATAAGTGTGTGTTTGATTTAACATTAAAAAAAGACCAAACTCAAGTTTGAAGTTCTCAACGCAACTATTTGTAGCGTTACAAATGTTATTTTATCACGTTCTAACGCTGAACCAAATATATTATAACTTTTACTTTTAAACTTACCTTTTAATATGCGAGTGGTCAAAATTTTCATATACATATACTTATATAAATGTACGTGGTACATATACTCTGTCTCTATTATATCGATTAAATAAAGTTTTTTTTTTTTTATATTGATACTTTTAAATTTAAACAATAGCCATTTCATTGAATGTAATTAGTAACAATATTGAGGGGAGCTAGCTATAAAAGGACCCTGGAAGGAGAGAATGAGAAATGAAAAGGGACAAGAAATTAATTGTTGAAAATTGCATCCCAACAATTTTTGTACTGCCCTACAGCTCTTATTACATAATTTGTGTCAATGGGATTTAAGCAAATTTTATTTTCAGCTAAAACCCTCATGCTTGATGGTACATATAGCGTAATAATAAAAAATATCTTATGTGAAATATAGTCGGAAATATCGACTAAATGTTTGTTTTAATGTGTGCGTGACTAACAATTTTTTGATACCTTCTGACTATTATTTTATTCTCAAAGAGTTTACCGTTTATCGAAATTTAAAAAAAAAATCTCAGAAAGATTTTTTTTTCCTGAAATGTACGTTACATTTTTTGAAAATAAAAAAATTTTGATCGTTTACAGTTGGTTACAAATAATTTTTTACAATAAAATTTATTTTTTTCATAAAAAGTATTTTATAAACATAAGTTTGCAATTTACAGCCATCGAATTAAACGTACACAACAAGAATTTCTTTATTTAAAAGCATGATACTAGAATATCTTCTTCCTTAAGTTATACACATCTTTTGCCATTTATTTTATTTTAAAAATCTAAAATATATAATTTATTATAACTTTATATTCTATTTCACTCGTTCACACACACCAAACTATGATAGGAAATTAGGAACATATTGCTATAAAGAGCAATTTCAATTTCAATATACCGAATAAAAATTATATCACACTTAAATATCATCACCATCTTATATATTTGAACACTTTTAAAAAGTTTATGTATTATAATCAAATATAAATTTGCCTAGTAGTCAATGAATCGATAATTTAAAATGTGAATCCATCGTGTAAGGTCGTCATGGTTACACGAAGGCAAATTCTAAATCAAATACTAATCCTTTTTTTTTATCCAAGATAGGAATATGAATGAACGGGTATCCTTACATTGATTCCAAATTACACATCACTTATTACTAAAAAATCTGTTTATATCCAAAAGTAATTTTTTTCCTTTTTTACAAAACTGAGACATTTGACAATTTTCTCACCTCAGTAATTTTCCAGCAAAATATAAGCATTTGATTTGGATTTCATAAATAATCCTTGATTTCATAAATAATAATGAGATCAGATCCATGTGGTGTTGGATTTTACCTTGGTATTGAGGAGTGTTAACTGTTAAGTTAGTAACCTTGAATCTGATGGCGGCCCTAAAGTGAAGCTGAAAGTCAATTTGTAAATGTAATGTAAACACCCAACTCAACACAACACCCAAGTCTCCCTTCCATTTTCTCCTCCAAATTAATAATTTTCATTTTCACTCACTCTCTCTCTATTAACCTTTCTTGTTCAGAAAGTTGTTCTCAATCTTCAATCCTCACCTACACACCTATATATATTTACAGTTACACAGCCACAACTACAAAAGTCTCTGCTTATTGTTGTTCTTCATCTTTCGCACAAATGCATCTCTACAATGCATGGCTGCCACCGCCGGTGGCCGCTCAGACCGCCGCCGAGAGAGAGTCTTTCGCTCGCATCATCGCCACCGTCAAGTCTTCCTTCCGTCACGACGATCCCGAATCTGTCTTCTCCACTCTCAAATACATCTCTGTCCTTGACCTGTTAGTTCCATTTTCTACTCTCAATTTTCAATTTCAACTATTGCCTTTTTCTCCTTCTTCTTTTTATTTTCCCTAAATCGTTGTTAATTTTCGTTTTCTTCAATTTCGTTTTTGTTTCTCTGTTTTTCTTTAATTTCTGGTGCTTTGTCTTTGTAGTACGACTAAATTCAGAGAAATCTTTAATTTCGTTTTATTGTTTTTTTCCTTTAATTTTTTGGTTTATTTGTTAGTTTGAGCAAATTTAACTAATACTGCTCTTTACGTGGTATTTGTGTGAAGTTTTTGTGTTTACACAAAAAAAATGTTGTGATCGAAGGTTTGTGAAGTCACTGAAAGGCAATTCACTTCATGCTTTCTGATTGTTAGAGTGTGACCTTTCATGGTTTTGTAAGCAAGGTGCAATTGCAATTATGCAGATTACATGACTGAGAAAACAGTTGGGGGAGAGTGATGGATTGGCTAAAGCTTTGTTTATAATTGGTCTAACATGTTCTGTTCATCTTAATTATGAGAAAATAATGGCTTGTTTTTTCAAAAGCTCTCTCAGGAAATTGGTAGAAAAAAAAAGCGATTATTTTCTTAACATATGCAAATCCATACACACCATGCTTAAGAATGTTGTCAGTGTCACTCAACTGTAACTCCATACAGTATGTGTGAACAGTTACCCTTGTTTAGCTGCTGTGTTACTTCTGTTATTACTTGTTTCAGTGTTTGTTATCCAGTGGGAGATTCACACTGGCTCTTTATTGCCTCCTAAACTACATTATAAGTAGTGGGAATGTGTTTTTTCACTCATGGATTGTATCTGGATGGAGTTAGTTGCTGGAATGAGATTTAACTTTTATATGTGTTGTGCAGTTTCATAAAGGCGAAAAGTGATGTATCTTTGGATGATATCCACACCCTTATTCAAATGGGCCTTGAATTATTTCACATGTCCCGAAATAAGCTTTATGCCCAGGTGCTGCATTTTGTCTCAGATAAGATGTGGAGTTTTCTTGTTTTCGTATGTCCCAGCATGCTCTTAAATGATTATATCATTTTTTGTATATTAGGTTAGGTGGGGAAATTTATTAGTCAGAGTACTCAACAAGTATAGGAAAAAGATTGCACTGGCTATTGAATGGAGGCCTCTGTATGATACGCTGATTAGCACACATTTTACTAGGTAAGTTTTATACTATTACTGTTGCTGCTGCAGCCTTACCTGGTTTACAATTATTCTGTGATTTCTTAGTCAAGTCAATGAAAGCAAAGGAAAAATAAAAGGAAAAAAAAAAAAATCCTGAGGATTTCCTTGATATGGCAATAAACACACAAGTTATCTTTGTGATAAACTTAAGTTTGTCTTTGAATTCCATGATATCTTCTTAAAATCTTCTTCATGTACCTTTGAACTTTAATAATCTCTTACTTAAGCAAAATATGAAATTGAATATATATTGAACAATTTATTTCTTTTCTGCAAAATAGATTAAAATAATTTGGCTGGTGATTTTGAATTATATTGTTATTGCAGAAGTACAGGTCCAGAAGGTTGGAGAATAAGACAACGACATTTTGAAACTATCACTTCCCTTGTTCAGTCCTGCCGGAGATTTTTCCCATCAGGTTCTGCCTTTGAGATATGGTCTGAGTTTAAGTGAGTGCCCTGGCGTTGTTTCTACATAATGTTGAATTATCTTGAAAATTTTTCAGTTTTTGCTTTTATTTGTTTTGCATTTTATAATGATAATGATGCTGAGCTGAACTGAAGTGACTTCTGTATGGTTCCATCTAGTAGAATTATGCTGGACTTGTATTAGGACTTATTTTATTCCTTTTTCAACTTTCAGCTTTTGTTCAATTTTTTTCTTCTTATTTTTACCTTTTCTTTGGGTCAATGGATAATTTGTAGATCTTTATTGCAAAATCCGTGGCATAATTCTTCCTTTGAAGGATCTGGGTTCGCAAGACTTTTTCTCCCAACAAATCTGGACAATCAGGCCTTTTTTACACAGTAAGAAGCATAAATTTGTTAGGATTTTTAATTTGTATGATATCTGACCTGACCTGCTGTGGAATTACGTTCTATAATTGGATTTGCAGTGATTGGATAACAGAGTGCATAGACTTGTGGGGATCTATACCAAATTGCCAATTCTGGAACAGTCAATGGGCAGATGTTATAGCTCGTATTGTGAAAAATTACCACAATGTTGACTGGGAGTGCCTCTTGCCTTTGCTGTTTGCTAGATACTTGAATATGTTTGAGGTGAGCATATAAATTCTTCTAGAATGTTGGTCTTATTCACAATTTGATTAGACATTTTGGCATTGGGAACGGATTAATTGAAAATGATTAGGAAGTAGATACATGCCATCTCTCTTTTAGACACTTCATTTGAAGCCTATTTCTTGTTTTCTTTTCTAAATTAATATTTATAGAGAAAAAGGATTGTGCACTGACAGTGTAAAAAATTTTACACTGACGGTTAATCACAACCCTTGATTTATGGTGAGTTTGTTGACTTTACTAATTAATATTTTAAAAGTCATATAAATGAAGAATCATGATTAAACGTCAGTGTAAAACTCTTTTACACTGTCAATGCATATTAATTAAACTCATATTTATAACCTTGTTTGTTATTGCAACTGAGAGTTCAGCGATTGAATATTTAAAGGATGCTTTTTAACACCTTTGTCTAGTGAATATTAAATATTCAAGAATGAGTTTTCTCTTACAGGGTAATGCTGGATGTTAGATTTTTTCACATTTGTTGATCACATATTCATACCTTATTTCTTTTGTCTTTTGATAAGTGCATTAGATGTTCCTGCTAACAATGAATCCAGGTTTTATCATGGCACATACTAATTAACTGCTAGATTTTGTTTTTCATTTTATTATCTTTCCTTTTACTTTTCCCCCTGGATACAAACAAATGAACATCCTCACTTCAATAGAATTTTTGATTCTTGGGAAGCTTCATTGTGTCAATGCTCATGCCATTAGCTGGGAAGCAAACCTAGTTGTACGGTAGCATATATTATTCTACCACAAGAACAATGTAGCCCTTTGTTTTTTCCCTTCACTCATGAATATACACAAGCATTGAAAGACAGATTCTTGAGGTGCATCATTATGCAAATAGGAATCCCAATACCATATCTGAACACACCAACATCACCATGAGGACTATTCCAATATTTATGATTTATCACCACTATTACTACTGGTAGGTACAATATATGTGTGTTTGTATGAAACATATACTGATTTTTATTGATATTCATACTGCATGACATCACTTGGGACACCATGTGTTGAGTTATCTAAATGCCACTTTCAGCAAGAGCACTAACAGTTTCAGATCTCTGAGCTATAAATTTTAGCTGCATGAAGTGTAACTTTTAGCTTAGGCAAAACTAGCTAATGCATTTTCAAATTCTTGTATGAAGTAAATGATGCATCCTTTGGCTAAACTGTTGTGATAATTGATTTGTAGATACACCCATGCGTTGTCCTGCTAGTTTTGTATAATTTTTTTTAGTTATTCACAGTTTCAAACGAGCTAGTTGATCTTTATTTTCATACCTTACTCCTTATGAGATGCACGATTTTGGTTAGTCATTAGGGCCAATCCCACATCCCATGGTTGTACTTGTAAATCACAGGTTCCTGTTGCAAATGGAAGTGGATCATATCCTTATTCACTGGATGTTCCAAGAAACACAAGGTTCTTGTTCTCCAATAAAACTTCCACCCCTGCAAAAGCTATCGCAAAATCAATTGTAAGAGAATGTGCTTGTCGCCTACTTTTGTGGGATTCTTACATTTGAACCATGTTGCTGGTTCCTTACTTTTTGTTAAGTGATCTTTTGTAATTGCAACTGCAGGTATATTTACTTAAACCTGGTAGTTCATCACAACAGCACTTTGAGAAATTGGTCAACATTTTGGAACAGTTAGTTTTCTCACACATTACTCACTTTATTTAGCTCAATTAAGTTTGCTCTTCTCTTCAATCCAGTTATTTCCTTAATATTTTTACTGGCATTTAATTTTGTAGATATTATCATCCCTCAAATGGTGGTCGATGGACTTACTCATTGGAGAGGTTTTTGTTTCATTTGGTGATTCAATTTCAGAAGCGTCTACAGAATGAACAGTTGTAAGAATAAATTATTATTTGTTATCTATTTTGTTTTTTCTGTCTCTATTTTATGCAGCTGAAGAAGTTATGTACTACAGGGGCACACATAATAGCAAACCCACTGAACAGCATCTTGGGGAATCAGAGAGAGTTTTCTTTGTTAATTCAGTGCTAAAGTTAATTGATCGCGGTCAATACAGCAAGAATGAGCATCTCTCTGAGACAGTTGCTGCTGCAACTTCTATATTGTCCTATGTGGAACCCTCATTGGTTCTGCCTTTTGTGGCATCTCGTTTTCATATGGCCCTTGAGACGGTTAGTAGTGCTGCATGAATTTCTTATATGGTAGAATAAGTTATATGTGGTCAATGGCACGTCCAAAGCATAAGTTTGCTTCTTGATAGTATGTCTACTGAAGAATAGGATATTCTTGTCATTTTCTAAACAGTTTATTTTATTAGATTACTTTGTCTTTCTGACCAAATTCATTTTGCCTAGCCAGATGACTGCCACCCACCAATTGAAAATTGCAGTTATGTCAGTAGCATTTGTTGGGCGTTCACTGTTTTATACATCTGTATCAGCTTCCTCCATGAAACCAGTGGATCTTGGTGGTGGTGATGAAACATTTATTGATCTTGTGGGGGTTTCATTATCCAATGCATTACTTGGCATGGATGCTAACGACCCTCCAAAAACCTTGGCTACCATGCAATTAATTGGTTCCATTTTTTCAAATGTGAGCTTGCAACTTTTTGGTATATTGAATAAACAGCTTCTTACTACTATAGAGAAAGCCTAACCCATCTACCCTGTAAATGTAGTTGGCTTTATTGGATGATAAAATTGATGACTTATCATTTATGCCGATGATCCGCTTTTCCGAATGGCTGGATGAGTTCTTATGCCGTCTGTTTTCCTTACTTCTACACTTGGAACCCAGCAGTGTTATGTAAGTAATGGTGCCAAGGTCCCTTCTCTTGCATGTTACCTTGTTTGGGAACAATATTTCTTAACTGGATTTTGTATATGTTTCTTATTATACTTCTATAATTGGATAATTGGTTTCTGGCATATTAGAAATGAAGGTCTGCACTCATCAGCAGCATCAGGAACTTTTCTAGTTGATGATGGTCCATACTACTTCTGTGTGCTTGAAATTCTGCTTGGGAGGCTTTCAAAATCACTGTATAATCAGGTATTGCGTTATGACTTAAAAATACTTGATACACTGCCATTTCTGGGATAATATATTGTCTTATACTTCACTGATATCTTAACCAGGCTTTGAAGAAAATTTCCAAGTTTGTGAGGACAAATATTCTTCCTGGTGCTATTGCAGAGGTTGGACTGCTCTGTTGTGCATGTGTTCACTCAAACCCAGAAGAAGCAGTTAGTCAACTTATTGAGCCAATATTAGTGTCTGTGATATCCTCTTTGAATGGAACACCACGCACTGGATTTGGAGGAAGAGGATCTTTTGACACTTCTGTATCAACCAAGGTATTTTTTTTGGTCATCTGTGATTATCTTTCACTGCAATGTTGCTTTTGGATTTTCTTGAAATCTGAGACATTTCTTTTTCAGGTTAGATCCACAATTTCACCGGCTCTTGAGGCTGCAATTGACTATCAACTAAAGATATTATCAGTTGGCATCACATATGGAGGTTCAGCTCTCCTCCGCTACAAGGATCAATTGAAAGAAGCCATCTTCTTGGCTTTTGACTCACCATCTTGGAAGGTCCTATTCTTCCTGCTCTTGATATGTTTCTTCAAATAAGTTGATCATGTTCTCTTACTAACAAACATAAAATTTGGTGGTTAATTGTGGTCCAGTGGTTCCATATCTGAATTTGATTATTGTTATTTTCAATGACAGGTTAATGGGGCTGCTGATCATCTTCTCCGGTCCCTTCTTGGAAGTCAGATTCATTATTATCCGATAGATCAATATAAGTATGTATATAGAAGGGCTGCTTACATTTGACTATGTTTATTTAGTATTTTCCCCTTCTTTCTGTGGTTGTATATCTTTGTCTAGAAACCTGAACATAAAATTTTGGTCTTGTAGGTGTGTTCTTAGCCACCCTGATGCTGTTGCTCTAGAAGAATGGATTAGCACGAAAGATTTTTCCACTGATGAAAAATTGATCCCAAAGTGGCATATTCCTTGTGATGAAGAAATTCACTTTGCAAATGAGCTTCTAGACATTCATTTTAAGTCAGCTTTGGATGATCTGTTGAAAATATGCCAAACTAAAATTCATGCTGATCAAGGTATAACATATAAGCATTTGGCTCAAATAGTTAATTAGTTATCCTGTAGCAAGATTTCTTTTTTTAAGTTCCTTTTTGACAAAGTTTTAACTTTGAAGACCAGTACCAATTATGATTTTTTATTTCTTAAAATTATCTATGTTCAGTATGTTAATACTGATCATTGATTTTTTAGATTTATCCAAATTTTCTGATATAATGATTTGTTGATCTTGAAGACAAATGTATGCTTTTTTAACTGTTATATTGCATGTAATTTGCCATGCAGGAGATGAGAAAGAACATTTGAAAGTGACTCTTTTACGTATTGAATCAACATTGCAAGGACTTTTTTCTTGCTTGCCTGATTTTGTCCCAGACTCTAGGAATGGGATGGTTGAAGATTCAAAGCATACATTCCTAATTGCTGGGGCAACAGGTTGTACTGTTGGTAGCACTGCTCTGCGAGAAAAAGCTACTGAGATTGTACATGAAGCCTGCAAGTAAGGAGCACAGCTAATGCTACTTTTTACATCATTCCTTCAACTTTCGTGCTTGTGGTTTTCTATAAATCCCATTAATCTTTGATTGTTTAACAGATATATCCTTGAGAAAAAATCAGATGATAGCATCCTGTTGATACTCATCATTCGAATTATTGATGCTTTAGGAAACTATGGTATTGAATTCTCTATCTGAATAATTTTTCACATATTACTTCACAATCAAATTCGGTTTGTATATGCACTGCCTGACTTATTTTATTCTGTTTTTGTACACAGGAAGTTTGGAATATGATGAGTGGTGTAGTCACAGGCAGGCTTGGAAGTTGGAATCTGCTGCCATAATAGAACCTCCAATTAATTTCATTGTGTCATCTCATGCTAAAGCAAAGAAAAGGTATCAATACTCTGACAACTCATCTATCTTAATGACAGGAACAGTGTGCCAATAACTTTTTGATAAAAACTTTGATCTTTGTTGTCATTCCAGACCTAGGTGGGCTCTTATCGACAAGGCATTCATGCACAATACCTGGAGGTCTTCACAAGCATCGTATCATCTTTACCGTACTAGTGGGAATTTCTGCCCATCTGATCATGTGACTATTTTGATGGATGATTTGTTGAGTCTCTCTTTGCATAGCTATGAAACTGTCCGCCTGTAAGTGATTGAGAAATCCATAGCTAACTGAAATATAAATGTTTTATATGATTTAATTTTTATGTGTAAGCAATTGATTTGATATATAGCACATTTGTATTTTCCATGTTTGACCTTGTCTAGGTAGTTTAGCTATATTCAATGAACAAAAAAATAATCCAGAATACTTTTGAAGGAGCAAAAAATAGCAGAATGAAATTAGTTCAGAGTCTTGGTCTTTATTTATGTAGCATATTTAGAGAGTATTACATCTTCAATGATTTTTCCTTCTAAATTGTGTACAATAAATGGACAATAGTTTATAGGGAACAGAAAGGAAAAGAGAAAAGGACAAAAGTATTGTTTGTCATTGCTGAAGTGTTTAAGCATCAAGTTATGGTATGGTTCCGTATGTCAAATTTTATTCCTCATGTTATAATCAAAGATAAGGCGCTTCATAGTTTGGCAAAACCGTGTTAAGTCAACTCCCAATTTATTCAGCTTGGAAAATGAAATAAATTTAATTTGAAAGTTGAAAACCTCCAGTCTGAATAATCTATAATGATTTCTTAGGAGGATATCTTATAATCTATTCTTGCACTTGTTTCTTTCTTTCCCTAATGAAACTTGTTCTCTTACAAAATTAAAATAAAAAAGAATAATATGTGCAGTGGCATTAATGTGAAATTCAAATTGTTTTGATGCTTCTTTGAGGTATCATGTATGATAGAAGTTCAGTAAGTTTTTATTTCTTTTAATTGATCTTTTAATATTATCTTGATTCTCTTTACTTTTGGATGTCAGCTAACCTCTCATCCAATAATCTAAATGCTTTACTTAATACCACTACAGTTCTTTATTATACCTGATTGGGATTTCTTATATGATCCAGGCTTGCAGGGAAAGCTCTAGTGAAGCTGATAAAGAGATGGCCATCTACAATTTCAAAATGTGTTATCACTCTTACCAATAACTTACAAGATCCCAATGCCAAGGAATGTGCAGTGTTGGGTTCTTGCTCAGTCCTTGCCTCACAAACAGTTCTCAAGCATTTGACAACGGTAATTGTCAAGGATGTTGTTAAAATCATTTTTGTGGATGGGTAATACTTTCATTTCTCTTACATATATTCTTTGATTACAGGATCCAAAGTCATTCTCTTCATTTATCTTGGCAATTCTTTCAAGGTAATTCCATTTTCTCTGTTTACCATTTTAGATGAAAGTTGTTGTACCTTGTGTGAACATTAGAGAATAATACTTTCCTGGTTTTTTTTTTCTTGAAGTTCTCATCATGAATCCTTGAAAGCTCAGAAAGCAATTAATGAGGTAAACTTTTCCCTCATCAGATTATTATGGTTTTATTATGTGTTTCTTAATGTTTAACATTTTTCTATATTTTCAACAGCTTTTCGTAAAGTACAACATCCAATTTTCTGGAGTATCTAAAAGCTTTTTCAGGATATCAGACAAAGACAATCATACTGGTGGTCTGGCTTTTTCAGATTTAGTTTCTCAGATTGGTTCCATGAGTTTTGATTCTACTGGCTTGCATTGGCGGTAAATGTTGATTCATTTGGTTTGAAATTTATTTGACACTCATGATTAATGAGTTGCTCTGATCTGATGCATATTTGGGTTCTGTCTCTCGATTACTTCTTTTTTCTTTATTTATTTTAGTTTACATGCTACATTGCAATTTGTTAACTAGTTTAAGCTTTATTTTCTGAGATTCTTGCCTATCTAAAACATTGACCTAATGATTTCTGTTTTCTCAGGTATAATTTGATGGCTAACAGAGTTCTTCTTCTGCTGGCTTTGGCGTCTCGGAACCACCCAAACTCATCATCTAAAATCCTGAGTGATACTGCAGGTTTGTATAGCTACTTGTTTGCTTATGGATCTTTCACTTTCCGTCTTTACTTTTTTGGCTTACCTTTTACACATGCAAAGTCAGTATTGCTGCACTGTTCTTGTGCAATGTGTTTATCCTATTCATGCTGCTGCTTATTTAGGACACTTCTTGAAGAATTTAAAAAGTCAACTTCCACAGACAAGGATACTTGCAATTTCAGCTCTGAATACATTGTTAAAGGAATCACCTTATAAGCTGTCTCCTGGTGAGAAATCTGCTGTACACGAGGATTTACAAGGCAGTGTCAAATCATCCCTTGAAGGAACTTTAACTCAAACTTTTCAGGAAGAGGGTTTCTTCAATGAGACCCTCACTAGTCTTTCTCATGTTCATATAATAACTGATACTGAGTCTGCTTCAAGAGGAAATCAAGGAGATTCCAGTTTCCAAAGCTTAGCGGACAAATCCATAACCCGTTTTTATTTTGAATTTTCGGCTTCATGGCCACGCACGCCAAGTTGGATTTCCTTTTTAGGAAGTGATACATTCTACTCAAGTTTTGCTCGAATTTTCAAGCGGCTAGTACAAGAATGTGGCATGCCTGTAGTATTGTCTCTTAAAGGCGCAGTAGATGAGTTTACAAATGCCAAAGAGAGGTCTAAACAATGTGTAGCTGCTGAAGCATTGGCAGGTGTATTACATTCTGATATTGATGGTCTATCAGGAGCATGGGAAGGCTGGCTGATGCCCCAGTTGAAAAATATCATTTTAGCACAGTCTGTTGAATCAGTTCCTGAGTGGGCCTCTTGCATAAGATATGCAGTTACTGGTAAAGGAAAGTATGGAACAAGAGTTCCTCTTTTGAGGCAGAAAATTCTGGATTCTTTGATGACACCTTTACCTCCAACAGTAGCTACCACCGTAACAGCCAAGCGATATGCTTTTCTGGCTGCTGCACTTATAGAAATATGCCCGCAGAAAATGCCAGTAGCTGAAATCCAGCTCCACAATACACTTCTGAAGGAAGTTCTTGGTAATATGAGCCACTCATCAGCCCAAGTAAGCATTCCCTCTGATCCTATTTGTTTAATCAGTCATGTATTTGAATTTTCCAGTCCTATGCTCCTTTATTGATCATCTTTCCTCTACCTGTTGCCAACTAATTTAAGTCAAGACAACACTATGAAACCATAAATTGGTTTTAGTTTCTAATACCTAATGACATTTGTTAGAAATATATCCATTCATGTGTCTTCACCTAATAGCTTAAGTTTTTGGGATAGTTGGTTCATGACAACATTAAAATAAAAAGTCTTATCTAGAATATATTGTTACTTTTTAACATTTATTGGTTTTGGAAATTTAGTCTTATATACTGCTATTACTAATCTTATTGCCCACGTCAAATGCAAAACTAGCCTCAACACTAACCAAATTTGCAGTGTGTAATCAGAGGACTCGCGTTGTCAACTGAATTTTTGGCCTTCATACTTAGTTGAATGTGATTTACTAATGAAGTGACAAATATGTTTCCTTAACAATTCAGAGTTCATTCACAGTGGACTAATTTGTCATGCTATGTGTTCAGAGCTTATAGGATTTGACAGGCTGGATTGGTTGATCCAGATTCAAGATATTAATTTGGTTTAGTTGATTCATATGCTAACGGAATTTGGATCAACGGTCTGAATTAAAACTTTAAAATTGAGGAAAAACACTGGTTTGAAATTCATATTGGAAGGTTATTCAATGGGTTGAAGCACCCCCTGCATATCAGGCTGCACTTGCTAAACTATGACTGATTTGAACTGATCTTTGAGAAATTTCACAGACAAAATATTATGCTATGATGATGATTAAGTTTGAAAATCCACTGCTTTCAGCATGCTTGTTTTTAAAAGATTGATTTGTCTTAATATAAGTTGAAATTCCCATCACTCAAGAGTTGATTACAATGTTACTGAGCTGAACCTACATTATTAATAGGATGATGTATGAATATATTAATTTTTTTTGTAGAAGTTATATGACGTTATACGATTCTATTAAATTGTTTTTTATTTACTTGTGTAGATTCATTCCTTCTTCATATCAATTTATATACTTCAATTAAGTACATGATGTTTCTTCATTATGCTTGCAATTTTTTTTTGTCCGTGTCACCTTCGAGTTCAGCTGATTCAGTGTATGGTTTTAAGTTTTAACACCAACATTTCTTTGTTTCCTTCGACATTTAATTTTGTTTTCCACTTCTTGTTATGCCATTAGTTAACAATTTACATTCTTAAGCTGGATTTCTTCCCAGCATTTATTTTAGGACTACTGCTAATTTTTAGCCATATTCAGTCACTTGGTTTGGTTGATTGTTTAGCAATATACTGGCAACTACCCTTAGGGTATAATTCTTGTATATAAAACTGTGCTATGGTTTGTATCTTTAGGGTATGTTTGTGAGTTGAATTTTGGAGGGGAAGGGAGGGAAAGGAAGGGTTTATTGGATGCCCTTCCCCCCTTTGTGTTTGTGAGTTTGAGTATTTTTACAAAGTCTTTCCCTCCTCTTCTCCCTCCAATCCTTCCCTTTCCCTCCTCTCTAAACTCACAAACACACCCTTATACAATTATATATACAGGGTTAGTGTAAATTATCAGAAGCAATGCATATATTAGTTTGAATATAAATTAGTCCTTATATTAGGCTGCTTCATTGAGAGGTCTTTCAGGGAATAAAGTCACAAGGAAAAAGGGAAATCTCTAGAACAACTTATGTTAAAATAATGAATCAATTTATTAACTATTGCATGATCAGGTTGAATGTGGATATATCAGATCTCTTTTTTCTTTTTCAACACATCCATGTTTTTAATTGGAGATAGCGGTTAGAACAAGTGGTAGACACTGGAACTGGTGGATACAAACATTATTATTTGTTGGTTCTGACCTATTTCAATTTGTCTATGCAACAGGTGAGGGAGGCTCTAGGGGTTACCCTGTCTGTATTGTGCTCTAACATTCGGCTATATCATTCAAGTCACCATGATAATGCGTTTGATGGGAGAAACAACAATGTTGATAATTTGATGAAAGATGAAAGCTGGGTTCAGTTTCTTACAGAGCGAGCAGCTGAAGCAGTTGTGAACATTCAGATTGCTACCCAATCAGATAAAGCGGCGAATCCCATGGATACGAGTTCTCAAAATGGGCATGTAGATGGTGATTCACAAGATGATATGAAATGGATGGAAACGGTACTAATTGAAGTATATAGTTTAATAGGTTTTCCTTTTACTTATCAAATCATTTGCTGATTGTTTTCTATTCCAAACATATGTAGCTACTCTACTTCATCATCTCATCATTGAAGTCCGGGAGATCCTCTTATCTACTTGACGTGATTGTGGGGCTTCTTTATCCTGTGATTTCCTTGCAGGTTTGGGGTCTAGATTTTACTGTATTTATAATAATTTGAATTTTTTACTTCTTTTTTGACTGTATTATTAACTCTTATCTGATTTCATTACTTGTTATGTGTTAGATATAAAACCATTCATGTGCTTTCACCTAACACTAACAGCTTTAGACTTTAGAATAATTGGTCATGACATAGTATCAGACAGAGCTTTGATGACCAAGTGGTCTAGAATTCAATCCTTGTTGTCTTATTTTTCTAAATAAAAAAAGTTAATTTTCAGCATGAAGTTTGGAAGGGCCTATGCATTGTCTATGCTTCAAGCCTAAAGGGCTCGTGTGAGGGAGCGTGTTTGATATTGTTGGAAAGTCCCACATTGCCTAATGATAAGGCCATTTAATAATATATAAGCCTTGAGCAGTCCTCACCCTACAATTTAATAAGGCCATTTAATAAATAAGCCTTAGGCAATCCTCACCCTACAAGCTAGCTTTTGGGGTTGAGTTAGGCCCGAGTCCAAAATCTAATATGGTATCAGAGCCTATCCTAGATCTGTTATTGGGCCCCCACCTGTTGATGTCCACGCTCCAGATGTCCAGCCCTGGGCGTGAGGGGGTGTGTTGGAAAGTCCCACATTGCCTAGTGATAAGGCCATTTAATAATATATAAGCCTTGGGCAGTCCTCAGTCCTCACCCTACAAGCTAGCTTTTGGGGTTGAGATAGGACCGGGTCCAAAATCTAATAGATATAAAATCATTCATGTGCTTTCACCTAATAGCTTAAATTTTTGGGATAATTAGTTCATGACATTATGTGATTTACAGTGACTTGTGTTTCTTTTTGACAATTTTTATGGTTTGTTGTGTATGTTTTAATTGTCTTAAGCCGTAAGCCTGGTTAGACACCTGATTCTCTTAATGGTATTAAGAGCCAGTTTGATGTCTAAGCATTTGTCTGACCTGAGTTTCATAAAAACACAGAAGTCAAAATTTTGAGAGTCTCATCATCGTCCAGGAGTTAATTATAGGATGGTATATCTTGTCTTGGTCTTCTATCAGCTTTAACTTTCTTTCAAGATTCTGGTTCTACCGAAGTAGTAAAAACACTTATAAGGTTATCAATATAACATATAATCAAATCTAAAATACAAGCCCCTGATATCTCTTAAAATTTTGAGGCTATTAAAGTTGAAGAGTATTTGTGCATAGCCCTCCTTTATCAGTGTGCTTGTAGAAAATATGAATAGGTGGTTTTTCTCACTATAGACAAACCTTCATAGCTCTTGCTTATGCTAAATTCATATAAGGACACTTCAATTGAGATGATGTTTTTGTGGTCACGTGAAGTTCAGTGGTTAATGAAACAGAAACAAAAGTGTCAAATTGTGATTGCTTATTGTTGCAATACTTAATGAAGGTTACAATGCTTCTTTTAATATTCCTATACCTTTCGAGAAGCTGTATTAAAAAATTAGAAAACAATGTTATTCTCATTTCCTGTTTTATTTTATTCTGTCATCATTCATTGTATATCAGTTATCACAATTCTGAGTTTATTTTATTTTGTTTTGTTTTTTTGGCTTTTGAAGGAAACATCAAATAAGGATTTGTCGACATTAGCTAAGGCAGCATTTGAATTGCTGAAATGGATGATCGTTTGGGAACCTCACCTCCAGAAGGCCATATCTGTGATTCTTTCTGCTGCCAATGATTCCAACTGGCGAACTAGATCTGCTACATTGACATATCTGCGTACTTTCATGTACAGGTATAATGATCTTGCAACAGGTTTGCTTTGGCATACCATACTCTAAATGGCTGCATGCTTAGAAATTATACACATCTAGCTTCTTGTGATAATATTTTCTTTTGAAGCCATCTTATTTACATCCATGCTTTTTCTTTGATAATTATTTTCTCATTTTTTTGAGGTTTCTCTTTTCAGTTTGTAGGTCAAGTATTTTACTTCTTTTGTCTGTTATGAAACAGATGCAAGTAAAGTTTTGTTCCTTCTGTAACAGGCACACTTTCATTCTCTCAAGTTCAAAGAAACAAGAAATTTGGAGAACGGTTGAGAAGTTGCTAGTAGACAACCAAGTTGAGGCAAGCTCTTTGCCACTTTCTTAAAAATTATTTGAATAGAAATGCAATATATTTTGTTTTTCTTTTTTATTATATTTAGAAATTTGGATAATATCTGATGAGATGCCTGTACTTTATAGAAAATGCTGACCTGGTAGGTAGTAAGGTTTCACCTCAACAGACCCTACTTGTTTATTAGCATGGCATCCTTTCCCCTTTAAGAATTAGGTTGTGGATAGGACTAAGATCTTACACCATATGGCAGTTTGTGTTCCTTACCTGTAGAAGAAAGTGTATTATGCTTTAAAATGTTTGTTTATTGTTACCCATGGCTGTTCTTCCTCATGCAGACAAAATCTATATCAACATATATTCTAGGGAAACCATGTTCTGACTTGTCCCGTGTTGCTTTTTTTATGCTTGCATCTATTATTGATGGGTTGCTTTTCTTACATATGATTGATGATTCTGATTATTGCATTTTAAATCATCTCATTTTGGAAGACATAATCTTTGGTTTAGGTAAGAGAACATGCTGCAGCTGTTTTAGCAGGCTTAATGAAGGGTGGAGATGAAGATCTAGCTAAAGATTTCCGTGATAGAGCTTATACAGAGGCAAATGTTGTACACAAAAGAAGAAAATTGAGGTTATCCTTTTCCTCGTGTTTTTGGGAAGTTTAGTTGTTATTTTGTAGAAAAGTGGGATGCAAAGAGAGTCTAAATGCTGGTTCATTTCTTTCATATCATCTTCATCCATTGTGTGTGGTATTGTGAAGTTATTCTGTAGTTTTAATTTTGGACCTTTACGAAAATACTACTATACTACTAATGCCAAAGCTTATATACTTGGTTCCTCTGCATGGAGCATAAGCTTAATTTTTTAAATCTAGAATATTTGTTGTTTGTAAGAAAAGAAGTCATAATGCATGCGGTTTTTGTCATAAAAATATTATGTAACGCATAGGCATGAAAGCATTGTAGGGTGAGATTTGCAAACATACTTTTTAATTTGTCAATTGAACAACTGATACGATCATCTTGCAAATTCTCTCTCTATCTCCCTCTCTAATTTTTAGCTATAATATGTCACATTTGACGAAGTGTGAAAATTTTCTTCTACAGAAATGCAAGTTCTGGTTCATCTGTAGCATCTGTTCATGGTGCTGTACTAGCTTTAGCAGCTTCTGTATTATCAGCCCCATATGACATGCCCAGGTTTGTCCAACAATTATATCCATGCAATATGATTATGTATTGGTAATTTGGCAAGTAAGTACCGGCTCATTAAAATCGACCTATGAGATATTACAAAAAGTTAGATATTTGGTCAATTTTTATAGTTGTTTTTTTAAAAACAAAATAAGCTGTGAATATAAAAGGAGCAATACCAAACATCAGAAGTATGTGCCATCTTGGTCCTGCCATAATTTTAAACACAAAGTCTAGTATCTAATGTAATCTAATCTATATTATGTAATTCAATATTATAAAATAAAAAGTTATATGTGATATAACATCATTTTATTTATTTTCTCCTCTAAAATTAGCTTCGATCACAAGCTTATGCTTCTTGTTTTTAATTTATTATTTATTTTTTGTAACAATATATAATAAATAATATAATTATTAATATCCTATAATTAATATAAAATCTAATAATTAAATCTTATTTAAAGAATAAAAATAAGATAAATCATAATGTTTATCGGACACGATTAATTTAATGAACTAAAAAAATGTATGTAATCATTTAATTAACTTATATTGCGATAAAAATAATTTTGTTATCAATAATTTTATACCTTTGTGAAATTAACTCCTTCATAATTTGATTTGTCCTACGAAGGATTCGATGACTCTATTAATATGGTTTTAAAATCTAAAATTAGAAAAAAAAATTAATTGTTTGATTAATTATTTACATCTAATAATGTTTAACTTGATTTGATCCCCCCCCCCCCACACACACACAACTTGATTTGATCCCCACACACACACACCCACATATATATATATATATATATATATATATAAACTATTACATCTAATCTAATGTAAATATATAACAACTCTATGCAATATTGGTCCTGCCATCTTCAAGTTATGCATCGCATAGAAATTTAAGTTCATCTGTGAATATAAAAGGAGCAATACCAAACATCAGAAGTATGTGCCATAGCTATAATCTAATACAAAAACATTCTTTTTCTAAGGTGGGTTGGTGGTAAATGAATTTGACTAAAGTTCATTGAACCCAGAGGAGACATCCAAAAGACAGGCACAAATTTTTTACTCCAATTAAACTCTGATCTATAGGCTTCTGTGTGTTAAGCTCTATACTAGATCTATAAGGATCACAGACATGATTTTCCTTTGGTTTTGGAGACATTTAAACGGATTGATTATGCATCATCTGTTGATTCTTTTTCCACTGTATTTTTTTTCTCGTCATTATCTGACAGCATTAACTACTTTCTTTTAGTTGGTTGCCTGAGCATGTTACACTACTAGCTCGCTTCAGTGGGGAGCCATCCCCTGTGAAATCTACAGTTACAAAAGCAGTTGCAGAGTTTCGGCGGACCCATGCTGATACATGGAATGTTCAAAAAGAGTTATTTACTGAAGAGCAACTTGAGGTAGCTTTCTAAAGAATCCAAGCATATTGTACTGTGCCCTGTGATTTAGAAAGTTTGATAATTTCTTTCTTTATATTTTTTTCCTAATTTTTTTTATTATTTTTTTCCATATTCACAGATTCTGGCAGATACCTCCTCTTCATCATCATATTTTGCTTGATCTAGTAATCCAAAGATATTGCTGGGAGAGTACTAAAATATTGGTTAGGGAAAGTATGCTTTTCATTTTTTGTGTATTTATAATATGTAAAAATAGCTCTTATTTACATTTTGTACCATTGGTCATCTTCGTAAGAAGTTTATTCCTTAATCCAGTCTCACAAGTTGAGCTTCTAACTTCCTCTGTTCTGTAATCTTTTTTATACCATGGGGTTAATTAAATCATCTGCTGGTAAATCCCACACGACACAGTCTGAGTTGAATATATTGGATAGATTTCTAATTTCTTTTGTAGCCTCAGAATCATCCCCATTTTCCTCTTCAAGTTTTTCATGTAACTGACTTTGCTGATCCATGGCTGTACATGTGCTTCCAGTACATCCACTTTGGCTCCATGGTGATGCATTCCCGTTATTTCCGAAAGATGCTGGACTGAATTGAAACCCAGACATTGTAGGGAAAACACTGTATGGCATTGCAAAACTTGCAGATGCAGCTGTAGTGGTGTCCCAAGGTTTGTTTGAGGGTATCATTTCAGGTTCTTGTATGGCCTTTGATAGGTCAAGCTTAATCTTCTCGACAGTGTCATCCTTTTCTTCTGGCTTACAGTTAATGTAATCAGTGATGTTATTTCCCAGTGCAGCAGTGGAATGTTGGCCCTGGAAGTTAATTGGCTTCTTGGTAAGAAGGTGGAGCACCTCATCTTTGAAGCAGCCAAGGGCTGCTTCAGCTAGGTGAGCTGCTTGTGGGGGTGCCAATGTTGTAGCAATTTCAGCCATTAGATGGGAGAATGGCTTGTGAGTGACAGGGTCAATACCCATTCCTGACAGTTTCTTTTTCAGCTTGGTGTTCCAGTGGTTTTTGACATCATTGTCAGTGCGTCCTGGCAGCTGGGCGGCTATCAGTGACCATCTGAACATCCGTTCAAGTAAGCATTTAAGTGAACAATGTGATAAGAGAATTTCCTACGCTATAAATAACAATAACTTAAATGTATGGTTAACATTTAACATACCTGTTACCAAAAACTGAATGAAGCTTCACAATGGTTTGTTCTTCTGAATCTGAGAATTGACCATGTTTAAGATCAGGACGAAGGTAATTAGTCCACCTTAGCCTGCAGCTCTTTCCACATCTCTGGAGACCTATTTCATCAGCAAAATCATGTATAAAAGTTTGTTTTATTAACTTTGATATGAATAATATAGGTATAGACAGAGGGAGTGGAGAGGGACTAACCAGCATTCTTGGGAATGAGACGCCAATTGCGAGTGCCATGTTGAGCAATGTAGGAGGAGAGCTTGTTATCTTCCTCAGGTGTCCACTGTCCTCTTTTCACGTTGTCCTTCTCACAGCATGGAATACGCCCCATTTCTCTATTCTTTTTTTTTTTTTCAATATATGTTAATTCTTCTATCCGAAAGAAATGCTAATTTTGAGAGTAGGTGAGAACTAGAATAATAGAGGGAAGTATGAAGTATAAGAATTATACTTCTTTCTTCCACAACAACTTGCTAACTCTCTCTACCAGTCTTTCAATTCTTTGAGGCAAAAAGGGAAGACGTGGAATATTTCTTTGAGTTGGTTTTTGTTTTTTTTGCTTCTTCTCTGTGTTTTTTTGGTAGTGGCTCAATATTCTTTATATATAAGGGGTGCCAATTGGAATTGCATGGGATACATAGTAAAGGCCCAAAGGCATCAAAGGCGCATGATTTTATTAAAGAATTCAACGCCATTGAGCGTGTGAGAGAGAGGCAGGTAGCTCACCCACAAGATGCTTGGTCAACACCTCTCTTTCACGCTCTCTCTCTCTTTGTTGACTGCTTTACTCATAGTTTGTGTGCTTAATGCTTAATGCACACGTTGGGTAGGTTTCTGATTTGTTCACACAAAACCACCTCACCTTACTTAGGAGGAAGAGTGACCGGGTTAGATCCTATTTAACGTTGCAGATGATGTCAAGGTTGTTTCATTGTTAGGATCTCTGTTTTTCTTGAGCAAATTTTTTAGCTATCGATTTCATTAACATAAGAGAACCTGGGAAGAAATATGAGAGGTGGGTCCCACATAGGGTATGATGCACTTCACTAGGGAGCTAGGCAACATTCCTCGATAAATTTTTATTTTCGTATTCACATTTTTGGCACCTTTATATACTTACAACTGGTCATATAATTCATGCTTTACATAGAGTTGTTATATATTTATTTATTTAATAAATAGTAGGGATTTCCATATTTTAAAATTTTAAAAACTTTATGAGTTTGTATATTATTATATTAGATTAGATGTAATAGTTTATATATATATATATATATATATATATATATCTGTGTGTGTGTGGGTGTGGGGATCAAATCAAGTTGTGTGTGTGTGTGTGGGGGGGGGGGGGGGGATCAAATCAAGTTAAACATTATTAGATGTAAATAATTAATCAAACAATTAATTTTTTTTTCTAATTTTAGATTTTAAAACCATATTAATAGAGTCATCGAATCCTTCGTAGGACAAATCAAATTATGAAGGAGTTAATTTCACAAAGGTATAAAATTATTGATAACAAAATTATTTTTATCGCAATATAAGTTAATTAAATGATTACATACATTTTTTTAGTTCATTAAATTAATCGTGTCCGATAAACATATTATGATTTATCTTATTTTTATTCTTTAAATAAGATTTAATTATTAGATTTTATATTAATTATAGGATATTAATAATTATATTATTTATTATATATTGTTACAAAAAATAAATAATAAATTAAAAACAAGAAGCATAAGCTTGTGATCGAAGCTAATTTTAGAGGAGAAAATAAATAAAATGATGTTATATCACATATAACTTTTTATTTTATAATATTGAATTACATAATATAGATTAGATTACATTAGATACTAGACTTTGTGTTTAAAATTATTTGCAACCAAACATTTTCACTCAATTGATGAGCAAATCATGTGCTATATTCATTAAATTAATTTAATTTTTACCTAAAATTTATTAATTATAAAAAATGATAAAATAGAAAAATACTTTTGGAAGGAAATAAGTGTTATGTGGTGACATGTAACATTGTCCACAAGAGAAAAAAAATCTTACATTATAATATAAATGTTATATTAGATATTAGATTTTTAAATATATTTTTTCAAATAAAAAATTGTTTGATCGTTGATTGTTGACTCTTAAGTCATTTATAATTTTCATGAAATTATTGTGTCCTTTATCACAAAAATCTGATTTGAATAAGATTAAAAAAATTGATAACAAGAATTGATTGTGACTATCTTATGAAAAGGTAGCATAAATTGAATGAAATGTTGTTTTTGGAGAGAGTCATATGAGGCATGAATGTATTCGTGTTTAGGGATGTCAAAAATATCCACACCGCGGATGCATGTGGATATACCCTCGTAATGGGTACCCGTATATTTATTAAATGGGTGGGGATAAATATTATACTACCCGCTCCGTGGGTATCGGTATATTAATTAAAATATATTTTCTATTAAATATATTAAAATATTATAATTTTCATTATTTTATGATGATATAAAAATTATTTTTATTACTTTATAATGATATTTTTAATATATTAACACGTAATGATATTATATAATGTTATTTATATTATAAAATATTAATATTATATGATATTATGATATATTATATGATATTTTCTCTCTTTTCTTTCTATACATTTTAAATTTTTAAATAGTAATGGGTACCCGTGGGTACCCCTACCTGCACGAGTACCCGTTAATTTTAGCGGGTATGGATGCGGGTAATATACGCCCCCGCCCCGTTGAATCGGTGCCATTTATTATTTTTTTCATTTTTTAAAATAGAAATAGTAAAAATGAATCTAACAATGTGACATTTATTATCTTTTCATTTTTTAAATAAAAATAGTAAAAATGAATCTAACAATTTCAGACTAGTTTATCATCATTTAATCTGGGATTTTTGGAAATAATTATGAAAATATTAATTATTTAAGTTTATTAAATTTTTCGATAAAAACAAGTTTATTAAATTTGTTTTTTTATGTTTTCAATAATAATTCAACATAATTATTTGTACGAAAATGTCAATAATAATATATATTTCAAATACTATTATAACAAGTTCAAATATACCATAAATTAAAATTTAAACAAATAATTTGTTATAATTTTTTCCATTCTAGATGGGGCTTACGTCAATATAAAATATTTTTAAATTTTTAATATTTTAAGTATTATTAATATTTTTCTTAAAAATGTTTAAGATATTTACATAATATATCCAGTTATAAGACCAACACCCAAGTCCAATGGGAATTGGTTACCCTACTTTTGTCATTAAGAACTTTACAAAAATTTAAAACCATCATTGAGAACTTTGTAGAGGGTTTGCTTAACAAGGAGTATTTGCTTATACGACCAACTTTACGAAGATAGTTTGTGGGCTCGGTGTAAAATATAAAGAGGAAATATAAAGATGTAAGGTTATTTGTAAGCTCCATTTAGTAAGATTTTTAAAGTTACACCATTGGAGAAAATAGTTGCTTAAATTATAAAGAGTAAAAATTAGTAATGTGTAATGATGAAACTCAGTTAAGAATTGTAAAAGGTGAAATTGATGAATGAACTATTGGAGATGCTCTAAGTAAAATCTCATGACACAGTCAGCGCAACAAAGTAACATTTAAATTTGACGAGAAAGCTTTTTGAAAAAAAAAATTGTCTTTAATCGGAAATCTGCACAAATATAGTTACGGAATTAATCTCTTTGGTATTGTGAGGGGTGGTTAATTAAAACCCTACTTAAAATGACGAATTTAGAATTTGAATCTTTGGCATGGTGACAAAAGGCTTCCCACCTATTACCTTTAGCATTCAAAATGGCCATTGCTTTTCCTACTCCCTTTTGCTTTTTCCACCTCTTTTTGTTCATTCCCTAACGACCCAACCCTCATCTTCCCTCTCCCAATCCCACGACCTCCACCTCCCTCCTCCAATCCCTTCCCCGCCTCCCATCCCCTTCCCTCCCTCTCCACCCCCTAACAACCCGTCCACCCCACCCCCATCTTCCCTAACCCCATGGCCTCTGCTTCCCTCCTCACCTCTCCACCCCATGAAATCCTCCATGGACCTCGGGAAAGATGTGTTGGCGTTCACGTGACGATCACATGCTGTGAGTTTCATAAGTATAAGAAAAAAGGAGCAATCGAAGTTAATTTCAAGGTTGGTTGTACGTAATGTTAGTTAACGTGCACGGGGAGCGGAATGCTTACCATTACTTGATTTGAGTGGTGGGAAATGGAGGATGAAACAAGATTAAATCTTTGGCTATATGCAGAATCTTAGTGAAATCTCAAGAAATAGAAGAAAAGAAAGGAAATTAGAATTACGGACAAAGCTGTCCGTAAGTCAATTTTTTAAAATGGGTTACGGACACGGTTGTCCGGGAAACGTTCCAGAACAACCATGTCCGTAGGCCAATTTTTTTTTTTAAAAAAAAAAGGCTTACGGATACTACTGTCCAGAATGGAAACTGTCGTAAGACAATTTTATTCCCATCTGGACACGTATATCCGGAAAAGACGAGGTAGTTAGGAAAAATATTCAAAAAATAGAAGGGGTGGGAATAGTAAAAGAGAGGTGGGAAAAACAATAGCCTTCAAAACCTACCATCACAAAGCCCAATAATGAAAAGTTAATGGTGACATCCCTATATCGGCGTTTGCTATTCTCACCTCCTTTTGGTACTTTCTTTTAAACATTTCCCTAACTACACCCTTCCCCTTCCCCTTCCCTACCATCCTACCCTCACCCACAACCACTATCACCGCCGCCTACTGCAGCCCCCTTCCCCTCTTCTCCCATCAAAATATCTGGAAGTCACTTTTCTAAAAAAAAAAAAGCCTTTTCGTACATGTGTGGACGTAAGCCATTTAAGGACATGTATGTCCAAAAATAAATTTAATTTGACTTCCGAACATAAATGTATTGGAGTTAGAAAGACAAAATAATATGAAATTAATGTTCTAATGAAAAGTAGTTGAGACTTGAACTTGAGTGTTAAAAAGAGTTGAAATGTGCTAATGTAACAATATAAAGAAGAATTGAAAAGGCAATGAATGAGAAGCTTTAAATTCAATGTAGATGATATGATAATAGAATAGATAATAGATTCCTCTGGTCATCTTACTAAACCTTATAAAATTAGAGTCTGATGTATGGCTAGTTCCCATTTAATGATACTGTCATTCTAGCTTCCTTTCCTGTTTAATTTAGCCAAATCTTGTTTCAAAGAAGCTTTTATTAAAAGAAAAAAACAACTGTCAAAAAGTGGAGTTCATTTATTCAGGTAGAGAACACCTACCCCAGGTCCCAACTCTGAAGTGAGCTGGAAGTGTAGTTCCAGCTTCAAAATCTAGACCTACTCAACTCTGTGCTTCCATGACAACTATTTGCATCTTAGCAACTACTTTTCAGTTTAACAGATGAAACTAACCAGTTTTCTCAAGATTATTCCAAGAAACAAATGCAATTTTTAGCTTCTGCAATTCAATCACACAACTTACTGCTACAGTCTTAGAAGACCTGAACAGGCAGAACAGCATAACCCCGAATTCATCAATGTTCCAGGCATAATTCTTTATGTTTGCTATCAAAAAAGGGGATAACCAATGAGCCAGTAAGCCACTGTCCTATGTTTGATGTGGTTTCAACATAAGGGTGAAAAAATTACTACCGCAATCTGATTCCTCAGTTTCAATTTCCAATTCTGGGAGAGGTCTTAAAGCTTCTCAGCTTAGTTTTGCAGTTATTATCCCTTCAATAGATCCAATGAGGGTGAAAAATCCCACCACAAAGCCAATAATGCTAAAAAGCCTAAGCAAGATCCACTTGGTCGTCCATGCTTCAATATTGCTCTGACTCAAGTACATTTCCACTGGGAAATATATGGTTAATGGATAATAGATTATGCCAGCCAAAACTCCCAAAATCTGATTGAAGTAGGGAAAGATCATTGCTATCCCAGTTGTTGATGCAACATATACAGTTCGGAAAGAAAGCCTGAGAAGACTTATTTGAAAAGCTGGCAGCAATGGGAGTTTCAAGAGGTATGTGTGATTCACAAATTCATTGTCTGGGAACTTGAAACGAAGCCAATTCTCAACATTTGCAAAAAGTGGCTGGCTATACACCTGCACCAGAACAAGATAGATGATACATTACTTTGCAAGTCAAGTGGTGGAGAATGTAAGGACTAAGGACAGCAGAGACATCAAATGGAAGAGAGTGCCATAGTAAAATTTGATGATGATATTTTCTATTTATATGTACCTGATATGCACCAACAAGATGAATCACTATACAAGCATTGGCAAAGTCTACAAGCCAATGAAGCTTAGAGGATGAAAACCCAGTTAAAAGGTTTCCTGGGGTATCATTACCAAAGGCTGCATATCCACAACACCCACAACAGAGGTAGAAAAATGTTGTGACAATGACTGATATTGTTGAGGCCTTCCTCATGGTTTGGTTTTCTGGTGGAGGAGATTTCAAAGTGTCCTTCAAGAATTGCAGTAAGCTATATTAGCCTTTATTATTGTTAAGTTTTTCCTTTCCTCAGGGCTGAGGTAAAGTTACATTTTAGCTATCTGAGATCACAGGAGTAGGACACATACCTGTATTTCTATAAGAATCACTGCGAATGGATAAGAGAATGCTATGTCACCAAGTGCTTGAGCAACCAACCATAATTTTTCAGTTCCACTGGAAGTATTGATTCCTTGAATGCTACCCTCAATATATCCCTTTTCTGAGCACATGATTACCAGAAATTTGTATACATGTGTTGGGTCACAACAAATAATTAGTCTAATATTATATATATGATTTCAAGCAACTTTCCATGCACTAGTCAGTCATGCTCATGCAATGCCTGAGGAAAGACACCTAATTGGTGAGCAACTGGACATACCTATGACTTGCATGAGGGCAAGTGCCATTCCTATGAAAGCATAAGCAAAGGACATGATTGCTGCAAGAATTGACAGCCATTGAATGTTATGGAAGTTGGGTATCTGTGAGAGAACAATTTGGACTGCCCCAAAAATAAGCATGAAATATGCATCCCCAAATTCACATGCTTCTTCAGTCCCTTTGTCTTGGTAACAGTTTGATTTTTGGATTGCACTGCAGCCACAATCACAAAAATAGCCATCCAAATTAATGAAATTATTATGTAACAAAATTGGTATAGTGAGATTTTGGGAACAGCTTCATGATGAACACACCTCATGCTGATGGCTGCTGTGATGACATAGGCAATTCCAAAACCATATAAGCTTATATTCACAAAAACACCAGAGGCACGTCCACTCCCAATTCCTGTAACCACCCAATGAGGATCATGTAATAACAGTCTTGCCTTGCCTATAGAAACATATTAAGATTCTGTTCCAAATATGCTAGCACGTTTAATCAAGAAATGAAATATTAACACTTCATTAACTGACTCTAACACATTGTTAACCTTAATAATGCTATGACAGGAAAGAAGCCAAAAGACTAAAAGTTCACTGATTAAATAAAACATATAACCTACCATAGCTCCACTATCAATATCATCATGCCTCATCTAGTCTACCACTTCTTTCATCAGTATCACCACCACCAATTCACCATGATGTCTTTCACCAGATCTCCCGTTAATCATAACCACGACATTAACACTATATAGTAAAAGTAATGATATTTCTCAGTATGAAATTAGCAAGGGTAAATAGTACAATTCTCAGACTTGTTCTTTTACCTAATATTAACAGTTGATGATTAAGAAGGTACTACAATTCGTTTCCTAGTATAGAACAAATGAATATAACAGCTCAAATTTCTGGGTTGCAGCTCTTGAATAATATTTTATCCATCATGGACCACATAACATTTATTTATAAGATATACAAGAGATAGTGAGATATATTATAGGGGGAAATAAATAAAAGTCTATAATTTTGACTCCTCTAAAATACACTTAAAAATACATGTATAATAAATTATGAGGTTCCTAAATCTCAACCATTGATTTTTCCATCAATGATTATCATTATGCACTTTAACCTCTAAAGGGCATCCTACATTTTAGAAAAGTCAAATACAAAATTTATTTTACATTCTATTATAAAATGAATATAATAAAAACTTTATGATAAAAATTTGTAAGGAAAATTATTAATAGTGTGTTTCGTTTCATCAAAACCATGTTACAAACATGAATTCAAACAAACACCGCTACTAAAAAGAGTATTGGCCCAAATCAATATTTGTAACATGGTTCTGTGTGAGATCAAACGCACGATAAGCCTATAACGGAGTTTACACAAATCTCAACATTTTTTTTTCATTCTACATTTCTGTCACGTGTAACTCTAAAGCAAATCCAGCCTAGGTACAAACTAAGATATTGAACAGGACAAATAAATCAGACCAGCTAATCAATGAATGATTAACTAGCTATAGGAGAACTAATCTTTATAATTTATTTTCCTAGTGATCACCATTTAGATTCAGCTTTATTTTTTAATAGTTCCCTTTCCCCAACTTTTTTTAATGTAACTTTGGTGTGGAGAAAGAGAAGGGTGAAGGTGCAATGGGCAAGATCCATGTGGAAGCATTAAAAAAAAGGGCAGAGTAAGGATCTGGACGCAAAAGAAGCGGAGGATATTGTTGCCGTGACACAACTGAACTTGTTAGATGTGTGACACATCACACATTTCAAAGTAACCAACCCTCTCTCCTCTCACTCACATAACCAATTTTTCCTAGTCAAACCCACTTTACTCTACAACATTTTGTTAAAAAATTAAATTAATAAAAAAAAAAAGTTTCATCGATGATTTACTCTGTTTTTTTATCCTATCAGATCACGAATGACATTGATAAACGAAATTGAAACATGTTGGTGTTGTATTAATAGTGAAATTGAAATGTAAAAGGTTGTCGATTACTAACCCTTATGCAAATTAACAGCATCAAGATAAGAGGAGCTTCTATGAGGACCATATTGAGGATCAGGAGAACGATATGTGTCACTGAGAAGGAAAGCAGAGAGAAGAGTGATGGAAGCAAAGAGAAGAATTGCCAAAGGGCCAGCAATCCACCCAACCTGAGCAATGCTCCATGCAAGAGAGAGTACTCCTGATCCTATCACTCCTGTCACTATGTGTGCCACTGCTGTCCATACTGTCCCTGTTTTGTTACCATTCATTCATTTCTCAATTCCATTCCATAATAATGCAGAGGAAATGAAATGATTCACATAAAAAATTAAGATGAAAACAAGACACAGTAGAGTATAGAGATTAGAGACCTGTTCTTTTGACAGTAATGGAATCTGCAAATTGGGCGTCCAAGAATGGGGTGGTGTAACCTTCTTCACTCATGGCTTTTGATTGATCAGATTATCAAAACGCAAACACAGCTTCTTCTCATTCTCAGTTCATCCAAAACGACTTTTTCTTCGCAGAAAGAGCGATCAGAATCAGAATTTGCCTTTAGTTTGTGATGTGAAACTGAATTTGCCAGAGAGAAATACGAATAGTTAATGGCATGGGGAATGTCCTAGCTCAGCATTTTCTTTATATAATAAATGGAGAAATTCGAGCAACGTACTCTCTAGGCACTCTTTTCAATCTTTTTTGTTTTTTTTTTTTCACTGGCCGGATTTTATACAAGTTCCAATTATATTTCATTCTCTATGCAATGACACTCTTTAAAAAAAAAAAACCACGTGAAAATTGTCATTAAAAAATTTAAATATGTATCACTTCACTTAATTACTTATTGGGGACACTTAATTTTTATTTGATGTGATGGGTGTGAATTTGAATCAATAATAGGTGTATTGAATTTGAATATTCCGCAAGTGTGAAATAACGTGAACATTTTTTTTTTAATTATCAACTAAAATTTATATTAATTTTACTAAGTAAAAGCTAAGTCTTATCAAATAAAGATTGAGATTTCTCAAGTTTGAATCTCGGGTATGTAATTGTATTAATTGGACTCAGACTACATATGACAAAAAAATCTACACCTGCATATTCTGGATATACTTGTAATAGGTATCCACATATTTATTAAATGGGTTGGAATAAATATTATACTACCGTCCCGTGGGTACACGTATATTCATTAGAATATATTTTTTATTATTTTATGATGATATAAAAATCATTTTTTACTATTTTATAATAATATTTTTAATATATTAACACAAAATAATATTATATAATGTTAATTCATATTATATAATATTAGTATTATATGATATTATGATATACTATATGACATTTTCTCACTTTCTTTTTATAATTTTAAATTTTTAAATATTAATGGGTATCCACGGATACCCGCTACCCACATGGGTACCCATTAATTTTAGCGAGTATGGATGTGGGTAGTGTACTACCCGCCCCCGCCATGCCCCATTGACATCCCTAACTCGGACCAAGTTAAGGATGGCAATGGGTAGGGTACTGTAGTACTCGTCCCCATACCCGCGTTTTGAAAAAATACCTATACTCAAACATATACCTGCGTGGGTAGTGATTCTAATACTCATATCCTTACTCGTTGGAACACAAATAAAAAAATTCATAGACCATATAAGTTTAACTATAAAAACAACTCCAGTAATGTGGAAGTGGATGAGAGATGAGAACACTGGGAGAAGAAATGGAAATTAGTTCAAATTTTACTATTTTAGTGTTTAGGAATACATAATTATAACATTTTTAAAATTATAACATTTAAATTAATTGAATTAGTAGTATATATTAATATTTTTTTATGACTATAATATATATTAACATTAATTAATTTTTTGGAAAAAAATATTAATTAACAACATAAACATATATATATATATATTAAATTAATCATATGTGTATAAATTACATTAATTATATATATTATATAAGTGCGGGTATGGATAAGATATGGTACTATAGTACCAATATCCGCACTCACACCCGTACCCGTTAAAAAGTGCGAGTAATTACTCAGACCTATTTGGTAGGTAATTACCCTACCCATTGCGGTAACCACAAGGTCTAGGTTCAATTGTCATCCTTAGACCCAGTGGGTATCCGTAAGAATTACCCACAATGGGTAAGGTAATTACCCAACAAATAGGTTCGGGTATGGGTACAAGTATGGGTGATTACCCACATTTTTAATATGTACAGGTGCGTGTGCGGGTATTATGGTACCATATCCTACTCATACCCACACTTATATAATGCATATAATTAATTTAATTTATATACATATGATTAATTTAATTTTTATATATGTTTATATTATTAATTAATATTTTTCCAAAAAATAATTAATATTTAATATATATTATAGTCACCAAAGAACATTATTATATATTAGTAACTTAATTACTTTAAATGTTATAATTTTGTATCCCTAAACAATAAAATAGCAAAATTAAACTTGAAATAATTTCCATTTTCCCTCACATTGTTCGTATCTTTGATCCATTTCCACATACCAAGGTTGTTCTCTAGTTAAACTTGAATGATCTATGGATTATTTTTCATTTGTGCTAGAGTTATTTTTTAATTAATTTTTATTTTTTAACTAATTTAATAATTTTATAGTTAGCAAAAATGCAAATAATGAATACAGATACATGTATTTTTTTAAAATGTGGGTATGCAGACAAGTATTATAGTTCCTTACCCAGACTCTACCCCTATGTTAAATACTTGAAAGAAAAGTTTTGCCGCACATAGAGGTCCTACCCTACTCGAACATGATTCCCTCTCGTAGAAGATAAATATAGCAGGATTGTCTCCCGTAAAAAATAACTATAGTCTTAAAAAAAAGTAAAAATCTAGATCATTTAATAATATCTATTTAATTTTAGTTAATAATAAAATATAACAAGACATGCTATGTCTTCATGTTAAATTTTAGGAATTACTACAGAATAGGATATGATTAAGATACGACATATAAAATTAATATAATATTAAAAAAAAAACTCAATTTAAAGTTAAAATAAAGAAATCTACGTTTAATTGTTTTACACAATAAATAGTAATAGACTAATAGCAACTATATCAATGCGTTAATATTAATGCTTTTAATGTTATATCAAGTTATCTAATTAATTTCTTTTACTTCAAATTTAAATTTCTTATATATTTCTTTTATAATTTTAAATATTTTTCAAATATTATTATTCTCTTTAACTTATTCTTTTACATTTTTAAATCTATATCTAATTGTGTAAAGTGCAATAATTTTTAAACTTTCTTGGTGCAAGGTGACATGTATTTTCCACGGGAGACAATCTTGTTTGAGTCGGGTGAGGGGATAGTGTTCCAGTTTAAGGGAGGGAAAGTTTCCAGACTCAGAGCACTTACAGAGGTACTTACATTTACCTCACCCCAAGTAAATGAGTAGGGTTTCAAACCTGCGACCTGTTATATACGAGACTCTATCTTACTCCACCCGATCAACCCTTGATGTTATAATAAATTAATAACTTTTAAACTAATGTACACTAAACTTAGCCAATTATTTATTTCCAACTTACAAACTTAAAGTCAGTGGCAGAATTCAAGTTGTTATTTACCCATTTGAATGTTTTTAAAGTAAATCACCAATTCGGTCCCCATCGTTTACCACCAACTTCAGGTTAGTCCCTAACGTTATAGAAATTAATTATTAGTCCCCAACGTTTTGCAACGTCAAGCACGTTAGTCCCTGGCGTTAAATGGCTTCTGTTAACGTTAACAGAACTTCACAGGCGCACAGTTAAGTGTCAGGTGTCGTCTTCCTGGGCTATATGAGCTGGCATTTTTACTGTAGCAACCCAAAAACCCTTCAATTTAGTCTCTGATTCAAAAAAAATAAAAAGATAATAAGCATAGGGGTAAAGCTACTTTTTCAGGGTGTTTCATCGCTTGTACGCAATTTTTTACCTCTATACATCGTAATTTTTCATTTAGGATGTTTTTTCATAATAGAAAAATAATAAGCATGTTGGTCTATATCTTTGTGCTATGTAATATGTTGTTCCGATATATATATCTCTCCTGGAGTGGCAATCTCATGTTGGAAGTGGAATGACCGGGCTGATAGGTCAACACATAAAACAACTTTCATGGTAACTGTTTGGGTGTATTGGGATTAAGGTTTAGTGTGGAGCTGCTACTTGTAATCTTCATCGATCATACTGAAATTTTTTCTCTACTTTACCTATGGATGTTAGGATATGGTTCATTTTACATTGAACCTTGTAGCAGTACTATTTATCTTTTCCTTGCTCTCTGTTGCATATCTAGTTATAATGTTTACACAAAAATGAAGGTTCAGTAGTTAAAAAAAATCCAACGTAGAAAGGAAATGAATATGATAAAATATAAATTTAAGAATTAGATAAATTAAGAAGCATTTGAGAGTAGAGATTTATTATCTTAGATAATGCAGGAAGTAATCAAATAATTATTTTCATCTGAAAAAATTAATAATTAGTAGTTAGTATTTAGTACTTCAATTTATATGGTTTGGTGTTTGAGTTATGGTGTTTATATTTGAACATTTCATAAGTTAATGATTTTTGTTTTATATATAAATCCATATCTGAACTAATGCACTATGTAAATATGTTATATTATATTGCCCCCACTAAACTGTAAAATTGACTAGTATTTATTCTTTTTGTTTGTATACTAGTTCATCCTGCGTTGAATACTAGCAGTATTCTAAAGTGATATATATTTTAGTTAGTTATATGTGAGAGTAATGGGTTATGGGTGTTGCTTTGGTTAGTTGTGAGCTAGTACCATGCACCTTCAAATTGCTCTTTTATTGCACCATTGGAAATCTGTTTGGTTATATGATAGATCATTCTATCGTATTACATCATGTTGGATATTGCATCAACATTTTTTTAGCTTGGTATAATTGTTATCACCTTTTGATTTCACACTAATAAAGTAGTTTTTTTTTTAGAATTTTTGAAGGCAAAGTGCTTGATGAACTGTGAAGTTGCACTGATTCTTGAGCACAAGTATGAGCAGCTTCAGCAGACGTTTGAAGATCCCATGAATCAAGTTTCTCAGTGAGTTTTTTAACCAAGTTCATGCATTATTTTGATATAAAGGTCGTTTATAACATTTTTTATGCCCTAAGAGCAATTAACTTTTATCTCACAAATTGGACATATATGATCTGGTTTGCACTTAATGCCTCTAAGATTTTGCATTTTGCATTTTCATAAATTAAAGGACTATTATATCTAAGTTAGTACATTTGAGAGAATTGATTTATGTTAATTCCTTTTTTCCTTACATCTACTTTGCAGTTGTATAGTCCTAGGGATGAAATTGAAGGCAAAGATGAGAAACTATTGAGGTTTTTATTTTTTTTGAACCATGGACTAAATTGAAGGGTTTTTGGGTTGCTACAGTAAAAATGCCAGCTCAGATAGCCCGAGAAGACGACACCTGGCACTTAATTGTGCGTCTGTGAAGTTCTGTTAACATTAATATAAGCCATTTAACGTCAGGGACTAACGTGCTTGACGTTGCAAAAGTTGATGACTAATAATTAATTTCTATAACGTTAGGGACTAACCTGAAGTCGGTGGTAAACGATGGGAACCGAATTGGTGGTTTACTCAATGTTTTTACTTCAATCACCGTTAGCCAACTTAATTAATATCTTTTAAATCTCGTTCTTATATACTTCCTCTGATATTTTTTATAGTAATAAATAAAATATGCATTTATTTATTTTAGGCTTAAATATAATTTTGATCACCTATTTTGTTAATTTCGTGATTTTAGTTTTTTTTTTGTGATTTTGATCTCCTTATTTTGCTAATTTCACAGTTTTTGTGTTTTTCATAATTTTTGCTCTCCAATTTTTTGAATTATGTAAATTTGATCCCATTGTTAATTTTTTGTCCAATAATTAATGGATTTTGCTAATGTAGCTCTTTTTTACGACAAGGTTGTTGATTAATATGTCATATGAATTTTTATGTTTTATTTAAATTAATGTTTGAATATTTTAATTAATCAATTAAATAGCCCAATGACTTATTGTGAAAATAAAAAAAATCTAAAAAGGTACTAGTAACAAAAACTTTGTAAAGTAACACATCATCCTTATAGAGTGATAAAACTTTTACTAAATTTGGGAACTGTTATGGATAAATCCTTTGAGTGGAGGTTTCCGATGAAATGCTGGTTGTCAACGGCAGTCGACGTCAGACTCCAGAGGTGGTGTACTTGCATTCCTGTAGGCATTTCGATGCTCAAGTCAACAAATGTAGCAGATAGGGTTTTGTATAATAGGGAAAAAAACTATACCTGATTTCAGCTAACTCGACTATATTTATAAGCAAGTACAAAGGCGGGAAAATCTGTCAGGCAGTTGTAACGGTAATCCGATGGGGATGTTGTCCCATGTCGGTGGGTGTGGCACTTGTTAATAATCTTTTGTTGATCCGTTCAAGTCTGCTAGAATTGGCATACGGATGTCGGATGCCGGTCCAAAATTGGAACTCTTGGATAATCATAGGGAAAAATGAGTGAAAAGTGATAAGGATAATAAATCTAAATTGAAATAGGAAGAATTCTCACTTTACTTTCTTTATGCATTATCGATTGATGAAAATGGAGCAAAGAAATATTGACATTTTAATGTTATCGTGTCATTATGTATGAACTATCCATCATTCTTAGCGATTAGAAGTATTTCTATGGTAACTTGAACCAGAAGGAGTTTTTATTTATTATTATCATCATATAAAAATAATATTAACAAAATTCATTAATTATTAAATAGAGAATTAAAGGTAGGATTAAATTTGCACAATTGAAAAATTTGGGGACCAAAATCGCGAAATTGACAAAATAGGGAATCAAAGTCGCGCAAAAAAATTACTAGAGAAACCAAAATCGCGAACAGCAAATTTGGGTGACCAAAAGTACTTTTAAGTCTTTATTCTAATTATAAAAAACATGGACTCATTTTCAAATGCATTAATTGTCAACTCCAAATGATTGATCAAGTGGAGTCTCGCAGATACAAGTTCTTTGTAAGTGTTCCTTAAGTTACGGGTCTTTCCCTGTCTTAGACTTGAACACCATCCCCACACCTTTAACTTTCAACTACAAAAAATGCATTAATTATTAATTTTTTCCCTAATTTATTGTGAATTTTATATTAATGAATCACTTACTTATTTCTTATATGTAAGTTTATGTATATGTAAGTGGCAGTATTTGTTACTCCCTCCGGTCCGTTATATAAGGCACTTCTTGCAAGTTTTAGTGGTCCTTTTTATAAGTCACTTTACAATAGGGGTGTTCACATCCAATCCAATTCAATGCAAACCGCATAAACCAAACTGAAAAAAATCGAAAACCGAATCAAACCGAAATCCAAAAAATCGAAAACCGCAAAAACCGAATTTTTTTATTGGATTGGATTGGTTTTCGGATCCTATGTTGAAAACCAATCCAAACCGAACTCATATATACATATATTATTACTTATAAAAGAATCACATATTTATACTTGTATACGTATATATTTATAAAAATATTTATACAAATATATTTTTGGTGATTTTATTATATAATATCGTGTTAATATTTTTATAAATATATCAATTTAAAACTAGTTTTAAATTAGTTTTCATGTTCCATGTCCTTCTTTTCATATAATTTTATATTTATTTTAATAAAATGTAAGTTTCAATAAAAAATGTTTACTATTATTTCATAATTTTATTTAATATTTATTGTCTCTTTTAAAAAATCGAAAATCAATCCAATCCAATCCAATTTAAATTGGATCGGATTGGATAGATTTGAAAAAATATCAAAACCGATCAAATGATAAAACCGTAATGATTAGATCAGATGATTTTTTCCTCAAAACCGAACCGTGTAACACCCTTCTACCCCATACTCTTATACGTTTAATACATTGAAGTGTAGAAAAGGTAACGTCCCACAATGGGTAAAAAGGTTCACATAACTCTCATATTAAAGACCTCATTAGTTAGAAAATGACTTAATTAAAATAAAACGAAACTCAAATGTATTCAAATACTCATGCAGCGGAATCTCCAAAAATATAAAAGTAAGTAAACATCCTACTTGCTATGCAAGGAACCCAAAACAGTTTACAAAAACCTTCCTAACTAGAAACATAAAGAAGGAACCCCCAAAATTATACCCTGATGTCACATATACCAAAGCACACTCCCTTTAATCAAAACTCGACACCAGTCGTGTCAACATCAATACCTGTAAAAATATCCACAATATAACGGTGAAGAAAAGAATACCACTCATACATACACATAGGAGGCTACCCTATCCTCACCCACATATAAACACATCATCGCCAATCATACCACATACCCAAACATCAAATAATCTATCAAATAGTAATTATCTATAAATCAGCATATAACTATTCATCTATATCATCATATAAGTCTCATACCATCATTCACCAATGGAATCACATACTCTATTTTCACACATAATACTCAATTATCATTAATACTCATAACATCATTATTTACTCAGTTTCATCATCAAATATATCACATATATACATCCATCATGCATACATCAAAACTCATCATCATCATATTATAACCCAATTCATCATTAAGTATAAATCATCATCACATGCACCAAAACTCATCAACAACATTATATAACTCAATACCATCATCGAGTATAACACATTATCACATGCACCAAAACTTATCACCAACATTATATAACTCAATACCATCATCGAGTAAAACACATTATCATATGCACCAAAACTTATCACCTCACCTACCCAAAGATCATGACTTGGAACTCCGCACAATGGGCGTACCTCGTCAATCACTCTAGTTAGTACCAAGATAGTCTACCGGTGTCACCACACACAATCCGATAAGTTGTACCCCCTCTATGGGCCCACACAACGACATTCGACCCTAGGTTGCACCCCCTCTATGGGCCCGTGCATCGAACGCCCCATCTTGATCCCCTGAGTTGTATCCCATCTATGGGCCCGCACAACGCATTTCACCTCCCGAATTGTACCCCTCTATGGGCCCGCACAATTCAGGTCTCATCACATATGCTCAAGGCATCTCTCCTAAGTTGTACACCCTCTATGGGCCCGCACAACTTAGGTAACATCATCATCCAAAGGTGATACATACCATCGTCATTATCATCATCATCATGCATTATCATGCTCATCATTAAACACCATTATCATAAAGTGATATACACTTATCATCATTACATTATCATCAATAATTACATTGCATATTATGCACACCAAAACATCATCAATATTCATTATCATCATCAATCTCATTGCATATTATGCACCCCAAAACACCATCAATATTCAATATCATCATCAATCTCATTGCATATTATGCACACCTCATATGCTCAATGCATCAATATATTATCATCACCATGACATGCCTCATATGCTCATCACATCAACATCATACATCACAATATTATAAACATCTAACATCACATGAGATATTCATATCATCATACTCATACCACAATCAATACACTCTAAACATCTAATTAATCTATCAATTCCACAAATAATTCACATAATTATCAACAAATAATTAATGGATCACAACACCACTTAAACAACACTCTCATACTCATTTTTGACCTGGTAATCGATTACCAAACAGCTGTAATCGATTACCAGAGGCGATTCCTCAATTTTGGAGTCTTCAAGTTTTAAGCTTAATTACCTTGGTGCACTAATTTGGAAATATCTAGAGTTCTAGGTGTCCAATTACAATAATTCCACTTCTATTAGAAAGTTAAGATCCGGGGCTTCAGTTTGATATGCTATATGATAGGGTTCCGAGCTCGTTTGCACCCTTAACAAACGCATTCTTTCTTAGGTGAGAAAGCTGTCAAAACTCTGGTAATCGATTACACACCCTCTGTAATCGATTACCAGCAAATAAACTCTCTGGTAATCGATTACAGGCCCCTGTAATCGATTACCAGCAAGCCAAAATCACTCCCTTGCTGCCCAGAACACTCTGTAATCGATTACAGACCTCTGTAATCGATTACCCGCGACACGAGATGACAGTTCTTGTGATTTTTACCCCTTTTAAACCCTCTTATTCAACCTCTAATCAATCCTTAAGGTTAATACATCAATCATGCACGTTTATATCAAACAAACTCAGCAAAAACACCAATGTTTACACAGATTTGCACAGTTATTCCATCAAAATCCCAAATCATCAAAACCTTATTTACCCATTTTCGCTATTCTCGCTACCCTCTTCTATTTCAATCAAGATTCACCAAGATTCACAGAATTAATCATCAATCAACATGTTTTTATCATACAATACTCAATATATATATATATATCAATTTCGAATTTAGAGTCTTAGAGGGTCTTATGGTTGCCCTCACTACCCAAGCACCCCTACATGCATATACAAGCAGCACCCTCTCCCCCATCGTACCTTAAGCGAAGCTTGATCACAGCAAGGAAGTCCTTTCTTGAATTCTTGGCGTTCACTCCGCAGCAGCTCTCTCTTGAGACTCCGTTTCTCCCCTCCTTAGCGTTTCGCTTACTGACGAATGATACGAATAAGGATTAGGGTGCTCTGTTAATCCCTCCTTACTGAAATAACTAATTGGGCTTGGGCCCACTCTCAACCCCCCCCCCCATTACTCTATTTTCACTTAAAATTATCTTTACGAAATAAAACTAATAATAATGACACTCCTATTATTTATTTCCCATTAAATTAATTATTTTCTTAATTAATCTATTTAATTTAATTAATATTTATCCTAATTAAATTTAGGATGTTACAACTCTCCCCTCCTAAAAAGAAAATTCGTCCTCGAATTTACCTGAAGCGAACAATTCTGGATAAGACTTCTTCATCTTCTCTTCGAGTTCCCAAGTGGCACTCTCGGGTGTAGGTCCTCCCCAGATCACCTTAACTAAAGGAATCTCTTTACCTCGAAGTTGCTTCACCCTCCGATCCTCAACTCTCACCGGCATGGTTTCCACTGTTAGGTTTTCCTTAACCTCAAGATGATCCAACTCAATCACATGCGAAGGATCGTGAACGTATTTCCGGAGTTGAGAAACGTGGAAAACGTTATGAAGATTAGACAAGTGTGGAGGTAAAGCGATTTGATAGGCAACATTGCCGACTCTTTTAAGGATTTGGTAAGGACCAATAAATCGAGGTGTAAGCTTTCTAGACTTTAATGCTCTACCAACCCCAGTCCACGGAGTGACTTTCAGGAATACATGATCTCCTTCTTTGAATTCCAATTCCGTTCTTCTCTTATCAGCATAGCTCTTCTGCCTACTCTGAGCTGTCCTCATCCTCTCCTGGATTATCCTAACCTTACCAGTGGTTTGTTGCACTATCTCAGGTCCTAACGCAAGGCTCTCCCTCGGCTCACACCAACACAAAGGTGTTCTAAATCTCCTACCATATAATGCCTCATAAGGCGCCATACCTATGCTAGAGTGAAAACTATTGTTATAGGTAAACTCTATCAAAGGTAGGAAGCTATCCCAACTACCCCCTTGGTCCAACACGCAAGCCCTAAGCAAATCCTCTAAGTATTGAATGGTTCTCTCGGTCTGACCATCAATTTGAGGGTAATAAGTTGAACTAAGCCTAAGTTGGGTCCCCAAGGCCTGCTGCAAACTCTCCCAAAATCTAGAGGTAAACTTGGGATCTCTATCCGAAACTATACTAGATGGTATGCCATGCAACCTCACAATCTCACTGATGTACAGCTGAACTAGTTTCTCTAAGGAGTACTTAATATTAATGGGAAGAAAATGAGCACTCTTAGTTAACCTATCCACAATGACCCAAATAGAGTCATGCCCCCTTACAGTCTTAGGCAAAGCAACTACAAAGTCCATGGAAATACTATCCCACTTCCACTCAGGTATACTTAAGGGTTGAAGCAATCCTGAAGGCTTTTGATGTTCTACCTTAGACTTTTGGCACACTAAACAAGCACTCACAAACTCCTCTATGTCCCTCTTCATCCTAGGCCACCAAAACACTTTCTTCAAGTCTTGATACATCTTAGTCGATCCTGGGTGGAAACTAAGCTTACTCCTATGCCCTTCTTCTAGTACTAAACGCTTAATAGTAGGTTCACTAGGCACACACACTCGGTCTCCAAATCTCACTACCCCATTGGTACCTATCACAAACTCCCCACCATTACCTCCTTCTATAGCCTCTCGCCTATTTACCAAAAATGGGTCCTCTAATTGGGCCTTGCTAATATCCTTCAATAGATCATTACTTACTCTAGTCATCCCTAACCTCACCCTAACAGAAGTTACTTCACAAGCTAAACTCAAATCCCTAAATTGAGTTAAAAGATCCATCTCCTTAATCATCAGGGAACTAACATGGATAGATTTCCTACTTAAAGCATCAACCACTACATTAGCCTTACCAGGATGGTAACTTAACTCAAAATCATAATCCTTAAGAAACTCTAACCACCTCCTCTGCCTCATGTTCAACTCTTTCTGATCAAACAAGTACCTAAGGCTCTTATGGTCACTAAAAACCTCAAATCTGGAACCATATAAGTACTGCCTCCACATCTTCAACACAGACAATACAGCCGCTAACTCCAGGTCATGGGTAGGGTAGTTTCTCTCATGGATCTTCAATTACCTAGAAATATAGGCTATTACTTTATCCTCTTGCATTAACACCCCACCTAAACCCATCTTAGAGGCATCACAGTATACTACAAAGGATTTGCTAAGGTCAGGCAACACTAACACTGGTGTACTAGTCAACTTCTCCTTAAGGGTTTGGAAACTAGATTCGCACTTACTATTCCACACAAAGACAACTCTCTTCCTAGTCAACTCAGTCAAAGGTAAAGCTAACTTAGAAAACCCTTCTATGAATCTCCTTTAGTACCCAGCCAACCCAAGGAACTTCTAATCTCACTTACTGACTTAGGAGCCTCCCACTTAAGCACAACATCCTACCTTAGAAAGATCTACACCTATACCTCCTCTAGAAATCACATGACCTAAGAAACCCACTTCTTCTACACTATACCCTTACTGACACCTCCAAACTTGGAGCCTCCCGTTGCACGAGAATACGGTTTGCCCTTGTTAGTTGATTGGAACTTGTTCTGATTCCTCACAGGCCCTCCACTCTTGTAATGTGCCGCTCTAGCCCTGCTGCCTTCATCATAAATTCTGCACTTGTTCACCAACTCGTGAAAGCACGTCATCCCTTGGTAGTTGAATACTTGCTTGATCTCTGGACGAAGACCGCTGAGAAACTTTACACACTTGGACTCTTCATTGGCAGCTCCCTCATATGTAGGGCAGAATCGTACTAGCGCTTCAAACTTGGATACGTAATCTGCCACGGTGCCATCTCCTTGCTTTAACTCAAGGGACTCGATCTGTTTCTTGTTACGAACATCATGGGCAAAATACTTCTCGAAGAACGCCCTCTTGAAGTTATCCCAGCTCAACGCGGTGCCCTCATCGATCATCCTCTGATAAGTGCTCTACCATCAGAACCTGGCATCCCCTGATAACATGAACGCAGCCAATGTAACCTTTTACACCAACGACAATCCATCGTTCTAAAAATCTTCTCGATCTCGAAGATTCAGTCAGCAGCCCCATCAGGGTCATAACCCCCATGAAAAGTAGGTGGATGGTTCCTGCGGAACCGAGCAAGCCAATCCACCTCATGATGTTGGTTCAGGTTGCCAACAGCCTGTGCCATAGCCATTAAGGCTTCAGCAATCACACAATCATTCCTACCTCTTCTAGCCATCACTTTTCTTGATTCACAGAAAAGTAGGGGAGTCAAACAAATAATCCAATCAAGACAACACAATTCAATCAATCAATCATCACAATTATATAATTTAATAATCATATCATCATTCACACATAAAATCTTATTTAAAATTTCTTTCTTAAAACATTTTCACAAAGATTTCTTCTAGCAATGTTATTGACAAAATACTCTCCTCAAGTTGTTACCTCTTCTCTTATCATGTTCAAATCATTAGGGTGGCCAGTCCCAATCACTTGAAGCAAGATAATCAAAGACTTACCAACCTTGCAGGACATTGAAAATCTAGAAAAAAAATCAATAATACACCTTACTTAATCTACATCACAATTTAGCACCACAACAGCACAACAATTACATAACTCAGGGTCGATGAACCGACCAATCAAACAAACAGTTAACTCAAAGTAACACAATTTACTCAAGCAATCAATCAGATTAACACTTCAAAAGCATAGTAAACTCATAACTCAAGGTCGGTGAACCGACCTGCTCTGATACCAACTAATGTGACACCCTTCTACCCCATACTCTTATACGTTTAATACATTGAAGTGTAGAAAAGGTAACGTCCCACAATGGGTAAAAAGGTTCACATAACTCTCTTATTAAAAACCTTATTAGTTCGAAAATGACTTAATTAAAATAAAACGAAACTCAAATGTATTCAAATACTCATGCAGCAGAATCTCCAAAAATATAAAAGTAACTAAACATCCTACTTGCTATGCATGGAACCCAAAACAGATTACAAAAACCTTCCTAACTAAAAACATAAAGAAGGAACCCCCAAAATTATACCCTGATGTCACATATACCAAAGCACGCTCCCTTTAATCAAAACTCGACACCAGTCGTGTCAACATCAATACCTGTAAAAATATCCACAGTATAACGGTGAGGAAAAGAATACCACTCATACATACACATAGGAGGCTACCCTATCCTCACCCACGTATAAACACATCATCTCCAATCATACCACATACCCAAACATCAAATAATCTATCAAATAGTAATTATCTATAAATCAGCATATAACTATTCATCTATATCATCATATAAGTCTCATACCATCATTCACCAATGGAATCACATACTCTATTTTCACACATAATACTCAATTATCATTAATACTCATAACATCATTATTTACTCAGTTTCATCATCAAATATATCACATATATACATCCATCATGCATACATCAAAACTCATCATCATCATATTATAACCCAATTCATCATTAAGTATAAATCATCATCACATGCACCAAAACTCATCAACAACATTATATAACTCAATACCATCATCGAGTATAACACATTATCACATGCACCAAAACTTATCACCAACATTATATAACTCAATACCATCATCGAGTAAAACACATTATCATATGCACCAAAACTTATCACCTCACCTACCCAAAGATCATGACTTGGAACTCCGCACAATGGGCGTACCTCGTCAATCACTCTAGTTAGTACCAAGATAGTCTACCGGTGTCACCACACACAATCCGATAAGTTGTACCCCCTCTATGGGCCCACACAACGACATTCGACCCTAGGTTGCACCCCCTCTATGGGCCAGTACAAATCACCCCTAGGTTGCACCCCCTCTATGGGCCCGTGCATCGAACGCCCCATCTTGATCCCCTGAGTTGTATCCCCTCTATGGGCCCGCACAACGCAGTTCACCTCCCGAATTGTACCCCTCTATGGGCCCGCACAATTCAGGTCTCATCACATATGCTCAAGGCATCTCTCCTAAGTTGTACCCCCTCTATGGGCCCGCACAACTTAGGTAACATCATCATCCAAAGGTGATACATACCATCGTCATTATCATCATCATCATGCATTATCATGCTCATCATTAAACACCATTATCATAAAGTGATATACACTTATTATCATTACATTATCATAAATAATTACATTGCATATTATGCACACCAAAACATCATCAATATTCATTATCATCATCAATTTCATTGCATATTATGCACCCCAAAACACCATCAATATTCAATATCATCATCAATCTCATTGCATATTATGCACACCTCATATGCTCAATGCATCAATATATTATCATCATCATGACATGCCTCATATGCTCATCACATCAACATCATACATCACAATATTATAAACATCTAACATTACATGAGATATTCATATCATCATACTCATACCACAATCAATACACTCTAAACATCTAATTAATCTATCAATTCCACAAATAATTCACATAATTATCAACAAATAATTAAAGGATCACAACACCACTTAAACAACACTCTCATACTCATTTTTGACCTGGTAATCGATTACCAAACAGCTGTAATCGATTACCAGAGGCGATTCCTCAATTTTGGAGTCTTCAAGTTTTAAGCTTAATGACCTTGGTGCACTAATTTGGAAATATCTAGAGTTCTAGGTTTCCAATTAAAATAATTCCACTTCTATTAGAAAGTTAAGATCTGGAGCTTCAGTTTGATATGCTATATGATAGGGTTCCGAGCTCGTTTTCACCCTTAACAAACGCATTCTTTCTCAGGTGAGAAAGTTGTCAAAACTCTGGTAATCGATTACACACCCTCTGTAATCAATTACCAACAAACAAACTCTCTGGTAATCGATTACAGGTCCCTGTAATCGATTACCAGCAAGCCAAAATCAATCACTTGCTGCCCAAAACACTCTGTAATCGATTACAGACCCGCGACACGAGATGACAGTTCTTGTGATTTTTACCCCTTTTAAACCCTCTTATTCAACCTCTAATCAATCCTTAAGGTTAATACATCAATCATGCACGTTTATATCAAACAAACTCAGCAAAAACACCAATCTTTACACAGATTTGCACAGTTATTCCATCAAAATCTCAAATCATCAAACCCTTAGTTACCCATTTTCGCTATTATCGCTACCCTCTTCTATTTCAATCAAGATTCACAGAATTAATCGTCAATCAACATGTTTTCATCATACAATACTCAATATATATATATATCAATTTCGAATTTAGAGTCTTAGAGGATCTTATGGTTGCCCTCACTACCCAAGCACCCATACATGCATATACAAGCAGCACCCTCTCCTCCACCGTACCTTAAGTGAAACTTGATCACAACAAGGAAGTCCTTTCTTGAATTCTTGGCGTTCACTCCACAACAGCTCTCTCTTGAGACTCTGTTTCTCCCCTCCTTAGCGTTTCGCTTACTGACGAATGATACGAATAAGGATTAGGGTGCTCTGTTAATCCCTCCTTACTGAAATAACTAATTGGGCTTGGGCCCACTCTCACCCCCCATTACTCTATTTTCACTTAAAATTATCTTTACGAAATAAAACTAATAATAATGACACTCCTATTATTTATTTCTCATTAAATTAATTATTTTCTTATTTAATCTCTTTAATTTAATTAATATTTATCCTAATAAAATTTAGGATGTTACAAACCGCGAACACCCTACTTTACAATTTCAAGGAAGCGTTTATTACCATTTTCCTTATTTACCCTTATTAACTTTAATGTCTTTTCAACTATCAAAAGGTAGTGGAGTTAGTTAATAATATTAAATAGGGGTAAAATTAGAAAGTTAAACTATTTTTTAAAACTCCAATAAAATTAATCAACTTTAACCACTTTTATTGGTACGTGTAATTCGGTTAAGCGTGCCTTATAAAAAGGACTAGATGGAGTATTAATTATTGGTATTTATGAAATAAGATTTAAATGTTTATATGTGTACTTTATGTTCTTATGCGGTAATATATTTTTTTGCAAATTTATGTATCCTTTTCATATAATAATATATAATCATATTAATTTTTATTTAATTTATTTAATTAATACTTAAATTATTTCAAATATCATTGCACATAATGACATATTTAGAAATTATATTAAATAACTTTTATCAATTAAAAAAATTTAAAGATCTTTTAAATTAAAAATTTCAAGTAAACATTATAATTTATTTTTTATTAGTAGTAAAATATTTTTTATCAACGAATTTAATTTTTTATTTTAGTTTTGCATATGTGAAAAACATCTTACTAATATATATAATATACTTGTTAGTTGATTGATAAAAAAATTTGTGATCAAATACTTTCCTCATTCATTCCCTTTAATTTTAATATATGTGAATAAAAAATATTCATCGTTAAAAAATTTAAAAAATTTAAATATTATCTATTTGTAAAAAAAACAATTTTTAGGTTGTATTACTTGCATATGATAAATAGTAATAACATGATTTAGAAATTTCATGGAGCCAGAAAGGGATGGAGACAAAGAATGACGAAGCTAGATGAACAAAAACATGGTTGAATTGAATTCATCTGCCACAAGTACAAAATCTAGCATTGCCATAAGAAAGAAATTTTATCTTTTTCTTTTGTATACTAGAAGGTTCTTGGGTTGCCATCATAATGTCCAAATTTGGAACATACTAATTGGTCGAAGTTCTTTATCAATTTGTTTCTTGTCTGCTTAGGGCCTCAAACTCTAACATGTGGCGCTTTTCAGTTTTCAATCGTTATCAGCATTCAAATTATTACTAATTGATTAATTATATTGGAAATGAAATGTGATATTTTATGCGATTTTCTTAATAATGATAGAGATTCGAATGAGAGAGTTTGATCTAATTAATTATTACTCTTAAAAAAGTATGTATAAGGATTCCTATTTCCACGTCAAAAAAAATTAAATAAGAAATATTCCTAATTAATCAAAAGACAAAAAGAAATGTAAATTAATTGTTGTATGCATAAAATTATGCAAAATATGTACTTATTTTAAAAAATCTAATAAATATATTTGCACACGTCAACTAATAATTGCTGGCAATAATACAGTGGGCATCCAAGACTCTAGAAACTTGTTCAGAGACATAATCCATGGTGTCTACAACAACAGTGGGTATGGGTGCATGCGTGTACAAGTTGGTTTTAACTTTTTTAAAAATTAAATAAACCAAAAATTAAAAAATTCAGTTACTTTAATTGGATAAGATACATTTTTCGCTCTGATTTTAAAAATTCAATTCAGTTAAACTAAAAACTAAATTGAATTATTTGCATATATATGCGTATATAAATTTTTTTTATAAGCCAAAATTCATTAATAAGAGCATCAAGAGTGCTCAAACCCAAAAACAAAAATTAGTAGACCTTCTACCTGACAGTCTACACCACAACAAAAACCAAAACTAACTGTTCGATGTGGTTGTGAATTTTTAGTTTTTGATTTTTAAAAATTTTGAATCAAGTTTTTACAACTCAAAACTAAAAATTGAAAACCATTTTTTGTGATTTTCAAAACAAATATTTTGAAACCCACAAAAAGTGATTTTCAGTTCTTGATGGAAAATTTTTAAAAACTTGATGGAAAATTTTTAAAAATCAAAAACTGAACATTCGCAACCACCCCGAACGGCGTAAAGAAACACAAAGCCAAAAGTACCAACTACATAAATCAAAAGTTTCTACTAGATACCCAGCACCAAGAAAAAAAAAACGACACATAGGAAGATAACAATTGCATGTGATTGCTTGAGACACTTCACCCGGACAGCAAACATAATCACCACAAATAGAATGCACACCACCATGGTAAATCCAACTTTGATAGAACCCATACTCTGAATGACAGACTCCTTAAAATAACAATCCAAAGCCCCATGTAATAGTAATTGACCACCCACTGAACAGTCCAAAGCCAATGGTACTACCATAAAACACCAAACAGCATGCTCAATAAAGCGAAATAACCATAGCATTAGGGGACATGAACCTTCCAACCAAAAATAAAAAGCCCTTGGATAACCTTGACAGCTGGTAGGCTCCTCATAACAATAGCACAAGAAAAAACACTTAAACCAACAGAACTTCCACCACAAAAATTCTTCACTTCCCAAAAACATAAGGACCATATACAGACAGAAAATCAGTGCCCTACATCAGCACATCAGACACGGGGGAAACAGCAGACAACATTACAGTTGAAGAAAACCAGCAAACAACAGATTCGACCAGCATGTAAAAATCTCCAAAAAGAATCAATGCAACAGAACAATCCAAACAAGCCCAAGAGCAAGCATAAAAATTAAAGCATCACTACATCCACCAAGACTGAATAATGTACAGAACCTAGTATAAAAGAGAAAGCACAAACAGCAGAAAAAGATGTTAAATGTGCCAATCCTGAGCTGTCAGCACACCACGACCCATACGGATATTTGAACAAGGAGTCCTTAGCTCTTAACCACCTCCACGACCTGATTTTGATTAACTCAACAATATCAGCAGAAGACAATTGTTTATTGGAAAAAATAACTTCATTTTTGGCTAACCATATAGATCAGATCACCACCATCCAAACCAAAGACCACTGCAACCTATTTTTGGCGCTACATACTAGTAACCCAACAAAATGTGCAAAGTTCACAAGGCAGTTCTTATGTAAGACAGAAGAATAATCACACCATTCTAAACATTGCATCCAAACACTATAAGTGAATGTGCACTCAAAGAATAGATGAGAAGTTGTTTCCATTCCTTGGTCACACCACACACAGCCCCCTACAGACTTTTGGAGCACTTTTCTTTTAATTAAATTTTGCTTAAAAGGAATTCTATCCAACATTGCTTTCCAAACAAAACCAGAAACTTGGCTGGCACTAAATTAGACCATAGGAAATTATGCATTGGAAAAACTGCATAAATATCCTCATTTACAATGACTTTATAGGCTGATTTGATCTAAAAAAGCAACCTTCAGAATCCGTAGCCCACCACCAGGAGTCTGAGACAAACCACCTGCTGTAACTCAAATTTAAGCTGCTCCAATTGATCCTCCTCCCACTGAAAAAGATTTCAACGCCAATGCCAATTCCATACTAAACCAGTACCATTTGTAGTAGCCATATTAGCTACAAATACATCTTTATTATAGGCAATCAAGAATAGTCTAGTATATCGAACACACAAAGCCTCGCCACCACACCACACATCCCTCCATAAGAGAGTATCACACCCATTCCCCGCAACCTTGACACACCTACTCATTAAAAACAAGTAAAGTTATATGCATATATAATTTACTTATTAAGTTATCTATACTATATATAAAGGGAGTAGGGGAGTTTTGGTTTCCACATTTCCATTCCCATTATACGCCTATTTTATATCCCAATTACTTATTTACTGATTTACGGTTCCCACTAACTAATAACCACCCAATAAAAATAATAACTGCCTAAAAATGTAGAAAAATGAAGAAGAGACTTCAGAATAGAAAGATTGGGAAAGAGGGAGAGGGATCGTAAAAATAAGAAATGTGAATTGTGTTTGTCTTTCTGCTAGTCATACTTAAAAAATTTAAATTACATTGACTAATAGTTTAAATTAATAATTTATGTGTTTTGATAGATATAAATATAAAAAAATAATTATATTATGACTTATTAAATAAAACTTCTCAATATTTTCAATTTGATTTTATTAAACTAATAATTTATATGTTTTGATAAATATAAATATCAATAATATTATGACTTATTAAATTAAATTTTTGAATTTTTTTAATTCATTTTATTAATTATTATATATTTTTTAATTTATTTACCTTCTCTCAAATTAAAAATATAAATTGAAATAAATCAATTTAAATAACTTTATTTTTTTTTAGATTTTGTTCGAGAATATGCACATATGGAATAATGGTTTTAACTTTGGGCCAAGGATTAAGTTAGGTAAACCCCACTCAATAACGGTGATTTCAGGATTCAAACCTCTAATTATGCAGGTAAAGTCCGCCTCGGGTAGAGTCAGTAAAATAGGTTAGTCCAACCGAGTTGATCTGTAAAAGTCCGTAAAAAAGCCGATAACCCATAAAAATATAGGGTTCAAGTCTTTATATTGTTCGGATTTATTAGCCCAGTCCGCAAAAATCCACTACTCGCATCGAACCGAATAGCTCAAATTGCCAGTTGTGACCTGGGATCACATTCCACTTCCACTTTTATTGTGACCACTCACTATTTGCTAAATAACTTTAAATTGGAGTGAATTATATTTATAAGATGTTTAAATAACTAACTGACAAGATTAAATCTGATGAGTTTTCTCCCATTCAAATACATCTACAAATACTTCTAATTTGGTGGTATAAATTATAATTTCCTTTCTTGAATTGGCTATTTCTCTATGGGTGTGACGAATTTGAATGAGTGGATAACTATATATAATAAAATTTGACTTGAATAATAGTACTAAATATTATATCAAATAAATATGAAATTGACTTAGATAATATCATTTTAAATACTATATTTATTAAATATAATACATAAAAGAATAATATAAGAAAAAAGTGATGTTCTCACTGGTGAGAGAATGGAGAGAGAGAGGGTGAGAGAGCGAACAGGAGAGTGGACCTTGGTGAGTTCGAGAAGGAGGAGAGATCGGAGACCGGGATTGGAGAGGACTTCAGAGGATTGTGCATTGGCAGAGGATATCAAGAGCACCTATGGTAAGAACGAGATAACTTATGATCATGGTTATGGTGGACAAACTACGTATTTTTTCACAAAATTTCCAGACGGGTATGGATCAGAAGCATTATAGAAAGATTTCTCTATATGGGGAGGTAGTGTGTGTGATGTATATGTTCCGCAAAAGAGAGATAAGAGGGGCAATCGCTTCGGGTTTATCAAATTTAAAGACAATGAAGATCCTGTGGCTAAAGAGAACAAATTAAGGAGAATATGGATTGGATCTTATAAACTTAGAGTGAACATCTCTAAATTTATGAGAAACAAGGGTGGAGACCAGGGAGGGGCCGAGAAGATAAGACATAGTAGAGATGGTAACACATGAGGTGTGGTGAAAGGGAAATCATATGTAGATGTCGTCAGAGGAATAGGTAAACCTGTGTGGCAACCAAAGCAAGATCAGAATAAAGATCATTGGAATGGATTGGAGTTCAATGTTAATGATGAAGACATAGGGTGGTTGACTAATTCATATGTGGGTCAAGTGATACACGTCGATGAGGTGTTCTTGTTGCAAGATAAAATCTTAGCAGAAGGAATACGTACAATTACGGTTACTCCGATGGGTGGTGATATGGTTTTAATACGTCCACATGTTGAAGAAGATTTTATGGAGCTACTAAAAGAAGTAGGGGATATGTTTATGCAGTGGTTTACAAACATTCAACCGTGGTGTCATGGGGATGTTGCTCGTGAAAGATACGTTTGGGTTCGTTGTCAAGGTGTACCACTTCATGCATGGAATGAGGAATTTTTCAATATGCTTGATACACATCTTGGTAGATACATATGCATTGATACTCTTTCAAAGAGGAAGGATAGATTGGATGTAGCCCGAATGTTAATTCAAACTTCTTCATTAGAGTCCATTAATCGGTTGTTTAAGGTGAAGATCAAATACTTGTTCTTTTCCATAAGTGTTATTGAGGATCCATATACTGACCCATGGAAGAAAGCCCTTACATGGAAGAGGAACCCCCATCCCCTAAGGGGAGAGGGAGGAGGAGGCGACTCTATTTACTTTTCCCTCAGTTGCGATAGGGTTTTTAAAAAGACCAAGTGGGGACAAGGTTTCTTCTTTTTTTTTTTGGTAAAACAAGGTTTCTTCTAAAGCGGATGATATTGATGCGCAAGTGGATCTCAACGGGCCCAAAAGGAATTTCTAGAAACCCTTCTAGATGAAGGATTATTTTTAATGTGGGTTGGAACTGATTTCTTAATATGGGCTGACATTTTATTTTAATTAGATGATATGTTGGGAGTTGCTTTTGGAACCCCCTTTTTTGCTATTCACCCCCCTAATGTTTGGTACTTTCCGGAACTTCCAATAATGCCCTTGGCCAACTTAAATTATAACCCATTTCCCTCCCTACCCGCATCACTCAACGCTCCCTCTCAGTCTGACTCTCACTCTCACTCTCACTCTCACTCTCATACAAGTGCAAGCCCTAACCAATCAAACTCTCTCACTCAATCACTAAGGTAAGTTTGTAATATTGATTTATCAGTTGTTAACGTTGGTTGATGCTTGTTGAATGTGAGATTATTGGTTGCATTCCCGTTCCGGAGTTGAAAATCGGAACGGGATTTATTTTTCTCTATTCAGGCAACTTCCGGAACTATATTTCCGGAAGGCTCCGGAATTTACAGTTTCCGGAAACTTCCGGAAATATAAACCCGGAATTGAAAAGTGTATTGATTCAAACAGATTAACCTTCCGGAACCTAACATCCGGAAGTTCCCGGAACTATATTTCCGGTGAATCCCGAAAAAGCATTTCCGGAAGTGAAAAGAACAAATTTCTCCCGGAACTATACTTCCGAGAGGTTCCAGATATATGGTTCCGTAAATTTCCGGATGTTTATTTCTGAAAGCTGTTTTTTTTTTATATATAATCTTGATGTTTATTGATTTTGATGATAAATTGTTTAATATGTTGTTTTAATGACATTTCTAAGGCATGGCGAAAACAAGAGGAGCACCCCCACGTAGAGGCGCTGAATCATCTTCTCAACCAGTGGAGCGGGTTCGGCCCACAGCTTCAGCAAGACAAAGAAGGTTGAGACGGGAAGTTCAGGAGATCCAGGAAGATGTGGTGCCGGATGTAGACGAAGAGGAAGTACCGACCGATGATGAAGCACATCAGGGCGATCCTGTGGACATCCAAGCAGAGGTGTATGGGGGAGGACCTGAGGATACCTCTGTATTGAGGACATATCATAGGCATGTGGCATTACGGCTATGGAATGGCGAGGTAATTATTTATTTTAACAATGTTGAGCTGCATTTTTATATGGGTTGTTGTGACTTGTTTGTAATTCCTCTCAAATTAATATTTTGAAGGATCGCGGAACCCTGAAGTTAGTGTCACATGGGAGGAAGCTGACGGCACCGGTGGATGCGTACATCAAGGACATTGTTGTTAATTCAGGTCTAGCGCCTCTTATTGATTGTTCACATTCTCTAGTAGATAGGGGGTTATTATCAGCCTTTGCAGAAAGATGGCATAGAGACACGTGTTCTTTCCATTTACCGGTGGGAGAGATGACCATCACCTTAGATGATGTGTCAAGCCTGTTACACCTCCCAGTTACTGGTCGTTTGTTCTCCTTGCGGACTATTGGAAAAGATGAAGCGAACATGATGTTAGTCAGTTTGCTTCGAGTCTCACACGTCGTTGCATTTGTCGAGACTGAGATCACAAGAGGAGCATATGTCAGGTTAGGCTGGCTGAGAGACCTCTATGCCCACAGTGTCCAGCAAGGGAATCTAGATGTAGCTACTCGAGCATATTTGCTTCATTTGGTTGGCTGTACTATTTTTGCTGACAAGTCAGCCACCCTTGTTTGGGTTTCATATTTGGAGCTGTTTAGGGACCTGCATATGGTTGGCACATTTGCATGGGGTGCATCTGCTCTGGCATTTCTTTATGAAAATTTGAAGGATGCTAGTTTTCACAATACTAGACAGATAGCAGGGTACTTGACTTTGTTACAGGTGTGTGAGCTATTAATAGTTCAAAAGTATGTTTTTATATTATTTTTGTTGTATTATTGTACTTATGTTATTTGAAAACATTTCAGGCCTGGATATATGAGCATTTTCCCCACATTGTCATTCATCAGCCTAACTCCGAGTGTGAGGAGGGAGAAACACTTAGTAAGAGATGCGCACCCCTACGTGGCACTGGTGATGTAGCCGTTGTTCGACAGGCTTTGGATCGACTGACGTATGCAGATGTCATTTGGATGCCATATGAGGCCCATAGAGTGCATCGCCCTTTCCATGACGTATCGTGGTATCGTGGGCATATCACTTATGGCAGTATAGTGTTTCCTCATTTGCCTGAGAGAGTACTACGCCAGTATGGCCATATCCAGAGCATACCTCCATCACCGCATGATGCCTTTCCGGTGAGTGGTATCTCAGATATACATTACCAGTTTCTGCATTATGAGGACCATTTGTTAGAGGATGTGTATAGAGGACCTCAGATGACCATACAAGGGGAGTGTGTTGATGATTACTTGCGTTGGTATCACCCGATTTCTCATCCTTATTTGATACCATCAGATGATAGAGTTGCAAACCCAGTACCACGTAGAGTTCCTAGAGTGGATACAGTAGGGTCGACCTCTGATGGGGTTGGACATGTTATCCGTTATCAGGTATAGCAAATTCTATTTTAGTAATTTACCCTAAACTTATTATACTAAGTTCACAATAAAATTTAATGAAATTTTGATGCAGGGTCTATTTCAAGGGATCTCTGAGAGACTACAGGCTTTGTTTGATAGGGGGTTGGTGACTCATGGGACTGAGACAGGAAAACTTACACAAGAGGCATTGGACATGGCCAACTTAGGTGTTGAAGGTCACCGGACAGGGAAACCATCTTATCGTCATGTGTATCGACGGAGGGGGGATAGATCTACACAGTAGTTAAATCCTTGTAGTTATCTACGCTAGACATTGGACATCAATATTATCATATGTATTAGACATAAATATTATCATATATATTAGTCGTTTTGCATTTAATCATAACATTCAATCAAGAATGATGTTACAAGAGCCGGTATTTCTATTAGCAAAAGATGCAGAAAACGCAACCATGCGTTCATAGTATGGATATTCCCACGCTTTACTTTCTTCACGGCTAAAGTATCTCCATTGTATGGCAGTAGGAGGTAATGGTGAATCATCCTTTAAAAATACCTGCATAATATGAAGTATATTATAGTAAGAAACAACTGTTAAGTTATCAGTTAATATCAAATATCAATATCAAAAGTCTAAGTTTTCAGTTAATAACTTGAACCCAGTGATTGCCGTCAACGTATCCAATGCACAGGATCTTATGATTCGTAGGTGGATGTCCTCTGAGTGGGAAGAAAGTCATGGACTGGTCAATAGACAGAGAAACAAGCCTAACATTGTATCTGGATGCTATTACATATCCCATATCTGGCAATGTCATCCACTTGTCAACAGCAACTAATGTCCTTCCATCAACCAATAAAGAATTCCTTAATTGCTAACAGCGTTGCTCATCTCCAAACAGTTGTGCATAGTCATGGTGCCAATAGCATATCTCCCTGTACAACTCTTGGCGTATTATAGGCCAGGACTCCTCTCCCATTCCTAATAATGCTGAAATTGCACGATACCCACAATTACCATCTCTTGCAACATCTACAACACTTTCAATGAAGTCATGCATAACTGTAGGAAACTGGTCTAACATTGGCATAACTTTCTTTCTTTTCTGGGTCTTAGTGTGCAAAATTGATGATGAAGGACGAGTTGAGTTACTATCATTGGGTGACTGCATGGCATCAACATATTCAAAAAATGAAGGATCACGCTTAGTTGAACTCTCTGTTTGTGACTGCCCCTTCGTTGAACCCTTTTTCCTTACCTTCTCAGGAGGTGGACACATTGAAGTAGTGTTTGGAAATGCAAGTTCACGTACTTTGTACTTAAAAGCCACCTTGCCATCCATATTAAATTCATCAAATCTCCGCTCAAGTTCATTTAACTCAAGGTGAAGTGTTACCCCTGCACATTCAGCCTCACTAATTTGGTCAGTAAATGTTAGTCTCCTCCAATGTGCATGAACCTTTTCCACTGGAATAAACCCAAAGTACATTTTGCATATAGCAAGCTGACACGCACAAGGTAGACCATATGTCATTTTCAATTTGCAACCACAAGTTGAAGTGTCAATTCCAATGTACTCTACTCGCCCCATCTCTTGAGCAATATGAACCATTGCATTCTTTGAAACAAAACCAAACAACTTACCGTACAACCGGTTATTAAACTGATGCCCAAGATTCATTATGCTTCTCTGAAATGATGCCTTTATCTCAGTGTGTTGAAGAATTATCAAGTTGTTCATAGCATCCCAACAATTACATATGTCGCCTCGACTATCTTGAAGGAGTCTTTTCAACCTTGCATGTGCACTTTCAACCCTAATAAAAAATATCAAAACACATGTGTCACATAACAAGTTTACCAATAAAATAGCACCTAAATCAATAAAATAGTATTTAAACCAATAAAAATACCTGTTAGTGGTGGTGTTCCCTAGGTGCATGACCCTGTCAATCCATGCAGCCACAAATTTTTCTTTATGAGGAGTGATCCATGTTTTATTTACATAGTCAAAGAAAGTAGGTGGACACAACTCTTCAAACTGAGCGAAACGATCATCAAAATCAACTTCTGTAGGGGACTGTATAACACTCATCCAAGCATCCATAACCGGTTGATGAAGAGTACTTGGAGCCACAAGTTGCTTGCATTTGACTTTCACATTCTTAGCAATATGAAATTGACATAGTAAATTGTATGAAGAAGGAAAGACACTTTGAATGGCATTCATCAAGCCAAAATCTCTGTCAGTGACAATAACTTAAGGTAATGCATCTGATGTCCTTATCATACCTCTTACCTTGTCTAGTGCTCATGTGAAGTTATCTTTTGTTTCACGCTCCAAGTATGCAAAGGCCACAGAGAATGTGAGCTCTATAGAAGTGACAACAGCAATCTCTAGCAGTGGCAAGCGGTATTTGTTTGTTTTATATGTTGTATCAATTATCAAGACAATATGGAATAGATTCAGCAATTTAACAGCATCTGGATGTGCCCACATAATATCTCTCACAACATCAGACGTTTCAGCCCTTCTATGCCAATATAGATAGTTATCATGTTCCATTAGATTCATAAGATGTTGTAACTCTGTCCTAGGCCCTCTTTCTGACTTACGAAATGCAGTGCGTGCATTATAAATCTGTTTGATTGTTGTAACATTATGTACATTGTGGTCCTTCAATGTTAGTAAGATGCTCTGAGGCTTCACCATGTTTTTGGTCATGTCCTCAAGTAATGACTTCTCCTCAACAGTTAAACGTCCAGCATAAGGATGCCCCTCCAAGCTCTCAGCTACCTCATGGTTGTGTACACCACAAACTACATTAAGCTTCCACCCAACACCATTGGCCAATGGTCTTCCTCTTAGTCTGAAAGGACATTCACATTTTCTAGAGCCGGTAACATTTCGCACTAACTCACTCTTGTAGGGCCTGTACTTCCCACTTCTTTCACAGCCTAAAATTAACTTTATTTTCCTGTCAATACCTCCACTGTCTGACCTCATGATAACAACAACAAAGCCGTGATCCATAGCAATACCACGAACCCAATTTAATAATTCATCTCGACTTTCAAATATCTGCATAAGAAATTACTATCTCAAACCACAATTAATTTACAATAACAATAAGCTCAAGCACAAAAAATTACCTCATCTGTGGTAAATACATCGCTAAAATCAACTATCTCCTTCTTAGGTAGGACCATCTCCTCATCAAACTATAATTAGACAATAAATAAGTCATTTATATTTATTATGATTACTCTTAAAATTATATAGAAAAAACAAATTACCTCATCAACCAATGTAGAGTTCGGCACACTAAAACCATCAACGTTATACGGCATTCTCACATCATCAAAAACTTTAGACCACCAACCATCACTCTCATCCATCCTTGTAACAAAAATCCACCTCCCTTGAAAAACAAAAAAAAAATTAGCTTCCGGATGTTAGCATCCGGAATCAACCGGATATTAGCTTCCGGAAAGTTATGTATTTATAAGTCCGGAAACATCTTTTAATTACTTTCTGGAGTCTTAATTCCGGCATCGCCCGGAAGTTAACATCCGGATCCGTCCGGAAATACATTCCGGAAGCTAATCTTCAAAGAACAGCTTCCGGAAACGATTTGGGAGCTTTTTTATTTCCGGATGTTACCAGAAGTTATTCTCCGGAAGGTTCCGGATTTTAGTTTCCGGAAAGCAATCAAAAACTTGATTCGACCGAAATGTGATCTATAATCCAATTGGGGATAAAATGTGAGCTATAATCCAAGTGAGGATCAAATGTGAGCAATTAATAATATTCAACTTAAGTATGGAACTTTATTGACTGTTTTGGGAACAAGTGAGGACCAAATGTGAGCTATAATCCACAAAATGCAACCTTTGAGGGAGACAGCGGGGACCAGACAAAGAAGAACACTCATTGGGGATTTTGACATTATATACACATCATCAGGGGTAGGTTCGGGATTTGAAAATTTCCAAACATTAGGGGGTGTGAATAGCAAAAAAGGGGGTTCCAAAAGCAACTCCCTGATATGTTTTTCTTTAAGTTTGTCAAGACGTTGGGCCTTCTTCTTTAAGTTTGTCTAGACATTGGGCAAGTAGGCCCAACGCACTAGTTATTTAAACTTTTATTTCCCTTGAATTCAACGGGAGAAATCTGAAGTTATTTTGAAATTGTTTTATTTTCTCTTATTCTCTTGCTGAAACCCTAGTTTATACTTCTTCTGGAAGCAGCAGCCTATCATTTTCTCCTCTTGAAATGTAAGCATGGTAATAATTAATACCGCAATTTATTCTTTTTTTTTTTCCTTATTCTTCATATAAATCCGAAACTCATATCGCAATACTTTATATAAAAAAAAAATTACATGTACAACTATTCGAAATTTTGAGAAATAAAGTGAGACATTAATGTACAAATCATTTGATTACTTGTGAATTTAAGAAAAAAAAAATGATAGTCCTTGTTACACAGATTAAAAAAAGTAAACATTTCTTTTAAGATCTTGGGAGGACTAATTCGTGTTTTGGATCGACTTAAAAGTCCATTTGATTTAGTGTTAAAACTGATAAACTCACATTTCCAATGATAAATAGTTTTCTTGAAAATTAAAATTTGAGTTTTGTAAGTTTTAACGTTAAACCAAACACACAATATAGCAGGGTGGAAGTTTTTTTGCGTGGATATCAAATCGTTTATTTGATCAAAATCTTCCACAAAGTACTAAGACTAGCTTCAGAACATACATAATGGGGTTGATAATCATTGATTAAAAAAAAAACAAAATCTAACAAGCAAAACTCATATGACAGATTATTGATATGTTAGAACTCACTCTTGTGAAGGGTATTCTTCAACAAGCAAAACTCAAAATTCCATGACTACTACCTACCTTATTCACTCTCTGGCACCCTCCTGCATCTAATTTTCAATATTATACAACCAATTTACAAACTCACCGAATAAACCTTTCACCCAAGTTTCTCTCTTACGATTCCTTCAAGTGATCCAATCAGGCCCACTACTGTGATCAGAAAGCAAACAGAGCTAAATGTCCTCAGAACTATCCATTTTCTAGACCAAGCTTCTATTTTCTGCTGTACAAAGTACATCTCTACTGGGAAATATATAGCCAATGGCCAGAAATTTATGGCTCCTAACACTCCTAAAACTTGGTTGAAGTAAGGAAACAGAATTGCAAGTCCAGTGGTTGAAATCACATAGGTTGTTCTAAAACAGAACCTGAAAAGATTTAGCTGAAAACCAGGCAAAAGAGGCAGTTTCACTTTGTAGAAATTATTCACAAAGCCACTGTCTGGGAATTTTCTTGAACACCATCTATCAACAGCACTGTATATTGGCTGGCAGAAAATCTGATGACAAGACCATAAGTATCAATAATCAGGTAACATGAAAAAACAGTGAAATAATACATTCACAGGTAACTTCAATATGTTGCTACTAAAACAATTTAACTACAGTTATTGTAGAATATGGAGAAGAATTCAATATTATTATAACAATTTGTTTTGCAAATACATGATAAATAATTCATAAGGAAAAGATAGAAAAGAATTACTAGAAAAGATACATTAGGAAAAATCCAAAGGACATATTTTTATACATGATAAATAATTGATTGGTTTTCTCTTTTTGATCTTTACTGATTGGAAACAAAGCAAGATATTTTACAACTTGCACCAATTCTGCTTAAGAGTTATTAGAGCTAGGTGATTGTGTTGCTACTTCATATGAAATAGAACTATTTTCCATCTAAATCCCTTCTCATGTATTGATTTATTAGTCTCCTTGTATTATGTTGAATAATGTAGTATGAATGTACTTTTTGGATGAACAATGATGTTCCATCAATTTGACATTAGGCAAAGCAAATACAAAAAAAACACTCCTTATGAGTCATGGTTTTAGTGTAAACAAAGTTAACTTTGATTAGTAACATAAGTACCTGATATCCTCCCACCAAATGAAGAATGATGCAAGCATTAGCAAGGTCAATAAGCCAGTAAGGCTCAAAAAACCCAAACCCTGTCAAGAGGTTTCCTGGTGTAGCATTTCCAAAAGCTGCATATCCAAAGCATCCACAACAGAGGTAGAAGAATGTTGTAATGAAGATTGCAACCATGGAGGCCTTTTTCATGGTTTGATTCTCTGGTGGAGGAGACTCTAGAGTGTCCTTTGTTCAACAAAATTCAATACTTTGTTTCAGTTGCAAGTTCTTATTTTTACATCACCCTTTACCCACCCAATTTGAATATGAATTGTTAAGGTACCTACCTGTATCTCAAGAAGGATAATTGAGTATGGATATGCAAAGGCAATGTCACCAAGTGCTTGGAAGACTAACCATAACTTGTCAGCAATATTTGCAGCTGGTACTCCTGTCACACTCCCCATAATTCTTCCATTTTCTGCAAGTGCAAATAAAGTCATGTGAACCTTTTTTTCCTACTATTCACTCTGCTTATAAATATCATAAGATTGTTTGTTTCTTCATTCATA